>JAOTRA010000035.1:9542766-9573073 GCA_026260255.1 Pseudolaguvia tuberculata
ACACACACACACACACACACACACACACACACACACACACACACACACACACACACACACACACACACACATATACTCATATACATACACACACACACACGCACGCACGCACACACGCACGAACGCACGCACGCACGCACACGCACACACACACACACACACACACACACACACACTAACCACTATTAATAAAACATTCAGTGTGAGTATATGTTAATTTTAAAGAAGAATATGTCAGAGCAAGCAATAAAGCCTGGGTTCATCAATGTCAGAACAGAGCTTGTCAATGTCAGGCCTGAATGTCAGTGCTGAATGTCAGTGATCGTTCTGAATATAAGTACCTTTTTGGGTAATTGGTTAAATCCGATGGGTAAGAGGCTAATAGGATATACTTTTTTATTTAAATTGATTTTATTTTAATTAATCACAGACTAAGAGACGTATGTCAACATGGTCAATAGAAAATAACTAACATTGTAACCTACAGAAAGTATTCGTTCTTTAATAGTTATTATTTTGACAGAATCAAGAAATAAAGCAATACAGTAGGGAAGTGTTGATCAGTTCATTCAGTTCAATTTCCCAGCAAGGTCCTTAAACGTGAAGTGGAACAGTTTGGAAAATGTAACTTGAATGTTTTCATTCCATCCTTGTTGACGAAACCCAAAGCAATTGAACAAATGAATGGGCACAGACCCATTTTTATTTATCTATTTTATCTAGTTATTTAACAAATTTCAGTAGAGCACTTGGCCCTTATGATATATAAGGTTCTGGTATTAATATAATATTGATATTAAATGATAAAAAAATTGTATATTAATGTTATCAAGGTTAACTTTAGCTTCTGATAATTTTATATCTTATTTATCGATGAACCCTTTACTACCAATAGATCTACACAAATTATGTAAAATTGTTGGCCTTATCAGTGTTACAGTACTTGTAATACAGTAATTTTTAATTATATTTTAAAAAAACCTAAACCAAATACTTTATGATCACAAAATAACTTTGTGAAAATGTGTTGCACATAAAAGACATTCAGAGTTATAGCACAGTCAATAGTTAATTGAAATACCTTTGGCAGCGTTTATAGCCCCACACATGAATTGTGTGGCTTTCTCGAATTCTTCTTCACAGATGCTCTAAAGCTCTCACAAAATAAAAAACATTAGTGGACAGACATTTTTAGGTCTTTCCAGAGATGTTCGATTTAGCTCCAATCCACTCTGTCTGAACCACTCAAGGCCAAAATTCAATTTTTACTTTTTTTTGCTTTTAACAGTAGACATTTTCTCAAAGCAGTTTACACAGATCATGTAATAAGAATGATAGATTTGTCTTTATAGGTGTAAGTTTGTCCCTAATGATCAAACTCTCTGAGATAAAATAAGGTGGAAACTCTCTGAGGTGAAATGAGGAGAGAAGCCAGACTGAAGAGGGAACTCGTCCTCATCTGCGTGACACAGGTCCGTTTATTACAGCTTTAGGATACTGAATTGTGCAGTGATGGTTATCAAATTCAATCTAATGCCTAAGGCAATCTGTTTTATGTTGAGTCATTTAATCTGACTCATATTTACATCTACATATTTCAATCCGAGCCAATAAAAACACATGTGAAACAGGAGTAGAACAGCACTATATGTCTCTGTTGGAACAGTACTATACCGGAACATAACAGTGCCATGATTTCCTCCTATTAAAACAAACATTGTGTAATGCCTTTTGCCATCTTGGAAGGTAAACCAGGGTAATCATCAGTTCAAATCATGAACTTTCATTTCTTTATATTGGACTGACAACTAACCATATGAGAAATCTTGTTTCAAATATATTGGATTTGCTGCTACATCTTTTGGTTTGGTTCAATGCATCATAATAGTAAAGTGGTTAAGGTGTTGGACTGCTAATTGGAAGATCAGAGTTTGATTAACTGCAGTACAACATTGCCACTGTTGGGCCCTTATTCAAGACCCTTAATCCCCAATTGCTCTATTGTATGAAAGTGATAAACATGAGTCACTTTAAATAAGAACGTCACAACAAGTGCAATAAATGTAAATGTAATGCAACAGACATGTATATTATCTGTCAACTAAGTTTGTCTTGTTTTGATCTGATAAAGTATTTTATCCCATTTTTGTACTTAATATATATTTTTAGATGGTGGACACCATATTGACAATTGTGTAACTTTATAGCTTACACAAAAGATAAATTAACAAAAATAACTAACGAAACTAACAAAAATAACGGAACTCAGTAAAATTCAACTGAACCATCAACGTAACCATTACAAACAAAAACCTGAACATTCCCTTCTCTCCCCAGTTAGGGGGTGGAGGTAGAATTTATACCCTTACGGATCAAACCATTTCATAATTAGAGGTAAACAGAAAACACAATTCCTAATAAAGATGACAGACTCATCTCAGACATACAGGCAAATACATCCATGAAAGGAAAACAATTTAGATTTAATTAAGTCAAAAGTAGGAAATTAATTCCCTTTGACTTAGCAGAGAATTGGAAGAGTCCAATTACACCACTTCCTGTATAAAAGCCTTTTGCTTCCTGTGCCACATCCTTTTACTAGATAAAACAAAGAACCTGCTCCTGGAGCACCGAAGACATTCCAGCAGAGGCCATGATCCTGGTAACTCAAAAGACTTAAATGTGACAATACATAATTACTAAATTACAAATAAAACTAATACATGATTTACAGAAAATAAAACTCAATGAAAATTAGTGTATTTTTATTACAGAAAACCTTTAAACAAAATCAACTGAGTTTAACTAGACAAATGTAGGGGTTACCCAAGTCCAAAAGGTGTGGCAAACAGGCTGTCCCTCACAGCAGGTTTAAACAAATCCGTTGCAGGGGGAAAAAAGCAACGTGTAGATATACAATATTTTGTAGATCATTCAAAAAATGTGTTTCATCTAAACAAAGAGTCTAAACATTCACTTATGTAAATGTGATATTTTAGCTGTTTCCTTTGAAAATGTGTAATTCTGTTTACATTTCTAAAGGTTACATACAACTGAATCTAATCCTAAACAAAACAAATGAATAACAAATATATAGACCAAAAGTTAAAAATACATAAGAAAAATATTTTTTTACATTTATGACAAATTTGCAAATAAAATAACTGATAAAGAACACTATGGTCAGCATTAAATGCATTTGTAGAAAAGAAAGAAATCAAACACTACATCCAGGTCAAAACTCCTAAATTAAAGGTAAGCCAACATGACATCTGTTGAGACAGAAATTTATTCTGTAGTATCTTGTTACCCAAAATTAGGGTTATAAGCGGTTATAGTAGATGAAAGAATGAATGAATGCATGAATGAATGAAACCACTAGTTGCCAGGATTTATTATTTCTTATTAACGGGAGCAGCCGAAGGAAATACAATTAACAATTCAACTACATTCCCTTCATCATGCTGTGTGACTTGAAAAATAAATAGCTATGATTGTTTTAAGAATTAATTCCCAGTGATGTTGAATTACATACAATATAATATACAATATAATAGAGTAAGCAAAAAAGCCTAAAATGCTTTATCTAGAATATTCCAACCATAAACGTTACATTATCTGATACAGAGTAAAACTTAAACTATTTTAGAGGACCTTATAAAAATGGAGGTAAATAAAAGGCTTAAGATGTTAATAGTGGACAATTTATGTATCTGCAAATGCCTCTTTCTTAAATACCTAGCACTTGACCTAAAAAAAAAAAGATTGATGCTGTTCTTTCACCAGTTCTTTTGTGGTTGTTACCCTTTGATTTGTGATCTATTGTACCAGTATTTGTTGCCCTGTGATGGACTGGCGACCCGTCCAGGGTGTACCCTCTGCCTTTTGCCCTATGTGTGCTGGGATAGGCGCAGCAGACCCCCGTGAACCCGGAATTTGGGAATAAGCGGGTAAGAAGATGAATGAATGAATGAATGAATGTACCAGTATTGATCTGTCCAATGATGCGACTCAATACTCTTTTCTACATCAGTTTGAACAAGAGCATCTGCTAAATACTGTAAATGTACATTTAAATGACCATTTACAACATTTGGCAGATGATCTCATGCAGAGCAATTGGGGATTAAGGGCCTTGCACAGGGGCAGCTTGGTGGTGCTAGGAATTAAACCCCAGTCTTCCAGGTATCAGTCTGGTTATCAGTATACCAGATGACTTGAATGGCTAGATTAGATTTTTATTAATTCACAAATCCATGTGTTCTGAACTGTGTTGCAGTCAAATATAACCCCCTCAAGACATTACCTATCCTGCAATGTGACTGCTGCAGACACCACGAATGGGTAAAATGGTGGCTAAGTGGTTAACATGTTGGACAAATAGCGAAAAGACTGGGATTTGATTCCCAGCATCACCAGTAGCACCAAGCCACGACAGTAGGTCCCTGAGCAAAGCCTTTAATCCCTAATTGGTCAGTTGGATAAGGGCATCTGCCAAATGCTGCAAATGTACACATCAATATGTCTTGCTCTTCTACCAATTAAAGTTCTTTAAACTTTATTTGCTTTATTTGCAATCAAAATGTTTCTAATTACAGTTTGATCAGTTATTAACATTGTCAGCTCCAATAACAGAGTTTGCTACTGGTCTAACCATGGCTTTTAAACTCATACTGACACATACTGATTTCCTTTTGTTGGGTTCTTACTTTAGTTTCTGTGTTATGGTCAGACTAATCCTGTGAGAATTACCTGAAAAAAGTAAAAGTTTCCATAGAACAATCCACAAACAATTCTATTTCTAAACCGAGTATATGATTCGTTCGTTTTTTTTCTCTCTGTTTCTCACTATTCGTATACTAACTATGCCATGGATTAATTGCTTTCTCTATTGAACATTGTAGAAGAATTAAAAAGCTTTTTTCAGTAAGCCTTTGTGAATTGAAGTAGTCAGAGTCCACTTTCATCGCTGTGGGATTGAAGTGCAGGCTACACTTTGATGGACTTTTTAGCAGCAGCTGCGATCTGAGAAAAAAGAAGAGGCTGCTTGCTGGCCAGACAGATTGCTTCTCTGTGTCTCTTGTATCTTATTCCTGTCATATCTTAAAATCCCACCGCATTTCAGTTCAGTACTGCCCCGGTGCAAAGGGACCTGAACTGTTTCTTTGTCCACAGGTATTCCTAACATCATCCTTACTGCATCTTTCTAGGAACCCAACATCATCCTTGTGCGCGGCATCAAACAACACACCTCATGACACAACACCTAGCCATCACCTAGTCCTAGAGGTTAACAAAACCTCCAAGGCATAATAAGACCAGATTTATTGAGAACTACAGCCAGGTGATTGAGGGCGAATAGATAAATGTATGTGATAAATTTTGAATTTGTAAGATTAATGTTGCATGAAATGCAGGCTCTTTGAAATTTTATGTGTTGAAGTTATTCCCCAACATTAGATAGATTTTTTTATTTGCATAAGTCATAGTCAACCAGTAAATGTAAAAGAGTAAAGAGTCAGATCTAATAGAGGAAAATGTATTTATGACGTGAGCAGTTGTAGCATTCTTTTTTAACAATTAAGCCATTTATTTCTTATCTAATTTGTTGTTTGGTGTTTAATAATTAGCATATTTTAATGGGTTTTAGCTAACAACCTTTAGCTACTGTACATATTTAATGTGTTAGTATAATTTTTGTTTATTATTTACAGGTAAAATAAGTTGATCTGCTTTTTTTTACTGTAGTTTGTCTAACTCTGACCTTTGTGTCTGCTAAGTTAGGTAAGTTATGATTATCTATTTTTTTCCCCTGACATTGTGCATAATGTTATTATAATGTTATGCTATTGTATGAACTTTATACTGGCTTGTTCTATTATTGCTTATTATTTTGCATAAGTGTATTTCCTATAGGTCACTTGACACATACTAAACAACAACTGTTCGATCTCCATGTCCAGTGTGCTCTCTAACCAGTGTGTTAAATCCGAGCTCTGTGCGGTCATGACTTATAAGTCAAACCATATAAGTTAATTAAAAAATTTACCTTACTATGGCTTACGCCATGGCTAAAAAGATAAATGATTAACAATACTAATAAAAAAAGAAGTGTAGAATGAGCACCACGTTTAATGAAAACTGACACAAAATCTTAGGAGATAATACTGTCTCCTAACCATTTATGCCCATTCTTTTTAATAGATAGACAAAAACTGTTTATTATGATCTCATTTTGGGAACTTGCCACAATAACAATTAGGATAAGAGAATGAAAAACCTTATTTTGGCAAAAGGGAAAAAGATTTTCCCAAAGACATTGAATGAAACAAGAATTTTAATTTAAACACTGCATAAAAAATTGGTAGACACCCATATAGAAGTCAGATTCAGATACAGTTAGAGTTACAGTTTGGCAATTGGCAGATGCTCTTATCCAGAGAGACTTACACTTCTTTTCTTACAACTGAGCAGTTGTGGGTTAAGGGCCCACATTGGTTGCTTGGTGGAGGTGGGAATTGGAACACTAACTTAACCACTAAGCCACCACTTCCCAATTAATTAAAGAAGTCTATTTTCTATTTGGAGGGCGGCACGGTGGTGTAGTGGTTAACAGGGTCACCTCACAACAAGAAAGTCCTGGGTTCTGTGCTAAGTTAGCATTTTCTCCCCACGCTTGCGTGGGTTTCCTGCGGGTACTCTGGTTTCCTCCCACAGTCCAAAAACATGCAGATTAGGATGATTGGTGATTCTAAATTGTCCATAGGAGTGAATGTGTGTGTGAATGGTTGTTTGTCTATGTGCGACCCTGAGATGGACTGGTAACCTGTCCAGGGTGTAACCCTGCCTCTCGCCACATGTGCACTGGGATTGACACCAGTAGGGCGCCGTGACCCCAAATTAGGGAATAAACGGGCAAGAAGATGAATGAACTAATGTTTTCTATTTGCTTCATTGTATATTTAGCTTTAAAGGTCTTTCTTTGGGGAGTTCGCATGTTCTCCCCACGTTCACGTAGGTACTCCAGGTACTCCCGGTATCCTCCACCAGTCTACAAACATGTACATTAGGTTGATTGGTAATTCTAAATCGCCCTTAGAAGTGAGTATGAGTGGTTGATTGTCTATGTTTTCCTCTGCAATGGACTGGCGACCTGTGCATGGTGTACCCCTGCCACTCGTCCACTTGTGTGCTGGTATAGGCACTAGCAGAGCCACATGACCTTTAATTAGCAAGTCAGAAATGAATGAATGAATGGATGGATATTTATGAAAATTATCTCTTTCTTTCCGACATATGGAGGAACAATTCATGGAGATGGATAATTTAATATTTCTATAGGTACAATTCATATATTATATACAATGCATTTAGGATTTTATGACCATGATTGCAAACACTACACTTTTTAAACCCTCTGTATCCTTTTTGACTAAGATTATCCTTCTAAAAGTATTTTCTTCAAAGTCTGCTGGCATTTGGAATAAGCACCATGTAGAGTTAAGTGATGGTCATCAGATTACAGCTCTGATGTTGACTTTGGCTGTCCTTATTTGTATCTATTTTTGAACAATTCCCCGCCAGCTAGCTAGGAAACCATAACACAGGGAGAGAGAAAATAAAGAGAGATGAATGCATTAAATATTCACCTCTCTATTTGGCGTTGCAACACCTGACTGCTGCTTTGTGAATATAGATTGAGCGTTCTTAATTGATTCAGGTTCAAGAAATGCTGCACATACAGTCAGTCTTATCCATCATGTAATTTATGCAAATGGATGTTATTCCTTTCCTCTAGTTTTCTTTCCCCTCTTTTCTCCTATAAAGGTCGGATGATAGAGGTCATAATCGCCTTGAGGTTTCTCTTGCAGTGCAAAAATAAAGACAGAAAACAAACTGTGATCCCAGCAACACATTGAGCTATCTAAACATAGCCCGAGAGACAGTGGCATGTCTCTGAAGCATGAAGCATGACCCAAGCTATTCTGTGACCTCTACGTCCTGTGCATTACGTCTACCCATATTCAGAGTGAGAATGCATAAACAGGATTCCATAGCGGCATGCACGCTTCTTATCTCTACAGCACGAGCATAACCCCTGTAGCCACTCTGCTCTGCATTTCTAAATGTTATCAAACACACAAACAGGTCTTTTCCTCACTAGTGTTGGTCATTTTAGCAGGCAGATTTTGCTTAGACACCATGATCTTATAAATCTGATACAGTGTTACAGTCTGGCTTTAGGCAAAGATGTATCTTTACCTCTCTCTATTCCATTTCACACTCACAAACTCACTCACTTCCTGTCTGTCTGTCTGTCTGTCACACAAAATCATCACATTACACTGAGAAGCATACATGGAGAATTATACATGAATACACAGGCAACAATTCTATATAACAAAATATGAATAATAAGAAGGAAAGACAGGAAGGCTGAAGGTTAACTATAAGAATGTGAAATATGTTTAGGGACATATGATAACATACCAGATTCAGTCTGTATCCAGCCCAATTGGTGGATTAACACAGAGACAATAAGCTCCAAAAACATATACCCGGTGATGACCTAGTTTTCTAGATGGCTATCCAGACGAGACTACAGAAACTTTGCTGCAGCATAAAATAACATGCTGGTTTGACTGGTCAGAAGAGAACTGGCCCTCTGGGTCAGCCCGGTGAGTTTCAGTTCTTGTTCTTCATTTATTCATCTTCTTACCCGCTTATTCCCTAATTCGGGGTCATGGGGGTCTGCTGGAGCCTATCCCAAGGCACATAAGGTGAGAGGCAGAAGAACATCCTGGAAAGGTCGCCAATCCATCGCAGGGCCACACAATAGACGAACAACCACTCACAGACACATTCCCTCCTAAAAGCAATTTAGAACCACCAATCAACCTAATGTACATGTTTTGGACTGTGGGAGGAAACCAGAGCACCTGAAGGAAACCCACTCAAGCGCAGGGACAACATGCAAACTCTGCACAGAAAGACCCTCGACCCAGGAATCAAACCTGGGACCTTGTTGTTGAGCTTTGGTAAATGTTTTCAGTCAGTCATAGTATAAATTTAAAACATACAGCATACAAAACTGAACAAATATAACAAACAGGGATAAACATTAAACATTAAAGACACATTTGAGGTCAACGTGGAAAGGGGATAATCAGGGAAGTCTTCCAAAACCACAATCATACGAACAGCTGCAGTGTGTAGGAGTACAGCTAGTAATCATAACTGTGCTTGAAGAGTACCAGCACACCAAATCCACCGAGGATGGCAAGGAAATGAAAACAGTAGGAAACATAGAAATATGAGCATCGTCCTCATTTGTGTTTGCTAGTAAAATCCTAACTCAGTCCTAAAACCATGCAAGCAGTAGCACCAGTTCTCATCGTATAATTTAATTTCAGATCTGAATCGCCATGTCTAAACATATTGTTCTAAATTAAATTCAGGCATTAAAAGATCATTAAATCAGCATGGCTGTCTTGTCAAATGCATCGTTTGGCTTTTCTACAACAGCAGTTCTGTGTATGAAGAAAATAGAGAATACTTAATGCTTAATTCGTTTAAACGACGGATTCTATTACAGCCTAAAAATTATTGATTGCTGTGCACAGGCTTCATTTTCTTCCGCTCAATCATGTCTTTGTGCACAGCCTGAAGGCTGCTTGTATATATTATTCAATGCAATATGTTTTGCTCTGATTTTTATTACAGCAAGGCACAAGCGGAACAAAATTCTGGAATTCACAGGTTTAGGTTTACATCTATTCCCAGTGCATACTTGGAAATAAAAGTTTATACCTGGTCTAGCACTGAAAATAATAAAGATTTTAAACGAAGATATGCATCAACCAAGCTGCTCAAACCACTTCACCGTGAAAGCCTAAAAGAAGACAAATGAATCAGTCAGCTAGTATCTTTTTAATGCATGTGTGTGTATGATGAACATCAACAGTAAACAATAGACTTGGAATCAGACTTAGATTTTATGTCTAGATTTTGTGCTACAGGAAGTATTTCTTTACTCATTAATTCTTCAGAACATTTCTAATCAGGTGTAAGAACTGTGACTCCGGAGGACCGCCTGCAGAGGGCGCCCTTGCCCGAATATTAGTGAATTACTTCCTGGTTGAGCCAATTGGGCGTGGGCTTCCTATTTAAGTAGGTGACCTCTTGGAGTCTAACTGCAAAGTATTGTTGCCCTAGGCCTTTACCAAGCGCTGTGTTTACTGTTGACTTTTGGATACTACTTTGGATATTTGAACCTTGGATTATGGACTTTGACTATTCTTTTGATCACCGATTTGGATACTGTTTGCCTTTCCCTTATTCCCCACATTCTGAATAAACATTTTAACTGTTCTACTGCATCATAGATTCTACTGATTACTCGCAGACCGCCCAGATACATAATACTTCACCACCTATGAATCCAGCAGAGATCAGGACTTTGGAGAACCTTCTGGCGGCGCTGAACACGCAAGCTCCGACCATCCGGGTATTACAGGAGCAGGTAAGCGCTCTGGCCATGCCCGCTGCTGCCTCTGCTCAAGCTCCTCCGGCTGCGCCCCCCAGCTCAACCCCTGCCTCCCTGCCCGATAAATACAACGGAGAGCCAAACCGATGCAGAGGCTTCGTTCATCAGTGCCCTATGGTTTTTTTTTTAACAGTCCTCTAGATTCCCTTCTGAGGATAAAAAATGTGCATTTCTCATTTCGTTACTCACAGAGCGCGCACTGGAATGGGCTACTGCGGTGTGGGAGACTGAGGAGTGTATGCAATCGTCCAGTGACTACTTTATCACCCAGTTGCGGGAGGTGTTTGGAGCACCCTGCTGGCGGGCTCGATGTGTCTACTTGACTGCTGCGATTGCGTCAACGGACTGCAAGTCTGCCGCCGACTACGCTATCTCTTTCCGCACGCAACGGACGATCCGTGTAGACAACCTCATGCGAAATCACCTCACTATTTCGCTTCCTCCCTACTCTGCGAGCAAACCTTCTGTGCTGCGAATGCTTCCTGAAAGCGAGCCCATGCAAGTTGGAGCGCACAAGTTAAGCAGCGTCGAGAAGCTACGGCGAAAAAAGCTTGGATTGTGTTTATACTGTGGAGAGTTTGGTCATCTCTGCCCCCAGTGTCCCGCGCTGACAAGGATATCGCAACACCAAGTAAGTGCACCCATTCGTACTGTCAACGTGAAGGCGAGCTTAACTGTCAAAGTGCGGATTCAAGTTACTGAAGTTTAGCATATGCTTTCTACCCTTGTGGCTGAATTTAATGGATGAAAAACTGGCGAGAGATTTATGTGTGCCCACTGTACCGTGCATTCCACCTCTTCACATAACCGCTATTGACGGGCATTCGATTGGAAAAGCCATCACGGAAAAAACAAGGATTCTATGGATATTACACAAGCCTCCAAGACACCTCTCATTTTGGGCTACCCCTGGTTGGCTCTCCATGATCCCGTTATTTCGTGGAAGCAGGGGAAAATTGTCCAGTGGTCACAGAGGTGTGGAAAGTTTTGCATACATAAAGCCCCAATGGACAGCTGTGCCCCCTGTTTAAATATGTCAGCATGTCCAGAGAACGTGCCTTCATGCTACCGTGACTTGGCTAAGGTGTTTAGCAAGGAAAGGGCGGCTGAACTACCACCACACCGAGAGGTGGACTGCGGCATTCAACTCTATGAAAGCACCCCGCCCCCCAAAGAGCCAAGTCTATCCTCTATCTAATCCTGAAATGGAGGCCTTAGACAATTATATTGATTAAGCTCTAACGTCCGGGCACATCCGGCCTTCCTCTTCACCTGGAGGGGCCGGGTGATTTTTTATAACATAGAAGGATGGCAGCTTACGACCATGTATAGACCAAACGGGGCTGAATAGCATTACTGTAAAGAATCACTATCCTCTACTTTTGGTGCCTTCTGCTCTGGAACAGCCGAAGGACGCTCGCATTTTTACTAAGCTGGACCTGCGCAGCACCTACAACCTGGTGCGAATCCGTGAGGGGGACGAATGGAAGAGGGCCTTCATCACCCCAAAGGGTTACTACGAGTACCTCGTCATGCCGTACGGTCTTTGTAATGCCCCAGCAGTGTTCCAATCATTTATCAATGATGTTCTCCGTGACCTTCTCAATGTGTGTGTGTGATCGCTTACATTGACGATATTCTGGTGTTTTTACAGGATGAGGAACAGCATAAGGGGCACGTCAAGGCGGTGCCACAGAGATTGATGGCAAACAAGTTGTTCGTAAAAGCTGAAGTGAACTTCCACGCCACTGAAGTGCAGTTTCTTGGCTACATCGTAAGCAAAGGGGGTCACGATGCAGCCGGGGCGAGTGTAAGCTGTACAAGGTTGGCCCACTCCGTGGACAATTAAAGAATTGCAGCGCTTCTTGGGGTTTGCAAACTTCTGCCGGTGCTTCATTCGAAGCGTCAGCCTCACAGCCGCCCCGCTAACCTCCCTTCTTAAAGGGAGAACTACCAAGCTAACCTGGACGGATGCCGCCACTAAAGTGTTTGAAATATTAAAACACAAATTATTGACAGCCCCCACGTTCATGCATCCAGATCCCGCGCTTCCTTTTCTAGTGGAGGTGGATGCTAGTAACTAGCGGAGTTGGGGCAGTGTTGTCCCAGAGGCAAGGCTCTCCACCCAAGCTTCATCCCTGCATCTTCTACTCACGTAAGCTCACTCCAGCGGAGGTCAACTATGACGTAGGCTGTTAAGGAGGCCTTGTTGGAGTGGCGTCACTGGTTGGAGGGGAGCGCACACCGGTTCATAGTTCTTAATGATCACCGAAACGTTGAATACAGGGGGCCCATCGATTGAATGCGCGTCAAGCACGCTGGGCACTGTTTTTTAATTGATTCAATTTTCCTGTCACCTACAGGCCGGGGACAAAAAACAGTAAAGCCGACGCACTCTCACGCAGGTATGACCCTGCCGACCGTGACGACATCAAAAAGAGCATCCTTGACCCAAGCCTGGTGGTGGCCGCAGTGTTATGGGATTTAGCGGAGTAGATCCGAGAAGCCAGCGAATGCCTATCCCCACCATGGGGTACACCACCCGGTAAGATTTTTGTTCTATCTGAGTTTCGTCAGCGTCTAATGGTTTGGGCTCACACCTCTCTCAGTGCAGGGCATCCAGGTACACGGAGGACTCTGGAGATGATAAGTGGCACGTACTGGTGGCCACGTATGATAGAGAAGATAAGGACTTTCGTCCAATCATGTGCGGCATGCTCTCAGGCCAAAACACCTCGTCAACTGCCTGAGGGTCTTCTGCATCCCCTACCTATTCCCCAGCGAACCTGGTCCCACCTGGCCTTAGACTTTGTCACCGACCTGCCTCCCTCTAATGGGTATGCGGCAGTGCTCACAGTGGTAGACAGGTTTTCTAAGTCCTGCCGTCTAATTCCCTTGAAGGGCCTGCCATCTACCGCTCTCAATCTAATGGACAGGCCGAGCGCATGAACCAGGAACTGGGACGTTACCTCCAGTCGTACTGCGCTAGTGACCAGCAGCGTTGGAGTGAGTTTTTACCCTCAGCTGAGTATGTACAAAACTCACTCAGGCACTCATCGACCGGGTTGACTCCGCTTCAGTGTGTGTTAGGTTATCAGCCTCCCCTGTTTCTATGGACCAGGGAGCCCTCCAGTATGCCGTCAGTGGAGGATTGGTACCAGCGCAGTGCGCGAACCTGGGAGGGGGCACACGTGCAGCTGCAGAGGGCCGTTCTCTCCCAAAAACGACAAGCTGACAAGCGATGCCTTCCTGCTCCCAACTACCGGCCTGGTCAGCGAGTCTGGTTGTCAACCAAACACTTGAGACTCAAGCTTCTGAGCAGAAAGTTAAGCCAAAAATATGTAGGCCCTTTCAAGATCCTCCGCCAAGTAAACGAGGTAACCTACAGATTACAATTCCCTGCTCACATGCGCATTGTTTCTCTTTTGAAGCCCTACTTTTCCCCAGGTGGGCCCAGGAATAAGGATCAGGTTGATCTACTGACTTTTAGTTGGATTCGAAAACTTCCTTTGTTTGCTAAGATGTATGTTTTAGAAAATAATTTATTTTGTCTTTAATCATTATACTATATACATTTTTGCAACTAACATAACTGTTGGAGTTAAACGGTAATTAACACATTTCTAACATTTGATTTCTATTTGGGACTATTTGTGAGAAAGTTTTTTTTAAACCATTCAACCGCATAACCCAGACATGGAAAGAATATGTAAAACCTTCCAAAAGTTATTTTCCTATAAAAGCACTTTCATAAATATTAGAGGGACATGTTACATGCTAAATGCTACAACAAATAAAGACCAAATCTTTTTGTAACCCCCCAAGGTAATAGTCTAAATAATCTTGTCACCAAAAACAGGACATGACTGGGTTTGTGATTTATGAAAAAAAGACATTAACCAAATAAACCACAACTAAAGATCCTGCCGCTTTAATTAAAAAATACAACTGATGCTTAGGTGTTTTAATTGCTTTACTGTATGTACACGCATAGTTTACTAAATACACGTTACCACAATATTTTACTTTACAAAGCCAAAATAATAAAACATAGTAATGTTAAAGAAGGCGGAATCCATTAATATTGCCTAAGAAGCTTAAGAAGCTTCTCAGTGTGAGAACAAGCACTGAATGTCGACAGAGCTTCCTGTGACCAGTGTTCTAGTTTCAGGCTTTGGGACCTGAGTGCTGTCACAAATGAAATATTTTCACATTGCCCCTGCTGCGCTCCCACGACCTGGGCTCTTGATGTGCTCTATTGTGTATGATCAGTCAGCTGTGGCCAAATCCAGTCCAGCTGGCTTAGTTCTACCGAACCGCTGCTATTTCCTCCGATAAAAGCTGCTACATCCCCCAGAAAACATGCTGCTGTTTTCTCACTAATATTTAGATATGGGAGAAGGTTAAGTTTGTATACCCTTAAGAGATTTGCATTGCTAACCAGGGACGTGGAAAGCATTACATTTGTGAAAAGCAATACAGTTTGGGGATAGAAGAAAGAGAGAAGGAGCTACAGACACAGGCAATTCTAAACATGGTACTAGCATAATTTACCTGTGATTCAAGGATTTGTGGCACATCGTAGACAGATCGGAATCTCTTAGGTATACAGACTTTGTGTATAATTCTGTGTTGCCGTAAGTTCCTCCACACTTTAGAGCCAGGGGCCCTATTCTAAACCTGATTAGAATAGGGGCAGTGGTGACTCAATTGGTTAAGGTGCCTGAGTTCAAGACCAATAATGACTTATAACTCCTGATATGCAATAAGATACTTTATGTGAGGTCTTCTGCAAAACTGGTGGCCTAAATGTTAAGCTGCTCTGTATACTTTAAAGTGCACTGTAATCCTACAATGTAAAGCACTTGTTATTGGTATCTTTGTGAGAAAAATCATCACTTGAGTCAAGTGCGTTCTTTGAAATTTTCCAATTATTTTCAAGTTCTTTTATTTTCAACAACAAAACTTGTAAATGTAGAAGAAAGTATTAATGCCAAATTAATGACAACACATGAAAGGCCTGTGCTGAGATAAACCTTCAAAAACATTTATGCCCCTTGATTCTTCTGGAACAGATACCTTAGACAGGTTTGACTTCATGGACACCTTGATTTTAAATTCCCACTACCCCCAGACAATTATGGGATGTATTCGAAGCTTGTTATCAGCTATGAAGATCAGTGAAGTGGATTAGAGGCATCCATTTAGACTGTATGAGAACGTAGAATAAACAGTTTACTAGTTACAATGACAGCAACTGAAAATGCGACTTATACATCAGAATGTCCTTCAAATTAATCTCAGAAAAACCACAAAACTTAGAGTGCAGAGGCTATGTTGTTGGGAAAGAGGTAGTGTAGTGGTTAGACTGCTAATTAGAAAATCTAAATGTAAATCACTCAGAATAAGGGTGTTTTCTAAATGTGTTGTGAAGGAAAATCACTAAGTAAATTCACCAGGTTTGCCTCAGTAATTATCCCATTTAATTCTCAGTTCTGTAGACTGTGATTCACAGAGTATAAAATAAGCAATAAGGAAGTGAAAATCAGTGAGTGGAGAGGCAAGCCAAGGCAAGATGTTTCAACTCTAACCGAGAAAATGGCACTTATAAAACAGCAGACTATGTGCTAGATTAGTGGTTCAACGTGGGAACTGCCCCCCTATATATATGTCCAACCACATACGTTGGATGGAAAAATGTTTTCTATTCTTTTAAAACATATACAAGGACAGAAATGAAACACGCACTTTAATCATTAATTCATTCATCTTCTTACTTGTTTATTCCCTAATTCGGGGTCACAGGTGTTTGATGGAGTCTATCCCAGCACACATAAAACAAGAGGCGGAGGTACACACTGGACAGGTCGGCAGTCCATCGCAAGGCAGACTCACACACTATGGGCAATTTAGAATCACCAAACCCACGTAAGGGAAGGAAACCTACTCAAGCACAGGGAGAACATGCATCCGCCACACAGAAAGATCCCCGTCCCAGGAATCAAACCCAAACTACCACGCCTCGGCCATTTAAGAATAAATGGAGAAGTCTTGTAAACGCGGTTAAGAAATAGTTTCAATTGCAATCATCATCATTAAAATAAACGTGCGGATTTCCCTTGCAAATGATTTGTGACCCCAATCTCTTTTTGAGAACCACTTTGCTAGATTATTGATTGTATTCATTTTTGTGTTATGGGTTGATGTTAAAACAATGAAATTCATTCAGACATGCAACAGGAATTTGCTGTTTGAGAGCAGTAACTAAATATTTATCCTCTCTACACTGAGAGCAAATCAGCGGAATAAATATTCATCATTCAGTTAGTTCTAGAAAAGGAGACTTAGAAATACGGAGCCAAAAGGTTAAAAAGAAAGGCGGGAGAAATATTATTAAAATCCGACGAGGGCATGTAAACAAAACCCATCTGGAGGGCATTTTGTTTGATCGTCACATTTATTACACCATGTGTGAAAAACAGATTGAGCTGACGACAAGGTTCGGGGGTCCGCTATGGTTGTGTAAATATGAGCTGCCTCCGACTGGGCAGCCAGCCCTAATTAGATTATCAGAAAAGGCCACACTCATGGCCATTAAATTCACCATGCACCTTGTGAGCTGTTGCTCAATAGCTTGAAAATAAACTTGGGTCAAAAAACAAGTGCTGAAACACATCTCTGCAAGAGAACTGAGATCTAAAACTAAGCCAGAATGAGACTTAAAACATAGCCAGAATAAGATGGCGTAGTGGATAGCACAGTCGCCTCACAACAAGATGGTCCGGGGACGGGATCTTTCTGTGCAGAGTTTGCATGTTTCCTCCGGCTGCTCTGGTTTCCTTCCGTTCACAGTCCAAAAACATACAGATTAGGTGGATTGGTGATTGTAGATTGTCCATAGGAGTGAATGTGTGTGTGAATGGTTGTTTGACTATGTGTTGCCCTGAGATGGACTGGCGACCCATCCAGGGTGTACCCCTGCCTCTCGCCCTATGTGAGCTGGGATAGGTGTAGCAGACTCCTGTGACCCCGGATTCGGGAATAAGCGGGTAAGAAGAAGAATGAATGAATGAATGAATGAATGAATGAATGAATGAATGAATATAGGATAGGTACTTACTTATGTAGGCGAATTTTGTTGTGTCCCTTCAAAGGTGTACTGTCAATCCTAAAATAATGCTTAGAATGAGAAAATAAAAAACTCTAGAGGCCTATAACATGATGGAAGAAGTAAAAAATTCTTAAAGGACATGAAACATTACAGAAAACTGAAATGGTTAGTGAAGAAGATTCAGCTCAATAAAATGTGGATTAAACTACACAACGCATATGAGAAGGTCCTGGACACGAGACAATGGCTGAAAGTCTGATGCATATAGCACACTAATCTGAAAACGTTGACCTCTGATTGATTAACGTGTATGGGATTTTCTTTGTTCCCCTGAAAGTCATCTGATAGTAGAAATAAGTTGCATTTACATCAGTGGCAATAGGCATTAATCAAAATTGATTAAATGGGTAATTTTTAAAAGTAATCGAGGTTCACTGTATATACTTGATGTTCAATAGTTTTGCTCTACAGAGGTACATAGTGATTATAGTCTTTACATGTCAGTCATACATCCTATTAGACATTCAATGCTTCCAAGGATCCCAGACCTTCTGCCAATAGTCTGAATGTTTGTCTATGCGAGACTGTCAGCATCTAAAGCAATGTTGAAAAGCCAGAGGGGCAAACAGGTGAAAACACATTACGCCACTAAAATTATCTGATTGGGTTTTTTCTTTTGTTTTCTTTCTTTGTCTGTTTGTTTTCAGTAGGTTTATAGGTTTATTAGCAAACTTGACAGTGTATGGGTCTGGAATGCAGATATTTAACATTCTGCAGCGGTTTCATTAGTTGTTTAGGCCATTTATGATGCTACGGACTGAAAGTCGCTTCAAAGATCTAATGGAGCTTTTACATATAACAAAAGAAAATAAAATCTAAGTTAATTTACTTGATTACTTTAGAGACAATAGAAGCTTAGTGATCCCACCTCCCTCATTATTGAAATCTCTAAGCATTTTCACCTTCCCAAGCCATACAGTCATCATATAGTAAATGACTGCGGGAGTTGATGGAACATCTTATTTGGATCAGTGTGCCTGCATTTAAGTGATCTAGCCCAGATTTGAAGAATTAACAATCGAAACCACTAGACAGAAGATCAATGGGTTTCTGAATATGTAAAACTGCCACAAGAAAAGGCTCCGGTTGCCATTTGGATGGGGAGTAGACATTATCCAAGTGGAAACGTAACAGAAAACCAAACAAACCTGGCTGATAGTGATAATTATGTGCAATAAAACAAATCTTCTGAGACCAAAGTCACACACAAACACACCCAAGACGTGATAAAGTGTTTCATCTTACTTATTCTCTGGGCACAATGCTGTTCCTCATTCTTTTTACGAGCTCATGTGAGAAAAAGAACTTATTAAAAAACATTAAATTTTTGCTGTAGATTAATAATAGTCATAATTGAGTTATGACTATTATTCTGATTGCTATTTCTATCTGATGGCGCTAGTTATCAGCATCTACACAGCAATTAGTCCAAACTCATACACACTCAGATGCTCAAACATTCTTCTTACACACCCTGCCATCTCATCAAACACTAATCATGCAACACACATACACACGTGACACACGAAGAAGATACAGGAGCTATTACTGGTTGTTTATGTCTGCATGTCAGCTGAATGGCTGGATTAGATTCACTTGTAGCCAGATTACATCCATGTTCTTGTTTCTGGGTAATGTTAGACAAGGACTTTTGTTTATACCAGTGTGTGTGTGTGTGTGTGTGTGTGTGTGTGTGTGTGGGTGCGGGTGCGTTTTATACGTTAAGAGAACAAGCCTACACCAAGGTCAGAGATTGTATAGCATTTATTTCACATCAGATAAGCCATCACCCCCTTACTGTCTGACATAGCTAGGTTTATCAATATTTATTCCAATACAGTAGGCACATACATTACATGCTTATAGTCATCTGTCATCATGTACATATACACATATCCTTAGTAATATAGACACATATACAAGCATCCTTCTATCCATTGTCTACACCCGCTTATCAGGGTATTAGCTAGAGCCTTTCCCAGCTCCTACAGAACCATAGAGAGATTCAAACTCCCGACTGCTAGAGATATGAACCTGTGACCTTCTTCCTGAAGTTCTAACCACTAAGCCAGTACATGCATACATTCACACACAAATATGTAGAGCAAAATACAATATATTAATCTTGATAAACAATTAAGAGTTTATATTGAACTTAAAAGCAAATTACACAGTGTTTTCTGCTCTAATACAGTTTATACAGTACATTCCACTTTTTATTGCAACACACAATAGAAAATACTCTTGGGGGGGGCAAAGGTGAATTAATGTCATACAGTGATTGCATTCAAACATACAGTACATATAAGATGTTTCCAAAATTTATTACAGAAAACACTTTACACATTAGCATCGTAATCAGTGTGTTTTGTAGGGCATAAATCTTACCTTTGTGACGTCTTCTTATATTTCCTCCTAAGAAATATGAAAAAAAATATGAAACTCTTTTTACTATGATGTTTGAGCTGACACTCAGCTCATGTCAGTGAAAATGGTCAAAAAAACTTTTTCCATTCTTTTTCAAATGTAGGAAAATGTTCATTAACCAGGGTGGCCATCTAAAACTAATTCTCCCATCTAGACATTTAAGAGTAAAAACCTGAGAGATGAGTCTCTCCTCCAATGACTAATTCTAATTCCTTCACTGCAGCAATAAACCTCAGGTGTTTTCAGCACTAATAACTGTTGAGCGAACATTCAGAGTCACTGCAGAGAAATCTATAGAATATGAATTATTATAATTATTATTATAATGGTAAGGGGAGTCACATGATACTTTTTTATTTTAGGTATAAATGCTAATAAAAATGTTTATTTAATTAAACTATTAAGTAATTTGGGGATGTGATTAAAAAAAAAAAGGTATTTATACACTATATGTGTTCCCCCGAATTAGGGAATAAACAGGTTAGAAGATACATGAATGAATGAAAGTGTTTGAACACCTTACCAGCACATGTACATAAGTATGCCCATTTCACAAACTTGAATCCACCCAGTTTATTCTTTCATTGAAATTAAGAATTCTGTGCAGACATAATTTGTCAGGACTCGAATGTTCAACATACAGTTTTGACCTTAACACCTTTGGGATGAGCTAGAACAATAACTGCACATTTTTACTAATGTGTCTGAATCGGAAAAAACTAAATCTAATGGAAAGCATTTCTAAATGTGTTGACATTATTATAGCAGTAAAAGTGACAATAAATCTAAAAATGATGTTTGAAAAAATCACATACAGATGTGATGGTCAGGTGTCCCAATAGTTGTTTATATTTTATCTAGAGTAATTACTAATATATCAACTTAGCAAGTTTTGTTCAGTAGGCTATATACACTTTGACCACCTGAGTAATAAACCCTTGTATTGTCTTACTGTGGATCATGCTATTAATCACGTTGTAGCACAGTGTGTTGGCCTGCTAACTGGAAGATCTGGGTTTAGTTCCCAACACCAACAAGCTGCCACTGTTGGGCCTCTGAGCAAGGCTCTTAACCCCTAATTGCTCAGATATATAAAGAAAATGAAGGTAAGTTGTTATATATAAGAGCGTCTGCCAAATGCCACAATGAAAATGTAAATTTAAATGCAACCTTTGTCCCCCTAATGTAACTGCTCTACTGATTTACCTGCTTATAAAGCAAAGCATAAAATGGTTGCCTAATTGTGGGTGTACACTATGTCAAACCTATTTCTAATATAAACACTTTTACAATGTGTCAAATATGACCTTTCATCACAAAATGAGACCACCCCTTTCCAATCTTGAACTATTTAAGCTGCTTATCTCTTTCTAATCTCTGTGATACAAAAGGCAAAGACAAAGACACAACACAAACCTTAGACTTTGGATTGATCTTGATATGAACCCCTGCTTCTTCTACCTCTCATTACTACAATCATCAGACTGATACATTTATGGTAATCTGGCTTTCCCAGTGACGCTGTGTTTCATTAACAGGCCCAATTCTCCCAGCAGTACCAGGGGGGGCATTAAATAGCAACAAGCACACTAAAAGCATTTAGAAAGGAAATCAAGTCAGCTCGAACATGACTTTGCCTTTTACGTGCACTCTTATCTGCTGTTCTCTGGCTGGCCACAAATTCAAGGGGAGAAACTCAATTTGATGCAACAAGGGTGACGGCTTACATTTTGCCACTCTATCAGCATTAGCCCGGTTTTACGGCATTGCTGATGGGCCACGATAGTGAAAAGATGAGCACCATGAAGAATCTTTATAGGGGACTGTGGACTTGCAAAAGCATTTGCCAGGAAAAGCCCAGCAGTGGTGTGTCTAAAGCAAAAGGGTTTTTCAGTCATAAAATTGGGCTCAATTCAAACAAAGTTGATAGCAGGTGGCCTTTGCCTCTAATTTCAAACAGGTACATAACAATTATATTTCTAGTCTGTCTAGTTTGATTAATGACCACCTTTTTCTTTCACTGTAATGTTATGTTATGACATAGAAATTAGGGTTTGAGTTCGCTGTGTAGACTCCAATAATTACATAAGAGGAGAAGCTAAAACTGTGGACAAATTAAACCTATATGAAATTATAGCTAATTAAATAATGTTTTGTTTTAAACTAATGACTTTCAGTTTGTAAAACACAAATTAGTAGCAGGCCATTTTTATTACATCATTACAATTTTAAGAATATTGACTTGTTTAAATAGACCATTTGTTATGAAATCAAGAACACTTGGGTCAGTCTTCAGGCTGTCACGACAGCGTGCACGCACACACACACACACACACACACACACACAGTCTTTCTATTAAAACTCACATACATTCATCATGAAAAATAGAATGTCACACAGAGGCTGGAATTGTATATGTTAGTAATTACCATAAATAAATCATGTTTAATGGCGTTTTGTTTAGACCATTAGGTCTAAATGAATGTAGGCTTTAAGTTCAATGTAGCCTTTATAAAGAGTTAACTTTGTTCAGCTCAACATATACTACATACTACATACTTAGTACTACAATTTATTGAATACTCACGTAATCAATGTTTACATGAGGGCAATGTATGAAATATACTGTTTTTAAAAAAATACATATACTCTAATTAGGAATCTTTTAAAACTAATTAATTGTTAAAAAATTTATTTAAAATTAATTTTAAATTAAGTTAAAATTAATTTCTATTAAAATAAAGCACATGTTAAATTAGTTCTAAGAAATCATTTGCCTTTGCCTAAAGTTAAAAAGCTTTTTTACTGAAAAGTAAAAACATGCACAAACATTTTTCTAAAGAAAAAAATACAAAACATCTACTTACAGTCCTCTTAGTCTGAGCCAGATCTTCTCTATTTGTTCGGGTTGTAGATACTTCAGAGAATTGTTCTCAAAATCCTCAATCTCCTTGGTTGGTGATTCCATGTCAAAAATATCAACCAAGCAAAACGACATGAACGTGGATTATCCAGTGGACAAAACACAGCCAAGCAGCCGAATTACTGTTCCAAAGTAGAAGTGTGAGTGGGCTGCAGCCCGGAGTCTGTCAGAGTGACAGCTGGAGCCTGTCCCTCATTCTCTCTCTGTCTCTCGCTAACTCTCTTACTCTCTCTATCGGCAGGCTACCCCTTCGGCAGGCTACGCTCAGAGTGTGTTTGTCACTAGCTCTGTAGTCAGGTGTGTGGTGAGAAAGGGTAAGAGCTATGAGGGGCCATGCTTGCTCTAACAAAAATGATGCAGAGTGAGAAGAGGAGAGCGAGAGAGTAGGAGAAGGTGGGGGAGGTGTAGATGGATGGGATTAAAGCAATGCTGACGAACCGTGCATCAATGAGTTACCAGTGCATGCCTATGCCACAGTCTGCCTTCTGCCAGAGCAGGGACGCAATCAATGCATGCTGAGCAAGGAGCACACCGTTTGAGCTGGCACAGGGAGAGATAACTATACCAGTTCTGAGTAAGAAAATGAAAGTGCGGTCAGCCGGTAAGAAAATAAATGAGTGTTAAAATTCTGGTTGGTGGTGGGGGATTTAGGAGTTATATACAGCACTCTGATGTTGAGATGAGGAAATATCAAGTGTGAATGTCTTTGTGTGTATATAAATGTGTGTAACAAATATTTTAAAGAAGCAACATGCACATCCTTGTATAAATAATGATAAAGAAATGGAGTAGAGGAAATTTCATATTACCATAATAAAACCAATACCATTTACAAAAATAAATTAAATAAATGGTTTTACTTTAAAAAGGCAGTGTAAACCAGGCCTGGTTGGCTTATCAATCATATGACATAATTATGTAAAAGCTTAACAAGGAGGTCCCGGGTTCAATTCCTAAACAAAGGGTCTTTCTGTGCGGAGTTTGTATGTTCTCTCAGGTTGCGTGGGTCTTCTCTGGGTACTCCAGTTTCCTCTCAAAACCCAAAAACTTATATATTAGGTTGACTGGTAATTATAAAATGCCCATATAAGTGAGTGTAGGTGTGTGAGTGTGTGATTGTTCATCTATGTGTGGCCCTGCAATGGACTGGTGACCTGTCCAGGATGGCCAGCATTTTACACTATGTGTGCTGGGATAGAGTCCAGTAGACCCTGGCCCCGAATTAGGGAATAAGCTGGTTAGAGAATGAATGAATAAATTGCAAAAAAACAAATATATATATATTTCATACACCCTATTAAGAGTGTACAGGAGGCTTAAATAGGTGAGCCAGACCTCTCCAGAAAGTGACTGAGATGGGAAGAGCATTATAAAGAGCTCTATAATCAAGCTCTTGACATATGGAAGCGATGACTCAAAGACTGTTCGACGCAATACGGACCATTAATGCTGAGTTTTAAGCCCTGCTTTAAAGGCACACTTTGTTGTGCTTTTCTTCTGTCAGTAAAATCTTCAACTTAATGACAGGAATAAAACACATTATAGCACCTGATACAGAATCATCACGAACAAATGAGAACACTTTATGGAATTCCAATTTATTTAACTTAATCTCCATCTACTGGATCTATAGTGTATCTGCGTAAATCCTGTTAACGAAAGACTAAAAACTGTGGTTGTAACCACCAATCAACGTGTATATGCAATGTATTTTTGTAGACTGTTCATTCTTTAGTCTTTATTGGTAAGTTTAGCTCCATAATGTGAGGGTGCCTATGCTTATTTCTGATGATACAAAAACAGTAATTTGTTCTATATGGTTCTAGAGTTCATTCATTCATTCATCTTATTGCCCGCTTATTCCCTAATTCGGGGTCACAGGGGTCTGCTGGTGCCTATCCCAGCGCACAAAAGGCGAGAGGCAGGGGTACACTCTGGACGGGTTACCATTTCGTCGCAAGGCAACACATAGACAAACAACTATTCACACACACACATATTCACTCCTACGGACAATTTAGAATCACCAATCAACCTAGTATGCATGTTTTTGGACTGGTAGAGGAAACCAAAGTACCTGGAGGAAACCCATGCAATTGCAAGGAAAACATTGTATCCGGGACCTTCTTGTTGTGAGGCAACCGTGTTATCCACTATGCCACCGCGTCGCCCGGTACTAGAGCTGCTATTAGATATTGGGATTTTCTTAGCATTCACTCAAAAGGTCCCTGAAATGGTAGACAGAGAAATGACTTAAAAAAATGAGAGCATTCATTCTTTCAAGCTGTCAGTTAAAGATCTCTCTTAAATAGCCTTGTGCATTTGTCTGTCATGTGTACAGGTCAGTAAGCTCTAATTGGCTCATCATAGAAACCAGCTATGTTTATTCCACTTATTGCAGGCAACCTTCACTTTTCCATAATGTCCTTGTACAAACAGCTATACATGTTCACTTAAAGAAACGATTATTGTCTAACTGGAGAAAAGACAGCTCTTAAAGATGTTTTTTCTTTTATTTTGAGAGCTCTACTTTCTTTGATTGTTGTTCCTAAATAGATTGTGGTTGGAAGCAAACATGCTGTATTTATTCATTCGTATAAATAAGTATTAAAACATGTAAGCATTAACTGCACCTCCAGATGGCATTTATGCTCAGATGGCATCTGTGTTTCTTTTGGACTGTTGACTTTAATGTGCGCAGGTTAGCTTTACTGATCTGACCTGGCCTTATGCTTGGTCACCTGCTATTGTGCCTTGCTGAATTGTATCTATAGCTAGAATTTTCCATTCAGGAACTCAAGCTGAATGTGAATGCTGCCTGCGAAACCACCCCAGTGACTCACACGGAATCATCTAAAAGCATGTCACAAGCATGATGCATCAGTGACCAGGAAATGCTAGTTTGTATATCTCAATCATGCCAAAACGAAAAGCTAAATTGGTGATGAAGAGTGTGATGGCCTATAAACCATTTGTGTTTACACGACCTCTGGCTTTAAAGGACGTCGACTGCCCATATTGTGAGCTAATGCTGAAATGGACGCTCTGTCTGTGGCTGTTTGGTGACTGTGCAATCATAGCAGTTCAAGTCCCACTGTTTAAAAAGGAAGTGCACCGCATATTCAAAGCCTTTACTTCCAGGCTTTGAAGTTTGAAGAAGGACTACAGTAGATAAGCATCAACCACTGTTGCCCTTACACCATTTATTAGGAGCTGGCTTTAACTGCAACTAAGCTAGACTGAGCCAACGGTTGGTGCTCTAGGAGCTATTAAGCTTGATGTTAAACAGGCACCTCCTAATTTTTGGGGTGGCATCTATTTTTCCTGGATGCTAATATTTGGATTCTCCACATCTTGTCTTACTTTCACCTGTTTCTTTTTTTTTTTATAACCCCATGAAGGAAATTCTTGATTTTTGCATATCCCATCTTGGTAAGTTGGGGGTCAGAGCGCAGGGTCAGCTACCCCTGGAGCAGGAAGGGTTAAGGGTCTTGCTCAAGGAGCCAACAGTGGCAGACTTGAGCCCAGGTCTTCCTTGGCAGTGGTGGGGCTTGAAATTATGTTTTCCTGATCATTAACTAAGCACGTTTAACCATTGAGCCACCACTGCCCCTGCCACTGCCCCTTGTTTCCTAATAACAAATTCAACAAATTAATTTATTCATCTTACCTATTTATTCCCTAATTCTGGGTCATAAGGGTCTGCTGAAGCAATGCAACACACACACACACACACACACACACACAGGCAATTTAGAATTATAATAAAGATTCCATGTGGAGAGAAAAAAGAATGCTTTAAGCTCAATTGTGCGTGTTACCAAAAAGATAAGGTTAAATATTTATCACACCACAATGTTCCTGATGTTAATGTAACTTGCAATAAATCTGACTTAGATTTCAGTACTTTGTTTGGAGAAAGATAAAAGGCAAAACACATGAGATTATGCTTGAGGAAAAGATGAATTCCTCCCTAGACAAATAATGACCCAAACCGTGTATAAAAGCAGTAGAGTATTAAATATATGCAAAAGCAGCAGTGAAAGTCACATGCGATCAAAACCTCACTCACTTACTGTCCACAAGCGCTCAAACACAACTTTTTTTAGATGACTTTTTAGATGACTTTTTTTATTAGATATAAAGTAGGGATACAAGCATAAGCCAAAAATAAACAGAGACATTCTGTAAAACAATTTCTTCTTCATTCTTCCATGTATCCATTTCCAGACAACAGATTTTGGAAGCCGCACAATAATTTCCCTTTTTTTTCTATCTGTTGAATGGAAAACATGTGCAGCTCCTTTAATGTAATTTCTCCTCCTTGTTCCGGAGATTAGCATTTACTCTGTCATCACACAGAGAATGTGTGTAGGTGCAAGCATCAGTCTGTGCTGGCCATATGGCTTGTCTGAGAGGTAAAGCGGGTGACTAGGGGACATTGATTGAAATGACATTCAGATTTTCATTTTGAGATATGAGAAACTCAATTTAGGGTTACTTAGGTCTAGTCAAACAACCACACATCTAATGTACAGGTTTTTGGACTGTGGAAGGAAAACTAAGTACCCAGAGAAAACCTATTTAAGTGAAGGGGAGAACAGAACTCCACACAGAATGACCTCTTGCCCGGGAACGCTATTACTCATCCATGTCAACGTGCCACCCCAGTTATTGTTCATTCATTCATTCATTCATTCATTCATTCATTCATTCCCGAATCCGGGATCACAGGTGTCTGCTGAGAGGCGGGTGTACACCCTGGACGGGCCGCCAGCCCATCTCAGTGCAACACATAGACAAACAACCATTCACTCCTATGGACAATTTACAATCACCAATCCACCTAATCTGCATGTTTTTGGACTATGGGAGAAAACCGGAGCACCCAGAGGAAAACCACGCAAGCGCGGGGAGAACATGCATACTCCACACAGAAAGATCCCGGCCCAGGAATCGAACCCCGGAACTTCTTGTTGTAAGGCGACTGTGCTATCCACTACGCCACCGCGCCGACCTACAGTTATTGTTGCCTAAACAAATATATTTATTCATTCAATCGAAAATTGAAAAATGAATCAAAAAGGTGCAAGTTTACAAGTGATATTATTATCATTATCATCATTATCATTATTATTATTATTATTATTATTATTATTATTATTATTAGTAGTAGTAGTAGTAGTAGTAGTAGTAGTAGTAGTAGTATTCTCCTCCACACTACCCTGTCCTCTTCATCTGCCTCTTTCACCCCAACTACCTCCATATCTTCCTTCACCTTCCTTCACATCCTCAAACAATCTCTTTGTTCTTTCTCTTTTCCTTCGGGCCGGCACCTCCGTCCTCAGCATTCTCCTACCAATATACTGCATGTCCCTCATCTGCACATGTCCAAACTATCTCAACCAAGCCTCTCTCACCTTGTCTCCAAAACATTCTACATGCGCTGTGTCTCTAATAAACCGAGTTTTAATCCTGTCCATCCTTGTCACCCCCAATGGAAATCTCAACATCTTTAACTCTGCCACCTCCAGCTCCGCCTCCTGTCTTTTTGACAATGCCTCTGTCTATAAACCATACAACATCGCTGGTCTCACTACAGTCCTATAATCTTTCCCTTTCACTCTTGCCAAAACTCGTCTATCACAAATCACTAATGTACATGCTTTTGAACTGTGAGAGGAGACCGAAGTACCCAGAGGAAACCTCACGCAAGCAGGTAGAGAACATACAAACTCTGCACAGAAAGATGTCCGGCCCAGAAATTGAATACGGGACCTTCTTCTTATTTGTTTACTATATTATTTTAAACATTGTAGTCATTATAAGGAGATGCATAATATTCATTCAGTCATTTATCTTCTAACCCGCTTATTCACAACCCTGGAAAGGTCAGTATACGGGCCATGCATAGACTAACAACCACACACACTCACACTCGCTCCTATGACCAATTTAGACTCAACCATCAACCTAATTTGCATGTTTTTGGACTACTTGAGGAAACCAGAGGACCCAGAGACAACCCACACAAAATCAAACCCGGTACCTTCATATTGTGAGGAGATCATGCTAACGGCTATGCCACCGCGCTGCTTTTTTAGTTTCTTCTTCTCCTTTCGGCTGCTCCCATTAAGGATCGCCACATCGGATTCTCCACAATACCCTGTTCTCTACATCTGCCTCTTTCACCTCTGCATATCTTCCTTCACCACATCCATAAACCTCCTCTTTGGTCTTCCTCTTTTCCTCCTGCCTGGCCCCTTCATCCTCAGCATTCTTCTACCAATATACTGCATGCCCTTCCTCTGCACATGTCTAAACCATCTCAACCTAGCCGCTCTCACCTTGTACATGCATTGTCCCTCTAATAAACTCATTTCTAATCCTGTCTATCCTTGTCAGCTCAATGAAAATCTGAACATCTTCAATCTGCCACCTCCGGCTCCGCCTCCTGTCTTTTTGAGAATGCCACTGTCTCTAAACCTTACAACATTGCAGATCTAACTACAGTCCTTTAAATTTTCCCTTTCACTCTTGCTGAAACGCGTCTATCACAAACCACTCCTGCCACTCTTCTCCACCCGCACCACCCTGCCTGAACTCTTTTCTTCACTTCTCTATATGCACTCTCCATTACATTGCACTGTTGACCCCAGGTACTTAAACTCTTCCACCTTCACAACCACTTCTCCCTGCAACCTCACCACTCCATTGCCTTCCCTCTCATTCACAAACATGTACTCAGTCTTACTCCTGGTGACTTTCATTCCCCTTCTCTCCAGCGCATACCTCCACCTTTCCAGATTCTTCTCAACCTGCTCCCTATTCTCACCACAAATCACAAAATTATCCGCAAACATCATTGTCTATGGAGATTCCTGTCTCACCTCATCTGTCAACCGGTCCAGCACCACTGGAAACAAAAAAGGGCTCTTAGCCGATACTTGATGCAATCCCACCTTCACCTTGAACCAGTCTGACATTCCTGCCGCACACCTCACTGCTGTCACACTGTCCTAATACAGGTCCTGCACCACCCTCACATACTTCTCTGCTACACCTGACTTCCTCATACAATACCACAACTCCTCTTTCGAAACCATGTCGTACGCTTTCTCCAGATCAACAAACACACAATTCTACTCCTTCTGGATTTCTTTATACTTCTCCATCAACATCTTCAAAGCAAAGATGGCATCTGTAGTACTCTTCCTTGGCATGAAACCATACTGTTGC
>JAOTRA010000035.1:9585831-9602201 GCA_026260255.1 Pseudolaguvia tuberculata
AACCCTCCCCATTTATCCGGGCTTGGGACCGGCACTAAGAATGCACTGGCTTGTGCAACCCTAATGGCTGGGTTAAAGACTGTTAAAATATCAATATACGACCTGTAAAGAGAGAAAGAGTTTACAGGTTGTATATTGATATTTTAACAGTGTCCTTTTTTTGTTTTAGGTGCGTGATGGCCCAGCAGAAACAGCTCCACTTTTTGGAAAGTACTGCGGTTCAACCCTCCCTTCTCCCATCGTCTCATCTGCTAATATGCTATGGATTCGCTTTAAATCTGACAGCTCTGTAAACCATGCTGGCTTTAGGGCTGTATATGAAATCAGTACGTTACAATAGTTTTAATGCATGTCAACACTGTATATATTCGATGGTGGCTGAGTCAAAAGATTGTATTGTTTTATAAGCGAAATGCAAATATTAAGAAAATCTTTTGACTCACAGAGTGTGGAGGAACTCTCTCCGGCTCAGGCCACATTCGTACACCTCTTCACCCTCACCCTTACCCTCACAACAAAATGTGTGAGTGGGTCATCAATCAACCTACAGGCTATGTTGTGACACTCAGCTTCTTAACCTTTGATGTTGAAGATGCTGCAGGATGCTTAAGTGACTATGTGGAGGTATATAGAAACCAAAAATGAATTGCTTTAATCCTGTTCAATGACATAATATTGGTATGGATTTTATAGCATAAAAAAAAACTTTTTTAGGTAAGAGATGGATCCACGGTCAGCGCTCCACTAATTGGACGATATTGTGGAAACCAAGTTCCCAGTATGTTGCAGTCTACACAGAAACATATGTATATAGCATTCCATACTGATGCTTCAGTCAACAATCATGGCTTCACTGCACAGTATGCATCTGTTCTAGAAGGTAATGTGACATTAGACTATAAAATTCTAAAAACTCTAAAAGCTGAGGCTCTGTTTAACTCTGGGTCATTAATAATTCCATAAACAGGATGCGGCGACACTCTGACAGCTCATACAGGTAGCTTCACCAGTCCAGGTCACCCAACCAGCTACCCTCATGGTGCTAATTGCACCTGGCACATTGCTGTAGAACCAGGAAACATTATCCGGCTGTCTTTTACCTCTTTTAACATGGAGTACCATACTAACTGTGATTTTGACTATTTGGAGATATATGACAATGGCACGGCTCAGACTGGGCAGCTCCTTGGTCGGTAAGAAAAGTAACAGGTCAACATCTATTTTAGGGCTACTTGTATCATTTACCAGCACTGTGCAACTATTGGTTTTCAGATACTGTGGACGGTCAATTCCTCCATCACTGACTAGCACTGACAACCTCTTGACGGTCCTGTTTGTCACAGACTCCAGCATCGAATCTGAAGGATTTGCTGCCAGTTATGTCTCGATCGATGCCAGCACAGGTTGGATATGAAAAGAATTAAATGGATTACATTGTTATATAACCGAATAACCATTGGATTTCCTTAATGTTCCTGTGCATCTTTGTGCTGACTAATATGTAAACTTCAGGCATTACAGACTGACTGTTAATTATCGTTGTGTCTCTAGATTGCGGTGCAGTGTTCACCTCTCCTACTGGAGTGTTCACCTCACCCAACTACCCTAACAACTACCCCATTAACCGTGAATGCATCTACAGAATTATAGTTGAGGTCAACAATCAAATCATGTTGAACTTTACAGATTTTTCCTTGGAATCTGGTACCAGCTGCATACATGACTATGTGGAAATCAGGTGAGGAACCTTTTTTCATTTTGTATATGTTTTTCTTTCTGGCTTTATGCTTCCTGATATAAACTTTCTTGCAGAGATGGAGGCTATGAAACATCACCTCTCATTGGTCAATACTGTTCTACCAATGCTCCACCATTAGTGTTATCACACAGTAACAGGCTGTGGATTAAATTCCGTTCTGACTCTACACTATCTTTTAAAGGCTTTTCAGCACACTGGGATGGAACACAGACAGGTATTTGCTTTTGGCATATTTCATTGTTACACCTCTTAGACAAACCAGTGGCATTGAAGCTGGAGTGATTTCTCGCCATACAGCAAAACAAAGTTGCGTTCATTAGAGTTTATATAATCAGATTTGTATGTCCAACTTAATCCAAATCTTTATATGTGATATTTTAGTAGGCTTAATTATTATTGTATAATAGTGGAATAGTATTATTTAATTATTAATTCATTCATTCATATTCTACCCCGCTTATTTCCTAATTTGGGGTCACGGAATCAGCTTATCCCAGCCCACATAGAGTGATAGGCAGGGGTACACCATGGACGGGTCGCCATTCCATCGCAGGGCTATACATAGATGAGCAACCCCACACTCGCGTACACACTTACTTCTATGGGCAATTTAGCACCAATCTACGTAATGTGACTGTGGGAGAAAACCGATGTCCCCAGAATAACCCGCAAGTGCAGAGAGAACATTCAAACTCTGCACAGAGAGACCCTTTGCCCTTAGCCCTGAACCGAACCCGGGACCTTTTTACTCTGATACAGCCGCGCTAACCACTATGTCACTATGCCGCACGTAATAGCATTTAGTAGTACAATAAGATATATTTTAGTGGCATATGTAACATTAAATGGCTGGTAAGAGACCTAATGTGACATTGGAAAACTGCACCAATTTTACTTCTCTATGCTAACACTACTGTTTAGGTTGTGGGGGAACTCTGACCACCAGTGTTGGTAGCTTCACGTCCCCTAACTATCCGCTGTTTTATCATCCCAATGCTGAATGCTACTGGCACATAAAAATCAGTGCAGGAAGTAAAGTCCAGCTCAGCTTTGGAGACTTTCATCTAGAATCTAGCTCTGGATGCTACTATGACTACCTGGCGGTAAGAACTAAAATTATATATGTACAGTATGTTCAGCTAAACGAAATTTGTGATATGTATCTTTATGTGAATTTTTAGGTGTATGATGGGAACAGCACAAATGCCCCTGAGTTAGCTAAATTATGTGGGGACCAACTTCCTGCTCTTATTAACTCCAGCAGAGATCATTTGTACGTTAAACTTCGCACAGATGCCGTCATCAGTGCAGGGGGATTTGTAGCTTCCTACATTTCTAGTAAGTCAACAAATACACTTAATAAAAAGGACTTTTAAATGTGTCTATGGTTTCATTTTATGAATAAGAATAGCTGAAGAGAGTTGATCTCCATTTTCAGCCTGTTGGCAGGAGGCAGGATAGGCTCCAGGAAGGTACACACCATGCTAAAGAATCCCAACGGGGCTTTTCTTTATTCTTGAGACGTCAAGGGGAATTAAAGACATATCAGAAGCAATTAAATGATTTGTTTCTTTACAATAAGAACGCAATTCAGCTGCATTATACATTTAGATCCACTGGCCAAACATCAAATTCCTTTTACATTTTTTGTCTTATTTAATTTATTTGGTACCGTTTGTTTGACTAGTAACGGTTTAATGATCATTTGTCCATCAACATACAGTATGTCACAATGTTTTTTTATTCTATAAAGCTGTCACTGTTAATGTAATATGTCCTGTTCCACAGACTGTCAGGGTAATGTCATTTCCAACCAGCACAATGGTGTGATTGAGAGTCTAAACTTTCCAAACAACTACCCATCAGACAATAGCTGCAGTTGGACCATCCAGGGGACCATGGGCAACACTATCAACTATACCTTCAATGTATTTACACTTGAGGGTGACACTCCAAGCTGTTTTTATGACAGTCTAAAGGTAATTGTCAAAATGTTATTTAGGATAAAGTTCAAAATCGGTGTTGGTTAAATGTGTAGCATATTTACAAAAGTACAGTTTAATATACAATATTGCCTAAGGTTTGTGGTCACCTGACTATCAGAGCTTTACGTGGTTCCCCTGCACACTATTCCAGCATGACAATGACCCTGAGCACAAAGCCCCAGAGCTCCTAATCTTAACACCACCTTTGGGATGAAATGCAATGCTGACTGCACCCCAGACCTTCTTACCTGACAGTAGTGTCTGATCTCACTTATACTGTTGGAGCTGAATAAAGGGAAATCTCCTATTCAAGCTTAACATTGGAGTAAAAAGTCTTACTAGAAGAGTGGAGCTTCATCCATTAGCAAAATGGGAATAAACCTTGAATGAGATGTTTGGAATCGCATTTGTTTGTGATGCTCAGGTGACCACAAACTTTGGCAATATAGTGTATCTTATCCAATTTGTCTAATACCATCCAAGTGCTATAATAGAGGGACGCAACAGTTAGGATCTTTAAAACAGTTGTTCCCATCTTCACTATGGTGATCCAAACAGCACTGACATAGGAAATGGGAAAATCTTTCTGTTGTATAAGTCAAGGATTTATTCCTCAAGCAGTCTTCATCAGGCACTCTTCATGCATTTAGAATATTTATATTTTATTCATAATAAATAATTTTTTTCTGGAATGTTTAGTTTTGCTCTTAAAATTTTGTTGCTCTTTGTTTTGTTATAAATGTCAGATTTTCCAAATGAATATGTGGCATAATGTAATTAATTGTATGATCACTATAAATGAAATAACTATTTTTAAATCTATTTCTTTGTGTTTGTCCAGCTTTATGACGGACCAAATGCACAAGCTCCTCTAATTGGTAAATTCTGTGGAAATGTGCCTCCCCCAGCAAACACTACCTCTGGAAGCAGCCTGCACATTGTGTTTCTCTCTGATTTTTCTTATTCATTTGCTGGTTTCCAGATGATGTGGTACCAGAATGGTAGGACTGAAAATAAATACATATTAGAAACAGAATGAATGATGATGATACATAGGTTAGGGAAAGACTTGGGTCAGTAACTTAGTTTGCTTTACAATGATAGGTTATAGGAAAACGTATCATCGGTGAGAATAGTGATCACAGCAATTTCTAAAAAAAAAAAAAATGCCTGTACTGTTTAGTTTTAATAGAGCCAAGATCTTTAGTTCACACTATATACATTAAATACAGTTTCATATCCTCTTCCAATCATTCGCTTTGGGGTGGGTTTGCATGCAAGTACTTTACATTAAAGGAGTACTTATTAGATCTGCACAACATTGAAGAAAAATTCAATAAGTACTAAGTTAGTTGATATTTATTATGCAACCCAATATCTTAATGATAGCACAAACATATACATTTTAAACTAATTCACCTGTTTTTGCAAATATTTCAAACATAGTTTACCATTCACAATGAACTAAAGAAGAAAAGGAAGAACTAGCAGTCCCTGCGTTGTGGTTGTCCTTTTTGGCAGTGTGTGTCTTGGTGTTTGCACACCAGAGTGTGATGGGGGTTTATTGCAGCATTACTGCCCAGAAATATTGAATCACTCAACTCTTGGGTGTGGCTGCATTTATTTTTACTGTAACTGCAAACTAAGCATGAACACTATTTATCTATTTATAAAACACCTAAAACCAGATATCACTCAAAACTGGTACAGAATTGAGTAGAAGGATTCTAAACAGATGAGCAGATTTGGATTATATTTATCAGGGAAATACTGAAGTTATTGAATGCAGCATAACTAATGCAGTGTCCTGGTTGCACATTTGGAAATTAAGGAACATTAAAGAAAGTTTCAGAACATTTATTTGAGAGTGCAGAACTTCTCCCTGAGACTGTTAGATTGTATTACTGTCACCTCAGTGCTGAGTTTATTAATCTACTGTGAAAATAATGCAGGCGATGATAAAGGTGTAAGACAGTTGTTTCTAAAGACGAATGATGCATTCACAGGAATCGGACATACCTCTGTAAGGAACTCATACTTACACAGGATTTTTCAACAGTATTCTTATTCTTATTTTTAAATAATATTACATGAAGAAAAATGTTTTTCTGTGTTGACTTTCTCTCACTTAGTCACAATTTCCTTTGTCACTTCAGGTCATTTCTTAGATTATATTAAAAGTAAATTATCAATAGTTATTATCTTGCACTTTTCAGTTTGATGTCATATATGCATTCTTAAGATTAACAAGGATTTTGTAGTTATTTAATTAAGTCACTTTAAACATAAAATGTAATGTAAACAATATAAAGTCGTGATTAGCATCATGACAACAAGAAGAAAAGAAATTCCTCAGACTTGTTATTGATTGTCCCTTGCAGGTTGTGGAGGAGCTTTATCTGGGCCAGCTGGCTCATTCAATAGCCCAGGCTATCCTAACAGATATCCAGCAAACCGGGAATGTGTGTGGTACATCCAGACCAGTCCTGGCAGCAGCATCACCATCACTATTCATGAGTTTGATATCGAATACCATCCTGATTGTAACAATGATATGTTAGAGGTAAAACCTATTTCTTTATTTCTGGTATTTCAGGCAAAATGCTTTATTAGAGATCTACTTACAAAACACAAAAGTATCTAACATGAACAGTATCTCCACATAAGAATGCTTAGTGAAAGGCAGTTTATAAGCCCGCATATAAAATATAGATGATCATCAATTTATTACAACACACAAAATGTACTGTTTTGCAACAAGGTATTCACCCTAGCTTGTACCTTTTGTGTTATTATCTCTGAATTAGGCATATGGATGGATTTGTTTTTCAAAGGTTTTTGTATTAGGTCACAATGTGTGTATGCGAACCCTGTTGGCAGACAGAAAGACCTATTGAACGCTGTTAGCGTGTGTGTGAGTATCTCAGACCTTTGGAATGCTGACCTCTACAGAAGCAGTGAATGGAGTTAGCAGGGTGGAAGCAAAGTAGAATCAAAGATTAAATGGCAGGATTTAATTGCAAATCTCTCTCCCAAGCATCCAATCCTATATGCATGATTAGACATCAGCTTTACTGATTTTAGTGGTGCAGGACAGTTGCTGGTTTAGCTCTGCTGTTCTTTTTTCTGTGGTGCATTTCACATTTATGTTTCTGAACAAACAAGGTGTTTATGGTCTCATTAATCTGCTACTCTAAAAAAAAATTTTCTTTACATCCAGGGCAACTTGGCGACATAATTACTATTTATTCAGGAAAATATATTTATTTTTTAGATTATTCCTAGTTGTAGTTGTGTAAATCATCATAAAATATGTTCAGTTTACTACTATGGCTCTCATTTCTGTTATTTGGAAGTTTCTTTCTTAACTGTGTAAACATGAAAGTTTAATGTGAGCTTAAAATGTAGGCTTTTATAATTCTTGCTCTTATTTTACTACTTTGAGCTACCAATGAGTTCCAAACTTTTTTTTTCCTGTCCCCCATTTTTACTTTTAATATTTAAAATATAATAAAAAAGTCAAGCACCCTCCCCACCCCACCACACCATGGGTATTTAATAAATTTTTGAAGCATTGGCTTGTTAATAAAAAATGATACCTTAAGAAAATGTGCTTATAACATCCAAGTATTTAATGCTCTGTGATTTAATGAGTAAATTATACTTTAAATATCGGCCTAAAATGGAATTTGTTTTCTTGTTTTAAAAGTGTACATAAACATATATTCATTCTGTACCATGTGTTTACCTGGGTAATTTTTGTGACAGGTTTATGGTGGTCCTGATTTAAATGCTCCTAGACTAGCACAACTCTGCTCCACGCGACCCCCCAACAACCCACTGATCGTGTCCAGTACAGGCAATACAGTCACTGTGCGCTTCAAAAGTGATAATTATGTTAGTGGTCGGGGCTTCAATGCAAGCTGGCAGGAGATCGAAGGCGGTGGGTAGTAAGCTTTACTCCTGTATTCCCTATAATACAAAAAGTCTAAATTCTTTATTGTCTCATAATTTTCTTCATATGTTCAGGTTGTGGTGGCGCTATCACAGCTCCTAAGGGAGAAATTCATTCTCCTCAATTTCCACACAACTACCCCAACAATGCAGACTGCTCCTGGGTCATCACTGTGGACACATCCCACCGGATTCTTTTCAACTTTACTGACATGGACATTGAGGGTCACGCTACTTGTGATTGGGATTATGTGGCTGTAAGTGAGCTCTGTTTGACTTATTCAAATAGATCAGCTGATTTTTTTAGCTTATGAATTATATATGGAATATCTAGTCAAAATTAAAGTCAACCACAAGTTTTACTCTTTTACAAGTTTTTTTTTTTCCACAAATTAAAGAGCCGTTAAGAGATTTGTCTACAGACGATCAGCCACTTTTTTGGCCCTGTTTACCATTATCTCACTGACTCAATTGTTTTTTTTTAGACATTGTGATTAATCTCTCATTTTCAAGCATTATGCATGTTATTTAAAATAAGAGACTCCATCGGCTATTTCTCTTTTTCTTTAGATACATGATGGTCCAGGAGAGAATTCTGCTTTGCTTGCAAAAGTATGTGGGTTTTCCACACCCGATCCTATCATCTCTACACAGAATATCATCTATGTTCGGTTTAGATCAGACGTCAGCTCAAATCACAAGGGTTTCAGGGCCGAGTTCTCAGAAGGTGAGTGACCTCACAGGTCCTTACTTTTACAGTATTTTTTCGGGGAGGTAGATTTGCAGCCATATAGCCTGTATTGTTTGTCTATAGAATGGTTATGATGCTCCTTGATTTTTGTTTCTTTTACAGCATGTGGGTCAACCATGATGGCTGATAATGTGGGAGGTGATATTGCATCTCCAAATTACCCTTTCCCATATCCCAACAATAAACATTGCAGCTGGATCATTGTAGCACAAGAGCCATGTGCGTGAGAAACATCTCCTTCCCATGTTCTTTATTTATAACTCATGATTTTCATTACACAATACATATTTAATATTTACATTTATGTTTTTATCTTATCTCTATCCAGTCAATCATGTAACCCTGTCTTTCACTGACTTTGAACTGGAGATGAACTCAAACTGCACCCATGATGTTGTAGAGATCTTAGATGGTGACAATTCTGATGCCCCAGTAATTGGTAACAAAGCAAACTTGCACAGTTGCCTGGCCTATACTTTAGCTCTTTGGCTTAAACATAGCAGGGATTTCTAAAGAAATGTTTATTCTAAAGAAGATAATAGGAAACTCTTGGGTTTTTAGGACGCTATTGTGGATATGACATCCCCCATCCGGTTACCTCATTCAGCAATGCACTAGTGGTAAACTTTGTGTCTGATTTGTCTGTGAGCAAGAAAGGCTTCAGAGCAACATACATGGCCTCAACCTCAGGTCAGTATGCCTTAAATCATTAGTTCAATGTTTTAATGTATTTGTTACTTGCTTTATACTGGAAATTTGTCAGTAGACTGCATGTCTGTGAAATACACATTTATTTCTGTTTTCTACCTCAGGTTGTGGTGGTAATCTGCATATGGAGTCTGGTGCCTTCAACAGTCCCAACTATCCAGATGCCTACCCACCAAATATTGAGTGTGTATGGACTATCATCAGTTCCCCTGGTAACCGTCTTCAGCTATCTTTCATGTAAGCATCTTTTTTATTTATCCTACTCAATATTAAAACATGATGAATATGAATGCGTTACTGTGTCTTGTTTTCTCTGTAATGCAGTCAGTTTGAACTTCAGCAGAGTCAAGGCTGCAATAACGACTACCTGGAAATTCGTGAGGGGAACTCTACGGGCAATTTAGTTGGCCGTTTCTGTGGAAACACCCTTCCTTCAAATTACACGTCACTCATTGGTCATATTCTTTGGATTAAGTTTGTCTCTGACTCTTCTGTCAGTGGAGCTGGCTTCAGGGCTGCGTTCACACACTGTAATTTTCTTGTCTTTTACTATATCAGTCTCTAACCAGGGTGCCACTAAATGGGTTAGGTTTTTGTGGATTCTAAAGGTTTATGCACTTTTTTATTAGTATTTTATTAGTAGTAAAATGTTGAATGGGAGTGATAAAAGACCCAACCGCAGAGTCCCAATTTTGTTAATGGCGTCCTGTCGGTAGCAGGGGCCAAAAAGTAAAGATAACATTAATAAATTGAGCTCATCATTTTCTCTTTTGTAGTGTATGGAAATGATGTCACAGGAAGTTCTGGCCAGATTGCTTCACCTTTATATCCACGTACCTACCCCAATAATGCAGACTATCGTTGGACAATCACTGTCAGCGGAGACTCCTATGTTGAGATCCAATTTCTAGATATTGATATAGAGGATTTATATAACTGCTACTTTGATCAGCTAAAGGTTTGCTGGAAAATATTCATACATATTCATCAAAAGTCTGGATGTTTTTTTTCTTTACATTAAATAGTTAAAGTCTTTTATGTAATCACAGATGTTATCTTTGCCTCTTCTTTTCATCAGATATTTGATGGACCTAATGTTCATGCATTTCCCTTGGGAGTTTTTTGTGGTGCGATTCGGCCTCACCTTGTGAGAAGCTCTGGCAGTACAATGACACTGGAGTTCAAATCAGACTCTGTTATTGGAGGAAGAGGCTTTCTTGTGAAGTGGACAGCTGTTCAAAGCTCTGGACCTTTGCCCACTATAACACCAGGTGATGGATGGATGGATGGATGGATGGATGGATGGATGGATGGATGGATGGATGGATGGATGGATGGATTGAGGGATTGATGGATTGATGCATAGATTGAGGGAATGACTGATGGACTGGGGGATTGATGGATGGACTGAGGGATTGATGGATGGAATTAGGGATTGATTGATTGATGTCCAATAGTGTTAAGCATGCTATGTTATGCTCTGTTTCTAGGTGCTTGTGGAGGGAACCTTATGCTTGGAGACACACCCCGGTTCCTTTTTTCACCTGACTGGCCTAATCAGTATGAGCCTGACCTGGAATGCACATGGGTTATCCGTTCACCAGACTCCACTGTGGAACTCAATATGCTGTTTATGGACATTGAGGATGAAGCCATGTGTTTATATGACAGTTTAGTTGTTAGGGATGGTGAGGCTTTGATTATATGAATAATTTACTTCTCTTTTTGTTTGGCAGGAAATTGAAATAAGTGCTAAACATGTTTTTGATGTTCTGTAACCCAGGTGAGACAAACCTGTCACCAGAACTGGCAAGGCTTTGTGGACGTGAGCTGCCTGGACCTCTTCATTCCACTGGGGACTCCATGTTCCTGCGTTTCACATCTGATTCTATAATTCAGCGTCGTGGCTTCAATGCATCCTATTCTAAAGGCAGGCATGAAACAACATAATAGAGTGCTCATATTTATCGACAACTGATAAACAATAAACCAGTTAATTTGTTGATCATTGTGCCATTTATGCTGTTATTTTTAGGATGTGGAGGCCTGCTGCATTCAGACAGAGGAATTATTAGCTCTCCTCGCTACCCTCAGAACTACAAGCCTAACCTGAACTGTAGCTGGCATGTGATGGTGACTCCTGGCTTTAGGGTGTCTGTTAACTTTCTGGATCCATTCCAGGTGCAAGGATTTGGCACAGCATGCAGCACTGGAGACTATCTAGAGGTAATTTGGACAAATACAGCAATGCACTTTTAGAAAAGAATAATTAATGGTCAAACAGCTCTTTCTAAAGACACATTCCTTTTTAATTCACTTTATTCTTCATTTTTATAAAGATGTTATGTTTACTCTTTGAAACATCTTTTTATATGTCCATAACGATTTTTTTCAGTTGAAGAACGGTCCAGATAGTAATGCACCTTCTTTAACTGGTCGACTATGTGGATCCAACCCCCCTGCTCTTACACAGACCACTGATAACCATCTTTATGTGCACTTTGTCTCAGACACCTCAGATGAGGGCATTGGCTTTAAACTGTTATTTGAAGCACACAGTGCAGGTACTGCAAAGCACATTTAATTACCTACATATCTGGTCATTGCATGTAAATTATGGTACAAATTTAGTGTGAGCCATTGATAATGACCCTGCTTGTTTAGCTTGTGGCGGAACTATTGTGTTAAATGATGGAGATCCACCGGGTTACATTACATCGCCCAATTTCCCATCCAACTATCCCGTGAACATTGACTGTATCTGGATTATCATGGTTCCTAATGGAGAGTCTGTACAATTGGATTTTGAGGATTTCTACATTGAGCCAAACACAGGGTATTGGACACTTTTGTCATTGAGCAGTATTTATAAAAATACTTTTAATAATTCATCCCCTTATAATCTATTTACTCTCTGTTTTTCTAGATGTTTATATGACTATCTAGAATTGCGAGATGGTGTCAATTCAAATGCTGATCTTATTGCCAAGCTCTGTGGCAGTACAAAACCATCTACCCAGCATTCCACAGCATCTGCTATGTTTCTCCGCTTTCGCACAGATCACATTATTACACACAAGGGCTTTAAGGCCAAATACTCTATAGGTAACAAGACGTTAGCATCTATTGTTTTATAGATACATTGTCTTTGCAAAGCTATTCTTATGAATGTTTATGTTCATCTTTCACCAAACAGCTACTTGTGGTGGCACATACACTGGCCAGAGTGGTAGCATTAAAAGTCCAGGATATCCAGATTCGCATTACCCAGACAATTCAAATTGTGAATGGTATCTGGAAGGCCCCACTGGACATTATTTGACCATCAGTTTTACACAGTTCAACCTGCAAAGCTCTGCAAACTGTATCAGCGATTACGTAGAAATACGTGAATATAATGCTTCTGGTGGGTTGAACAGCAATAATAACAATTGAACAAATAAAAGTTTTAAAACACCATAGACTACATTGCTATAGCAAATAATAATAGTTAAATATTAATTGGAAGTGTGCTCTTCTCTAGGCCGCCTGCTAGGAAAGCATTGCGGAAATACTCTGCCTGGATCTATGGATACAGGAGACAGCTTTGCATATGTGAAGTTTGTCAGTGATGTCAGCGGAAACGCAGCCGGTTTTAGTCTTTCATTTGAAGCCAGTGTAGAGGGTAGGTCATCTTTTATAAACTGATTAAGCATCAGTGAAGCCATAACTATTTAGTTTCTGCCCATTAAATGCCATCATAATTGATGATTTGTCTCTTATAGAATGTGGCGGGGATCTGAATGCTCCCTCTGGGACCATTTCGTCACCCAATTACCCCAACTTGTATCCCCATAACCGGGTATGTCGCTGGAAAATCACTGTGCCTCAGGGTCGCAGAGTCACCCTTACATTTAATGACCTTCGGCTGGAAGACCATAACAGCTGCGTGTATGACTATGTAGAGGTGAGAGATTTTTTTTATTGTAAGCTATTATAGGAAGTGACAAAACATGTCTTATAGTAAACTACCAAGTCAGTTGTCAGGTATCCATTTGACTTTTCCATTTCTTTTTTGTAGGTCATCAATGGTGTGTTATCCAATTCCCCTCGGTTGCAGCGATTCTGTGGATCTGTACCTGCAGGCACACAGGTAAAGTCCTCTGGCAACACCATGACGGTTGTCTTTGTCACAGATAGCTCCACATCTAATGGTGGATTTACTGCTGACTACTCCTCCGATGAGGCAGCAGGTGAGCAGACACTTTATGAATTTTTCTCCCATTTCCTTTAAAACATTCATGTGCTACATGCTGTATAAAAAAGTTCATAACATGTTTTTTTTTTTCCGCTTACATAGTCTGTGGAGGGATCCTTAATACCCCAGGGAACTTTACCTCTCCTGACTATGGCGTTGGTAACTACAGCAACAATCTGAACTGTGAGTGGCTGATCCAAAATTCTCAACATGTAAACTCGTCTATTGTGGTGTTATTGGATGACCTACACCTTGAGCATCACCAAACCTGTGAATGGGATTATCTGGAATTTAGACTTGGTTAGTGGCATTTCATAATAAAAGACTTTGTATTTTTTTTAAATGATTGATATAAGCCAATAATTGTTAAATTACCTACTTAGGTGATGTGAATGGTGAACTTTTGGCTCGATTTTGTGGTCAGAATACTCCCCCCGTCCCCATTGTGGTGTTCACGCCTGAACTTTGGATTCACTTTCTGTCTGATGAAGCAGAGGTTGACTTGGGGTTCAAGGCGACATATTATTTTGCCGGTAAGAATTTGCAGATGCTAACACAAAGAATCAATGATGTAAATAAAAGTATTGTTATGAAAATATTTGTTAAAAGGATGTTTAGCTCTAAGTATCATGTTCTGACATGTCCCATCATTTAGATTGTGGAGGCATGCAGAGTGGTGAGGGAGGGGTCATTTCTAGCCCAGGTTATCCAAATGAATACCCAAGCCCTAGTCGCTGTGCCTGGCTTTTAGAAGCTCCAGAAGGCCATACCATCACTGTAAATTTTATACTGACATGCTTACATTAATTCTTATTTACATTTTAATTACATTCATTTACAAATGCCAACTAATTATATATTATTTAATTCATCAGCTAACATTCACCTACTTCCAAGTGGAAGAACACAGTCAGTGTAATTGGGACTCAGTGACCATCTTCAATGGAGGTTCTCCTGGCGCTCCAGTAATCGGGCGATATTGTGGTCATACATCACCTGGGACTATCCAATCAGGTTCCAACAAGCTCGCCCTGGTGTTCTTGGCTGACCACTCTGTATCCAAAGGAGGGTTTGTGGCTACTTGGTCTGTGGATTCTTCAGGTATAAATAAAATTCTTGAATACAATTCTTCCTAATGCCCAATTTAAAATATATATAAATTATTCATGATTTTTTTTCCTGAGGTTGTGGTGGGGTCATTCATGCTGATTTGGGTAGCATTAAGTCTCCCAACTACCCCCAGAACTTCCCATCTAATGCTGAATGCACATGGACAATCATTGCTCATGAGGGCAATCACTTGGAAATGAGTTTTGAAAGTGAGTTCCAGATACCTGACTCTAGTGGACAATGCCAGAACAGTTATATCAAGGTGAATATTTGAAAGATGTTCATGCATGCTATGATATACCTGACTATTGGTGCTTCATAAATTTAGCGTATGTTTGTTTCTTAGGTATGGGCTAGTGCTCATCAGCAAAGTAATACTCTGTTGGCAACAGGCTGTGGCTCCACGGCTCCTTCTCCAATCATTGCTCCATTCAACACCATAACTGCCCGCTTCCAATCTACTGAAACACCTGGCAAAGGCTTTTCAGCCTCCTTCTTAACCCGTGTGTATATTATAGTCTGTAATTTTTTTGCTTCTTATGTTTTTATGTCTTACATATATTTCTGATCTGTTTCTTTTAGGGTGTGGAGCAAATTTTTCTGCCCCTGCAGGTCGAGTTGTATCCCCTAACTATCCAGATCACTACCCTCATAGATCCAACTGTAACTACTTTATAGATGCTGGAGACAAAACTGTCATTGTTATCACATTTAAAACATTCCAAATAGAAGGTAGGACATCCAGTTTCAATAGATGAATCAAAATAGTCAGCAAAAATGAGTGCAATTAATGCAATTTTAAAGAACAATAATTAAACTTGTTTCTAAAAGTATAAACTAATTCTCTGAACTGTCATCTAATGTTATGTAAAACAAGTCCTTAAAATGTGACATATGTGTGGCTCCTCTTTTAGCTCACTCATCATGCTTATATGATGGAGTAAAGATCTACAAGCACTCTACAGAGAATAACAATCTTCTTGCCACGTTGTGTGGTGACAGCATCCCCGGACCGTTCACCACTTTTGGTCCGATGCTCGTCAATTTCTACTCGGATTCCATCATCAATGACAATGGCTTCCTGGCTGAATATATGGCCTTTCGTGAGTGTTTTATAAAAAATAGAAATAGAAATATCATATATATGCCCTGTGATGGACTGGTGACCTGTCCAGGGTGTACCCCTGCCTCTTGTTCTATGTGAGCTGGGATAGGGTCCAGCAAAACCCTGTGACCGCGAATTGGGGAATAAGCAGGTCAGAAGATGAATGAATATCATACATATAATAACATTTTTGCCTGTCATAGTATATCATTGCATATTTGGCAGACACACTATTCAGTACTATGGCTACTATGGTACCTGTAACGACTGGAACATAGTGAAGCTAGCCGGATCCATTATGCAGTGAAGCTTTATTTACAGGTGACGTTTAGAAAAACAAAACTAAACACGCATCTAACGCAAGCAAACAAGCAAGGCAATATCCATCCGAAGACTTAGGTGGTACAAGAGTATACATTTAAACCTAATAATCCGCCATATGTCGTTCACGGCTGCTTCCTTAAATAATGCGTCATTACCCAGAAGTCTGTGCTTCGGGTAACGACACATCACAATGTGGGCGGGTCTTGGTCTGTATCCTTACAGTACCATTAATAATGATAAGCAACATCATTTGCCCTATTCAATATGATATATCAGTAAGGTTATACACAGCTGGATTGTATTATTTAGTGATATCTGAAACTTTGTGCATGTCTCATTTTCAAATGAAAATCGAGATTTGAGAAAGCACACACACACACACACACACACACACACACACACACACACACACACACACACACACACACACACACACA
>JAOTRA010000035.1:9629561-9640212 GCA_026260255.1 Pseudolaguvia tuberculata
CTAATCTGCATGTTTTTGGACTGTGGGAGGAAACCGGAACACCCGGAGGAAACCCACGCAAGCGCGGGGAGAACATGAAAGATCCTGGCCGGGATTCGAACCTGGGACCTTCTTGTTGTGAGGTGCCTGTGCTATCCACTGCGCCACCGCGCCGCCTGTATATGTATATCTGTGTTTTATTGTTTATTTGTCCAACAAGAACAAAAAAAAAGATGGCTGTTCACTTTAATAAATTGTCTCCTCAGCCTCTTCTTTGGATGTGGAAGGTATGGGATTGTTTCATGGCAAACCGATTGTGTTGGCTTGGAAGGGGGCATACATGCATATTTCATATAGTGGCTTGTTAACCTGACAGAGGGATCTTTGGGCTGACTGACGGTGTGAGAGAGTAACCGCCTGCTTGTAATGCATTAACATATGGTAAAGCATGCCTCACCACCATCTTTTATTCATCCACTCCTGAGCTCTTGTTGATTTTGAGCAGCAGAGAGCAGCCCTGTTGTACAGCACAAAGTTTTTCAAGGATGATGGAGGGGGGGGCATGGAATAATTAAAATGTCCTACTAATGTACAGCCTCTTATTTTTTTATTTTCAGTTATACTCCATCTATTAATGGTCAGCTCCAAGTTGAGTCTGTTGGGAACCCAATCAATATAGGCAAACACTGTTTTTGTACATTGTCCAAACAATTGTATTGCTTTTGTGACCTGTTACTCTTATCTATTCAATGCAGACGTGTGCAAGTAGTCTGAACGAACTTTCAAAGCTTCTAAAGCATGATGGTCCCAATAGACACAATGTTCTAGTCCCTAAGTGATCGGAGACTAAAGGTTCACCAACCAGACATGGCTGTTTCCAGAGGTTAAAACTCTGATATATTCTCTGAAAATGTTGTAGACATTTAAACAGAGTGGCCCAGAAACAAATCACGGGATTCTAGTTGGAAAGGGTTAGCTTGCTAGTTAAGCTGATAGATACGAGAAAGACAGGGTTTCAATTTCCAGAAACAGCAAGTCACCACCAGCCCCTGAGCAAGACCCATAACTCCTGATTGTTTAGTTGTACAAAAGAGATACATGCAAGTCATTTATTTATTCATCTACTTCCCTGATTATTCCCTAATTCGGGGTCATGGGCTCTTCTGGTGCCTATCCCAACGCACATAGGGCGAGAGGCAGTGGTACACCCTGGACAGTTTGTGTTGCAGGGCAACACAAAGAAACAATCACACACACATTCACTCCTATGGGCAATTTTGATTCATCAATCAACCTAACATGCCAAAGTACCCGGAGGAAACTCACACAAGCGCGGTGAAAACATGCAAACTCCGCACAGAAAGTTCCCTGGCACGTGTATCGAACACCCGGCCGTGCTAACCACTACGCCCTAAATGTCAATCGTTCTGGAAAATGAATGGATGAGTTATGAGTTAGATAATGGAAATAAATGTGCTAACATGGTGAAATATAAAATGATCTCTGCCAGTTAATCACAACTTTTAAAAAATGTCACAAGTCTGTTTTAGTGTATCGTGTAGAACAGCAGAACAGAAAGCCTTTAATGTGTGCTTATAAGCAACAGCCTCTTGCTTTTTATGATAACTGAGTTCAGGTTGTGAGGGTTAGGAGGGTGACTCAGACCTCATTATTTCTCATTAGCACAGGCTCATAGGCAACTCTCACAGGCCTACTTTTTACACCTCTATGGCCTCCCCTAGGCTATCAGTCAGAGCCCTCATTAACAGCCCTTACTTTTAAGACACAAACCCTCAACCCCTTTGCGATGCCTCTGTGCAGGGAAAACTGACTGATCCTGCCGCTTTAACCATAGAATTAATTATTCATCGCAAAGGACATTACAAAGCATAACATAGCATGTGACATGTTATGTGACATATGTTATGTGACATAACATAGCATAATAGCATTACCCATTACCTCACAAAAACTCTCCTTAGATTATTGTGATGATGCATCTTGTTTTGTTGTTTAGTAAGAAAATACAGCAGCAATGAAATTCGCCTTGTGTGCTGGTTATGATTGTTGGACTGTTTGAATTTCTGCAAAAGGATCACAATATGTCGCAGAACGACATGGGTCAGCAAAACATCAGTATATCATCACTGACCGATTTATAGGTAATAATGGTGGTTCTCAGGGGAGCAATCACTCCTGAACTGCTCTGTCTGTTTGTCATGCATCTTCATTATTGTCATTTAGTCTCATTGAACCCGGGCATGGATTTCCATTGGGTGTGTCACAGTAGATTGTGTTGTAGACTGAGTGAGGTGTCACAGCTCTGAGGTATTTGGTTACACTATTTGATTTATCATGTCTGAAAATGGTGGCTGAAAGTTTAAGTAATTTGCTACAGCTAATGAATGGAAATATTCTACTTGCTACTTCATCGGTTCCTTTAGTCTCTATTCCTTCGTCAGTGGCTTCTCTTTCACTATGCAATCTGTATGTGTGTGTTGTACCTTGAATTCGTTTGTACATGCATTTATCTAAATGTGTTTCTCTGAACATACTAAACTCAACCGCTAATCTACCTTACGTTATTAACATTTTTAGAGGGTTTACTGAAGGCAACGTCAATGCTAAGCTATCACATTATCACTGTTAATATTACCCAATAGTTCCCTTCCAGTACAAGGTTTATAATATTATATATAATAAATGTATTTTTACATTCTGTGAAATATCTAAGTACATTTAGACTTAAATTATTAATGAAGAGACTGAAGAGAAAGAACCCCTAAAAGAAACCCTTACTAAAAACACCCTGTGTTGCAATGATTTGACCCGAGAGAAAGAATTTAAAGTGACTCTCTTTCAGGTTGTCTGGATGTTAAACAATATTTTTGCAGATTTCGACATGCGGTTTGGTTCATAGTACTGCAGAGCCAATCAAAGTTTGTTTTTTGAAAACACCCAGTCCATTGTTGAGCCCAAGATTCTCTGATTCCGAAGTTTCTGTGCTACTTCACCTTAATTTCTCTAGGATCGTATACTTTTATTTTAGATCAGCTTGTTTATCTTTGCTTAACTAAGTGCTGTTACTTAAATCTTTTATAGGATCAAAAAGCTGTACCTAGATTTTTTTATTATTTATATTGTGAATAATAAATAATGTATTTTCACCTAACAATAAAATCACATACAGATTTCTGCTTTTTGTCCTGTTGAAGAAGTTCTGATATGACTTATATTTTTGGTGAATTTTTTTTAAAGCACAAATGTAGACCATCTCCAGCCGTCCCAATTATTAATCAATGAGGAGTTCCCTTGTTAATGGATTATGCAAATGTAGCATGTGTACTGAATCTCACATACGAAGACATGCTCTCTTTTACTTCAGAGTTAGATGTAAATACAATGAGCAGTAATTACCCAGAAATACATACTTGTGCTGTATGAATTGGGCAAGTAAGTGAGATTAATTAACCGGACTGTTTGAGAAGCCTTAAGGAATCCCAAGGCCATCTTGCATCTAGATTCTGGTAACTGGGCAGTCCCAGCTCTTTGCTTTAATTGGCTCTAAATGCTCGCTCAGGCAATTGAATAGGAAATCTTTGTGTTTAGATACACTTCTGTAGCAATAAGACTCCTTTATTGATCTGGGATCCAAGATCGAGACACTGCCTGGTTATGTAAAAACCGTTGTCGCAGCGTTTCATTCAAGCATTGCTGGTATAAAATGAAGGAAAGCATAAACTGGGCATCCAGATAAATAGCAGACAAAGAAATTTAGGAATTCATTGATTCTGTAGCTCTAAGACATTGTGCTCTATGTATCTTTAGGCCTGACTGTCTTTTATGACTGACTTTTAAGTCTACGCTAATATTTCTGATGTGGTCCTGTAACACCCCAAGGGTGGACTCTGTATTGTTCTGTGGGCTTTGTTCATATTTGTAGCTCTGGTTTCTCAGTATTCCTCCCATGCTGGTGGGCTTGTCAGTGGGGTTGAATGCTGACAGAGAGCGAACGCTTCAGTAATCCCCACGCACCCATATTAGCCTGATGTAAAACAGACCAATTTAGTCCGAGCTTACACACAAGCATCGGTTTGCTTCTGTCAGCTCTGATCCCTCAGATTGTCCCAAACCAATTGTTTCACAAACCCTGTCACACATTTAATACATACAAACATGAATTTTCTGTGTCCTCTTTAGAAAGCTGGGTTTTTATATGCAAAAGGTCCTCCTTCTAATTGTCATTTAGATAGGTTTAATTGCTATATAGGGAAATCCAGTATCAATTTACAAAACGGTCACAATTGGTTTCCTGCAAATGAAATTTAAAACTCATCATTAGGTTCTGCCCTGTATTACAACACGGTTGTTTTTAGATTTCCAATATTTACAGGGTATGTGGTTTCATAGGAGCAATTGTAGAGCCCTCCCATTGTACAATTCCTACTCGCCTCAGTGGGTAGCTGTAGTGGAACGGAAGCTTCACATCCTCAAGAGAGAGACAAGAACTCGCAACAGGAGTAGGAGGATACGGAGAGAATATGAGGCGAGCTTTGCATGTTCGTTGAGTGCACGCGATGGTCACTAGGGACTGGAACATTGTGTTTCAAAACTTTCATAATCTTAAAGCCATCATTATGGCCTTATTGTGTTTTGTGTGTTTGTAAGCGAGACCCTCCTATTAACCACATACCACTCCAAGGCAGTTTGCAGTCATCTGCAAATATTAAATATGAACTCTAGCCTGAAAACCGTACTCTTGCTTGACATTCAGCTCCTCCGCAATTAGAAGTATTTCTCAAGTTGCATTCTTTAATTACATTTAAAGCCGTTTAGAAGTGAAGTACATTGCTTAGACACCCTCATCAGACACTGTCAACAATCAATCAGAGAATCTTATTAGTGTGGCAATGACTTGAGCACAGTATCAATTAGCCTGGCCTCAGCAACCACCCACATATGTTCTCACTCTCTCCTGTCCATTTCTCTTTTTCTCTTCTCTTGTGTCACTTGGTTGGGCATTTGAGTGCCTTTTACACAAAGAAAAGCAGTGGACTGGAAATGGTTCTTTCCCCCCGTTTTTCCCTCTCCCGCCCTCTCGCTTTCTTTTCCTCTGTTGCGGTTTCCTTATCTCTATTCCTTCAGCAGCCTGCTTTTAGATAATTGTCTCTCTGTGTAGTTTTCTTATGCAGCACACAGCTGTGGCTGGACAGCCTTAAACAGCACAATGAGCCTGCTGTCTCAGTAGGGGACTCATCAGTGTGTGCCTTTCTCCATCCTTCACCCTAGCAGCCACCCCCAACCTTTCCTTGCAATCCCTATCAAACATGTATAATTTTTAATGATTTTAATAATCCTGTCTCTTACCGATTTTATAAACAGTCCAGCATGTTGACACAAAACATGTGCTCTGCTTTTCAGTCTTTACGGGCGACACATGCAGGCTAATCCTGAGGCACCGAAAAAGAACAACGACAAATCCAAGAAGATCAGCCGCAAGCCGCTGGCTGCCAAGAACAAGTAATGATGGGAAGGTTGGAGGAAGAGTTTCCTGCCTGCTTGTCCCAGCTGGACCTCACTGCATGTGCCTTCCTACACTTTCCTATTTATTTACTGAAAAACACCTATTTTTATGGTTTCTGTATTATTTGGACTTGCAGTTACTATTGGAGTGTCTCAAACAGCCATCAGATTTCTCTTTCTTCTTTCACTTATTTCTAGCAAATTCACACATAATCAGCTTAATTATAACTGCTACACTGTGTTTTCCAATCATATAAAACCTTTTTTTTTTTCTTTTTTTTTTTTGAAACTTAAAAAACCCCCAAACCAATTTAACTATGAATGCTTTTAGGCTGTACTGTACTAGTGCAGAAACGTCAAAGAAAGGCATGTTTAGTAAAGTTTTATGAAAACAGTTTGATATTTTGCTACACATTGTAATATGCCTCACATGAAACCAGCTATTTTCTCATATCAGTCATACTGTTTGAATACAATGCACCAAAAAAGCATCACTTCATACCTCCACAGTTTGAATTGATCTAAATGAATAAGGCACACAGCTTTCCACAACAGCAATTTATACTATCTGATGCCGGGTTGGACTGTGTTGCTGAAGAAGGATTTCTGGAAGGGTATACTGCTTGGATTCTGTGCAGCGCCTCAGTTGGACCTGTATCTGCCCGCTTCCTCTGCCACACCTCTTGGTGTTAATGACCTGTATGAATGGCTGCAACCCAGAATATTGAATGGTTAACAAATATGACAAGTTACAGAACCACCCTGCAGCTTTAAACAATGGACCACTTCTATAATATACGGTAGCAGTTTTCTTTTCAGTATTGTCTGGATCTGCTTTCCGGAAGTTGCCTGTTTTGTACCAAACTGCTTTAAGTTCTAATGTAACTATAAATTCATCTATACTATAAGCTTTCTATGGCACTATGCAATATAAGTGTTCCATGGTCCAAATGTCATCATAAATATGTCAGTGTTAAAATTCTTTGTCACTTTTGTGCCACAGTGTGTGTCATGTGTTCATTTTATCTACATTCAAATTAAATGAATTACATATTCTGTCTGATTGTCAAGACATTTTGTCACCTGTTCATTTATTTTCGAACCCGCTTATTCCCTAACTTGGCGTAAGGGGAGTCTGCTAGAGCCTATCCCAGTGCACATAAGGTGAGAAGCAGGGATACACCTGCCTTGGAAAGTTCACCAGTCCATTGCAGCGCCACATAAGGATGAACCATACAAACCCACTTTTATGGAATCACCAATTAACCTAATGTTATGTGGGAGGAAACCGGAGTACCTTGAGAAAACCCACGCAAGCACAGAGAAAACATGAAAACCCCACACCGAAAGACCCCTGGCCCACGAATCTTCTGGTTGTGAGGTGTTAACTACTACACCACCGCGCCGCCCTGTGTCCCCTATTGATTTGTGTTTCATGGTCTAGAGTTGCGTCTGGATGAAATATTATAAATACATTGTTTTCAGCAACTTCCTAAGGTTTAAGCTTAGTTTTTCTGTGACTTTTACTCTTGAATTTTGTGTGACCTGTTAAGGAATTTTCAATTGACATACGTTGTTATTTAGCACTAACACAACTGAAAACTGTTAATATATTATTGATTTAACTTTTCAGGTCATGTCAAATTCTTCCCACTCCTGACTTCTGATCTGCATCCATACACACACACTTCTATAATAAAGTAGTGGCCACTGCTATACAACATGCTTCCTGTTTAAGTAAGTGAAGAAATTGCATTAATATTTTGGGGAAATAGCATCTTATGCTGATATTGTAAACTATTTATGCTTTTACTTTGATGCTAGATAAAATAAATGTTAAGCTATTTGCTTTATCTAGCTTTAAGTAACGGTGATTGAGGATCAGCACGCATCTGAAAACAGATCTGCACATGGGAGGCCATGTCATATCCCATCCCACCCCAGTGACAGGTGATAAGGAGAAAGTGTTAACCTCTCCACACTGTGTGTGTGCACGCGTGTGCGTGTGCGTGTGTGTGTCCATGCTAAGACCCTAGAGAGGTGCCGTCACACACCTTTATCTGTGTTATTACTCTCTCATTATTATTATCCTGTCTCAGGTGCTGCATGTCCTCCTGTCCTCCTCATTCACACTCTCTGTACACTCACACACTCAGCATGCACATCTGTCCATGGCGCACACACTTTCTATCACTACTGTCATTTATCACCACCTTTCATCCCTCTTAGAAACCTTTTTTTTTCTTTTTTTTTTTTTTTTTTTTTTACTTTTTGCCGGCTTCATCCAGGAAAAGCATCACACTCCTAACACCCAGTCCTAACTTTCTTCATTCTCCAGTTACAAGAGATCAACTTGTAATTTGAAAGTTAGCACCAAACCATTTATTACAAGACCGGACCCTCAAACAATCAATCTCTTTAGCTGCCTAAAAAAAACTGCCTGTCTGACTCCTTATCTTGGTCTGTTCAATCCTTCTGTCAATGTCAACAGTAAACGGGATATTGAAGTTTAAAAATGACTCCCTGGCAATAGATCGTTATGCATGCCACATATCTGAGTCTGACACCAATTACTCACTGACCTTTTAAAGTCATCATTTTGTGTACTTTTTCCCCCCACTCAGAGTCAAAGGGGTTGTAGAAGCTGTGCAGATTTTGGTTGATGGAATGATTTTTCAGTTTGTACGGTTTGTAGTATTTTCACTTGCAGCCACCTAGAAAAAGCCATACAAACTTTTGTCTTTTCTTTCTATAGTCCCAGAGACGGCCAGGTTAACCAAACCCATCGATTTTTGCCTGTTGATTTATGAAGGTAAGGGAAAGTCGTACTGCTTGAGAATATGCTGTAAAGGGAGGTAGGTCCATAGACAACAACCGGACCTGCCCAGAGTGCCAGAGTGTTTAAGGTCAGAGTCAAAGAAGTTTAATTAATTAAATGGAATGGAATAAATTATACTTTAATTTCACGAAGGATATACATCATGAAGGATATTTCAATTAAGTAGCATTATAACAATAATTCTATCAGTGACTATTCATTCATGATTTTGTCTTATTCCCTAATTCAGGGACACGGGGGGTGTCTGCTGGTGCCTATCCCAGCTCACATGGAGCGAGAGGCAGGGGTACACCCTGGATGGGTCACCAGTCCATTGCAGGGCAACACAAAGACAAACAACCATTCACACACACATTCACTCCTATGGACAATTGAGAATCACCAATTGACCTAATCTGCATGTTTTTGGACTGTGGGAGGAAACCCACACAAGTGTGGGGAGAACATGCAAACTCTGCACAGAAAGATGCCCGGCCAGGGAATCGAACCTAGGACCTTCTTTGTTGTGAGGCGACCGTGCTAACTACTATGCTACCGCGCTGCCCTATTAGTGACTATTAATCCATATAATTCCAGATAAGTGCAACTATGTTGAAGTTTCCGTCTTAAATATGCTGGAATATTTTTGAAAAATATTTATATATTGAAATACACAGTATGCTTTTAACTGAATTCATCATTCATAGAAGGGTGAAAACACTAATATAATTCAGCAACACAGCTACAACCAATAAAATGACCATTTACAGTGTAAAATCTAGGAAGTACAGAAATTACTTAAATCGAGGCACGGAGTGACCCCAAAATTCTGCTCAGGGCATTTAAAGGCTTGCACCAATATGTAAGTTTGAGTTTGTCTTCTTGAATTCTTTGCTGACTGTTTGTACGAATAAATGATACTGACATAATTGTGGCTTTATATACAATATACTTCATATACTGGAATGTGTGTTTTAGGGCTGTTTTTATGGTTTTTCAAAACACCTTCTATATTCTCTATTGTATGGTATGAATTAGTGTGTTAACTGAATAAAAAAACCTACAAAGATGTGTCAAAAGGTTTTTAGACACACCAGTAGATGGCAGTGAGGCTGCACCTGCAATAAGGGGGAGAAAAGCATGTAGCCTTGCACTGCCATCTAAAGGTGTGTCTTAAAACCTTTTGATGCCCTTTTGTAGATTTCTATTCACCCACTTTATTTCTTACCTTGTTCATTCATACAATGTTCCCTAATGGATATAAAGCCTCAAGTTTTCAGCTTGTATTTTAATTCAATATTTATTAGATTTACATCATTTAAAGTTGTTAACATTCTGACATATTTGAATATATAAAAAGATGCTGAGGCTTCATTTCGTGGTATGGTAGTGATACCTTAACAGACAGTCATGAGAAGAACACAATCAAATATTGTAGAGCACAGCAATCTGTCAGAGATCAGGGTCTTTCCGATCCTTAAAGCCCTTTACAGCAACCCTGATAACCCAAAGGTATAGGTTCCTCCCTCAGGACAGTATTTCTGATTGCAGACCGTATACAGTCAATCAAAATTTACTTTGGGAAACACACTACATTGCCCCAGACCCCCTGATTTCACATACCAGCATGCCACTTCTTTCCTTATACTGTCCTATATACTGTTTCCTAGTTACTGTATATACACTGTGATATAACTGGCAGAAAATACATCTTCAATCTTTATATAATTGACTGCAACACTTTTTAATGTTGTCTGTAACCTAGAATAAGTTTTAAATGTATATTGAATTGCTAAACGTCTTTTTATCTGTTTGGGCTTCTTTCGTTCTGTTTGTTACATACCTCATAATAAACAACTACTTGACAAATTTGGGGGACAATCAAAAGCAACAAAATTACTACAGCAAGTGATTGTTTGTGAGTAAAAGTCGATTCTCAGGAAATGATTTCTCCTTGTGTTTTGAAGGGGCAATACATCACTTGCAAGTCTACTATTGGCAAAGATGTCATGTTCATGATCACTCCTTTATCATTTTAGGATTAGAGTACAAGCCATAGATACAAACTTTTAATTTGTGTTTTTCTTCACAAAACAGTGTCCTTATTAACTAGCTAACCCACAACAATAAAGAATTAACTAATGAATGAATAGATGAATTGATGAATGGGCAGATCAATGAATGTTGCAGGTTTTCTATTTAACAATTAGACATAAGAGTTCTTGCATTAGAGTTCTTTGCTATATGGACCATGTTCAATAAACACACACACACACACACACACACACACACACACACACACACACACACACACACACACACACACACACA
>JAOTRA010000035.1:9640312-9652145 GCA_026260255.1 Pseudolaguvia tuberculata
ACACACACACACACACACACACACACACACACACACACACACACACACACACACACACACACACACACACAAAGATGTGCACTCACAGACATATCCAAACAGACAGAAAAAACTTTGGATTTTTTGTATTTCTGCTGTGGACAATTTTGTTTGTCGCGTATTTTGAGCCAAGGAAAGATGGGTGGCGGCCGGTGTCTTCTTTTTCTAGCTAGTTACAAGAGTGCTCTGTGGTTCTCCCTCCCTCCTTTTCTCTCAATCTTTATGCTGCGCGCTCAGCTCTCCGCGCTCACAGCATCTCCCGTTCTCCACACTGCTCTTAAAGCAAGGTGTGCGCACCACATCGTGCCCATGTCGCCTGATCCTGCCTTTACGCACGGAAGATTTTAGACGCGAGGATCCCTGGGCGTTTTTTGGGATACAAAATCAACGTGACATTTTTTTTCCCCCAAGTGCTCGTGGACTTTTAAAAGCAGCTGTCTGAAATGGTGGAGAAAGTATTTTGGAAAATACAGACGGGTAGCGATAGATAGGCCTGGGTAGGGCTTAAACTTTTAAGGAGACCAAAGTAAACAAACAAACAAACAAACAAAAAGTTAGAAGGAAAAGGAAAAGTGCGGTTTGGGCCCTGCCCAAACAGGATCATTAAAATTAACAACAAAGCCAATAGGCTGTTTTTTTTTCTTAAGGAGGTCCTACATTAACCAGCAAAATTTCACCCAAAAGCAGACAAGAGGAGCGTCCCGCGCTGACGAGACTGGTCGGCAGGAAGCGCTTGATCGCGGCCGGGGTGCTCGGAGTGGTCATGGTGCTTGTGCTGGTCGTGCTCATCCCGGTGCTGGTGAACTCGGCCAGCACTTCGGCACATTACGAGATGCTCGGCACGTGCAGGATGGTGTGCGATCCGTACGGCACCAAATCCCCGAGCAGCACGGCCACGGCAGACACGGCGGCGCGCGACACTGGTCTTGTGCAGTCACTGCCCACTTTTATCCAAGGGCCAAAAGGGGAGCCAGGCCGGCCGGGAAAGACGGGGCCACGTGGCCCAATTGGAGAGCCAGGACCTGCAGGACCGCCTGGAGAGAAAGGAGAACCGGGACGGCCAGGCTTACCAGGGCCCGCGGGGCCAAACGGCTCTGGAGCCATCAGTGCTGCAACCTATAGCACCGTGCCAAAAATCGCTTTTTACGCGGGTCTTAAGAAACAGCATGAAGGTTATGAGTTGCTTAAGTTTGACGACGTGGTCACTAATCTGGGGAATCACTATGATCCGGCCACAGGAAAGTTTACGTGCTCTATACCAGGGATCTATTTCTTTACTTACCATGTGTTGATGCGGGGTGGGGACGGTACCAGCATGTGGGCAGACCTCTGCAAAAACAACCAGGTGAGAGCTCAATGGGTTTTCCCACATTAATTGTATGTCTGAAATCTATCCATGCTTTTAAGTTACAAATTGTTCGCGATGATGATGATGATGATGATGATGATGATGATGATGATGATTGTTATTATTATTATTATTATTATTATTATTATTATTATTATTATTATTATTATTATTATTCCGAAATCTTTATTAAAGGGTAATACAAGGCAAATCTATAAAGAAGTCATAGTAATAAAAATATTCCTTTTATTTTTGTGCTTTGGGAAAAAAAATGATTAAAAATAGAATAATGTTAAAACGTTATGATAAAAAAAAGACCTTATATGAAATACATGCAGTTAATTTATTCTTAAGAAGATCAACTATTTAAGCGTCGATTTACTGCTGTAGTATGAAACAGTGACTTTTTGGTATTAGTCCAACACCTTAACCACTAGGCTACCACTTCCCACGACTTGGTCACCCAGGGAATTGGAGATTTGGGAATATCGGTTTTAGACCGCTGGTCGTGGTGCTGAAATAAAGTTTTCTCGTAGACGCACTGGTTAAAATGAGTTTATAAGCCAGACGGGGTCAACTTGTCATCAAAATGTTATGCATCACTCTAAATGTCTGGTATTTATTAACCACAGGTACGTGCAAGCGCCATCGCTCAGGACGCGGACCAGAACTACGACTACGCCAGTAACAGCGCGGTACTGCACCTGGAGCCGGGGGATGAAGTGTACATCAAACTGGACGGCGGTAAAGCGCATGGAGGCAACAACAACAAATATAGCACCTTCTCTGGCTTTATCATCTACGCCGATTAGGAAACAATTCCCGGCTCACGTCCTCCTTTATGCACTCGTCTTTTTTTTCTCCTTTAATTCGCCCCTCCAGAGCCGGTGGCTGCTAACGACATTCCCTCATCTGTGGCATTTACCTTAAACATGTTAGTTAAGGGTGTGTGTGGGGGACGGTCCGTCTCTCCGTGTCTAATTCAATAGTCACACACTTAAAGGATAAGTTCTTTAACCCCTGAGAAGATCAGTAAGGAACACAGACATCAATTCATTAAAAAAACATCTTCGATCTCCAAAGCAGTTACTTGTACTGTAAGTTGTTGCTTCTGTACTTAACAACAAAGTTTATCTGTAAAAATCATTGTAAGTATAAAAATAACATCACCTGTTTGTGTAATAATGCTAAAAAAAAATCGGCTCTATTTCAGATGATATCGTGATATTGGTGGTCTCGCTGGTACGCGTAATAAAGTTCATATGTCATCAGACAATGTAAATGACACATTAAATCCTTGCTCTTTGCTGCGTCCCATTCAGAAGGCAGCTGCCTCAGTAGTGACCCTAAACATATTTGCTTAACTGATACACACTCTTAGAATAATTTTATTTACAATATTTATTTTTACAATACAAACTAATGCACGTATTCGCTTGAAGAATTTATATTAAAGAGACACGTTTTCTTTCCCATGTATTTTTGCTCAGGTCATTCCACTGAATTATTTTTATATTTCACAATTTATCCCCCCAAAAATATGTAATATAATGACTATTCTTTTTTATTTTCATTTCAATTTTCATACTTTTACATTTCCATTTAGGAGTTTGCTGTGCTTTGTTTTTGTTGAAGTCACACATTCCAAACTAAAACTTGCTTATGGAATAGAGAGGGTTTTGATTTGCTTATCAGAGGCCACTATTAGAGCCTAGAGCAAAGCCCATAACCTTGTCTGCTCCAGAGGGTCCGACCCTGTGCTCCGGTTCCTGCTACCTAATAAGCTTAGAATGTAAAGAAATAATTTCAGGCTACTGTAAAGAATATGTGACAATTAAAGGCTTCTTCTATGTCTTATGCTAAAAGTGAAAATGGTCCATTGTGCCTTTTTAATCTGCTCTCTATATGTATCTTTCTTAGTAATGGTATGCAGAGATCCAGTTCGATTATTATTTCAATCTAAATGCAATCAAATAAATTACTGCAGCAAAGAAATACTTATTCAAACAGTTAAGGAAGTGGTAGGTGGAACTCGCAGCATAGCCAGTTGGGGAATTAAGGATGCCTTCAGCATTCTCTCATAATCCACCTGACTGTGCCTTAACACATGATGCAGTCAAACATAGGGTTCATTGGAGAGATTTAACCTCTTGTTTGTCTTAATTCTGACTCTTTTGCTGTTACTTGAAATTTTAACCAATGTTGTTTTTTCCATGTACAAGTATAACATGTGCAACAATAATTCTAGGGCTGGTCTGTACGTCTGTAATGGCTGTTGGGGCCTAGATGTAATAGCCAAGCTATGATAGGCCAACCTTTGATTTGTGTCCCTTGAAGTTCCTTTAAAATCAGTTTGGCTTTCTTTAATGGAATCTGTGAAAATATGTTATTGAATATAACTCTGCTGCTCTCAAACTCGTCTACTGGTAGATGTGTACCTGAATATGCTGCCTTCCAAATGGGACAGTCTTTATATTTGACAAGCACAAAATCTGTTTCTGTTTCTTTCTAAAAAGCTGCTACCCAAATAAAATGAATGACATTTAAAAATCGTGACTAAAGCTTGAATAAATCATATAGTTTCTGTGGTAGGACACGTTTGGTGTGAAAGATTAAAGAACTGGTCAGTATTATTTATGACAGAATCGTGTAGCTAAATAATCAAACTGTCATATATTAGCTTCATTATTATGGTTGAGGTTCCAGTGTCATATCATAATTCAGGTGCAGTGCGGTGACATTTGCTTGCTTGTAGCTGACTGATTAAACGAAACCTGCTATGTAACATTGGAACTTAAGAAAATGACATTCCATGACGATGCCATGATATACTGAGTGATCACTGGTTGTAGGTTATACACTGAGTTAGCCAGTCATACAGGTATTTTCGGTAAGCTAACTACAATAAAGCATGTCTTGTATATATATTTGTCCCAGCAGAGTCGTCTATGACTTCAACATGGCTATTTGTTTTATTTCCTCTCCAGTATGAGATGAATTCAGTGTATGTCTTGGAACCTGGATCGTTCCAATTTTTTTTCTGTTTTTACTTACTAATGGGAAAAAGACTTTGTGCTTTGTGATGTTGCGAGCACTATGCAGAAACTGTGTTGATATGTAAATGTGTATCTATCAAAGAAAAGTTGCAAAACTTTCATAAAGTTCAGTACCCAAGAGTGTGAAACATTTAACAATACACTTTATCTGTATACCATTTACATGCAGTTTTCCATTAAATGAACATTTAAACTGATTATTTATTTATTTTGAAGTATGCTATTGTTACCTTTTTTCAGTTAAAATTCTAATAGTTTAATAGTTCTGGCCATTTTTTAGTCTTATCTTTTTTAGTCACTGGTACTAACCACTTTTCCAGCATGATAATGCATTGAACTCTATGAAGTCATTGTTTGTTTCAGATTGTTTAAAACTGAAGTTCTGACCTTAACTTCACTCAAAATCCTAATTTACTAACAGTGTTGTTACCAAATAGCCAAAATAAAAAGCAGTCCTAACTCAAAATCCAGAGCTACACTGCTAATTATGGAGCTTATAATAGCAGCACAAATAAGACTAGCGCTCTAATAGGATGTTATGACAATTGCTACCACATCTGACAAATGGTGGTATAGCAATCAGCACCCAAAATTCATTTCACAGCATCTCATTTCGTTTCATTGAGTTTTAAAACTAACACTGGCTTCTACAGTCACCTGCTCAACAACATCAGGGGTTCCTTCATGCATGGGCAGCTTTAAAAAGACCTGGAAGTGAACTACCACTATTAAAAAACCCCTGCCTACAGAAATCCACATTTCTTGTATGGTTTGGTGGGAACACAAACACACAAACACACAGTACACTTTGTTTTGTTTCAGTGTCCAATAAACCCACTGGGGTTTTTGGGCTTTAGAAGTACTTTACACTTCACACAACCCAATGTCATCTCTGTAGAACGTCACATAAATCCTGTGAGGAGATGGAAAAAGATGAAGCTGATGATGAAGGAATGGTTTGGGTCTAAGAACAGAATACATAGGATAAAGCAACAGAAGGACATATAATATTTTCTCTGTTAACCCTCTCTTTAATCTGAATAAGTGTTAAATTGCTTCGATACACTGTGCTAATAATTTTATTATATCTTTTTTATTTAAAACTAATTTGCCTCTGTGTGCGCGCGCACGCACGTGTGTGTGTGTGTGTGTGTGTGCGTGCGTGCGTGCGTGCGCGCGTGTGTGTGTGGCTTGAGAAGAGAGTACAAAATAAAGTATTTATTTTAATAATCGATATATTTTATTGATTTTCAATTATTATTTGCATTAAAATAAAAACCTATTTAAATTGAAGAAACAAAAAAAAGAAAAAATATATAGCAGAACTGCCTGCAGGAGGATAACCTCAGGCTGGCGCTGTCCGACACAGACCCATAAATATTTATAAACAATAAGTAAGTACAGGTAATAAACTCTGCCTATCATGGATGGATAGATGGATGGATAGATGGATGGATGGATGGATGGATGGATGGGGAATCGAGCGATATAATAGGTCAGCAGGCTCTAGTTTCAAAGGTTTGAGAACTATTGCTATTGGCTATAGGCTAAATGGTCAAAGGTTTTTAAAACATTTGGAACAAATTTGGAGACACATGGTAGTCTAGAATTTCTTTATAGGTTTTCACATTACAATATTCTTTTATTTGAACTAAGAGGTCCAAACACTGATCCAGCATGACAATGCACCTGTGCACAAACACGGGAGATTCATAAAGACGGTGTTTTACAGTTAGAGCTTGAGTGCACTGCACATTGGCCTAAGTTTAGCTCCACTAAGCCGATTTTGGTTAAACTGGAACACTGCCTGTACTCTTCTCACCCAACATCAGTCCCTGATACCCGAACACTTATGTGTCTTAATTGGAAAATCAGTTTATAAAGCTTGTTTAGCGATATGGAGGTTATTCTAGGTGTATAAGGCCTAGATAAATCTGGGACAGACTGTGGGAGGAAACCGGAGTACCTGGAGGAAACCCACACAAGTGCGGAGAGAACATGCAAACTCGACACAATAAGATCCACGACCTGGGAATTGAACCCGGGACCTTCTTGTTGTGAGGTGACTGTGCTATCTACTACGCCACTGCGACACCCAGCTCTGTTACTTTTGATTTTATTTTATTTTATTTTAGCCAGAAATTCTATTTGATGCTAAGAGCACATGGCAATAATATATAGCACATGACACTAATGTTTAATGTGTGATCAGTGATAAATTCTGTTTGTCAGGAAGTGGTGGCTTGGTGGATAAGGTGTTGGACTGATACCAGAAATACAGGAGTTTGAATCCCACCACAACCAGTGCGGGCTCTTGAGCACATTTGTTCAGTTGTATATAAAATAGATCAAATGTAAGTTGCTCTGGTTAAGAGTGTCTGCCAAATGATGAATATGTAAATGTTTTCCTTTCCTAGCACTTTTTCCAAAAGAAAAAATATTATAATATATTTTCTCAGAGGGATAGAGAGAGAGAGAGAGAGAGAGAGAGAGAGAGAGAGAGAGAGAGATTCAGGAAAAAAGTATCACTTTACGTTTCTTATATAGTTATGGGATATAATTCCACCAATTTAAAGGCAAAATATTGAACAGAACCGATGGAAGACTTTTGTACCACAAATAAAAATCCCACCCTCTGGACACTTTTCTGGATTAACACGGTGGTCCATTAACCTACATTCCACAACTTAATTCCAGACAGCTTTGGTTGCAACACTGGCAGAGTTTAATTCAGATGTTTACTCATAACGAAGCTTGTGACAGTATCATTGTTTGGGTTCTGATTGTTCTATGGATGTCATTTATCACATAGGATCCTCTCTGAGAGGCCACCTGTTCAGACTGTCTCTGTCCTTGATCAGACCTCATCGGCCCCTGAGTGAGCATTACTGACACATCACTCTGCACTGTAAGTTGACTGCATCCTCACTCACCCATTCTCATTCTTAGCTTATCGGCAGAAATGAATGGTCATGATGATAAGTTTTGTAAAATGTTGTTAAATTAAGAAACATGATCAAATATCTGTTACAGAACAGAAGTATGTATAAATGATGTTTGAAATTTCACTTTTAAAATATAATCATTCATTTATTCATATTTTTATCCACTTATTCCCTAATTAGGGGTCACAGGGGTCTGCTAGTGCCTATCCTAGCACACATAGAGCTAGAGGCAGGGGTACACCCTGGACAGGTCGCCAGTCCATCTCAGAGCCACGCATTGACAAACAACCACTCACACACACATTCACTCCTAAAGGCAATTTACAATCACCAATCGACCTAATGTACATGTTTTTGGACAGTGGGAGGAGCACCCAGAGGAAACCCACGCAAGCACTGGGAGAACATGTAAACTCAGCACAGAAAAATCTCTGCCCGGTAACCGAACCCAGGACTGTGCTAACCACTATGTCACCATGCCGCCCCAAATATAATTAGGTACACAATGTAATACACATCGAAATACAAAGTAATAGAAATTAGAGAGGTGTAAGGATAAACCGTAAAGCTGTGGGGTGTGGATAAGCATGTAAAATCAGTGTGTCATTGGAAAGAAGCCAGCAAAGGCTGTTATTAACACAATCTTTCTGTCTCCATTTTGTTCCATTTAGATCTTACTTATATTCATGTTGAGTAGCAAGTGCGGGTTTGCACAAACTGTATGATGTGACAAAACCAGATATACACAAAACGTTTACAATGTGCCTCTATAGAAAAGAACGCCAACTTAGTGGTATATGCTGGGGTGGAATTTGCATGTTTTCTCCACGCTTGTCAGTTTTCTCTGGGTACTCTGGTTTCCTCCCACAGTCCTAAAACATGTACATTATACTAATTGCTGATTCTAAATTGCTTTAATTGGAGTGAGTGAGTGTATGTGTGGTTCTTCATCTTTGTGAGGCACTGCAATGGACTGTGCGCTGGTATAGACCCCCGTGACTCCAAATTAGGGAATATGCAGGTTGATGAATATTATCATTCATTCATTCATCCATTCATTCATTCATTCATTCATTCATTCAATCATCTTCTTGCCCACGTATTCCATAATTCAGGGTCACGGGGGTCTGCTGACGCCTATCTCCATCGCACATAGGGCGAGAGGCGGGGGTACACCCTGGACGAGTCGCCAGTCCACCGCAGAGCAACACCTAGACAAAAATCCATTCACACACAGTCACTCCTACAGACAATGTAGAATCACCAATCAACCTAATCTGCATGTTCTTGGACTGTGGGTTGCAACCGGAGTACCCAGAGGAAACCCATGCAAGCGCATGGAGAACATGCAAACTTCGCACAGAAATTCTATTCTATTCTATTCTATTCTATTCTATTCTATTCTATTCTATTCTATTCTATTCTATTATATTGAAAGATAATGTAATGCACCAGTAGTGGACAGAGGAGTCGAATCCATTTTGCAGAGTATAGTAAAAGTATTTATTTGGGCAAGGGATGGGGAAGCCAACCAAATCCAAATCGTGAGTCAAAAGAGTCAAGAAGCAACCATAAAGTCCAAAAATCCAAAGAGCAGTTCAAACATATAACAGAGAAATCGCTTAGTAAGGCCTAGGGCAACAATACTTCGCATGGTTCTCAGAGAACCACCTGCTTATATAGGTGGGCCACGCCCTAATGGCTGATACAGGAAATGAAATACTAAAACTCGGGCGACGGCGCCCTCTGCAGGCGGTCCTCCGGAAACCCAGTCCTTACAGATAAGGGTCCAATTCCAAGCTCCACCCTAACCCCCAATCACTGGATACGGGCGTCTGCCATATACTGTAAATGTAAACCAGGAAACAATGTTTCTGATCCTGTGTGTGTGTGTGTGTGTGTGTGTGTGTGTGTGTGTGTGTGTGTGTGTGTGTGTGAGAGAGAGAGAGAGAGAGAGAGAGAGAGAGAGAGAGAGAGAGAGAGAGAAAATAAAAGGCAGGAGAACCAAATTTAAAAAACATTAACAAAAAATATGCTATGTTTGGGAATATACTGTAAAAATATCTAATTAGCAGCCCATTTGGAGTCTGTCAAAATCTCTCTGTGTATATTTTTCCATTTATTCTCACATTAATTCTTTAGCTGCTTTTCCAACCCTTTTCTGCCTTCTGACCCATATATGTACTTAAGCACAGCAGGGACCTATTACTGAGAGAAAAAGGTCGCTTGGATAAAAACCAATACAAACTGATAAAAAATGCCAAGAGAATAGGTTCCGACTCATTTATCTAGCAAAGGATGAGCAAAACCAGAGAAACACTTCCAGTCTGGAGCAGAGACTGTAGAGGGCTAAAATCAATTCATGTGCTTTATTTTTGAGTGCTATTATATGTAAGGGCATTCATAAAGCTGACAATTTGTGCTATTTATTTAAGACTACAAACCGGGATAAGTACAGCTGAACCCTGCTTTCAGTTTCCTACTGTGAATGAGATCATGTTTCTAACATATCCCCTCTATCTACTTTATTCTAAACATCTGCCCATTGAGAGTTAAATCTGCCAATCATAAGACAGTATCGCAATATGTCAAATCACGAAGTCCATCGCATACAGTAGCTGTCTCTGAGTGGATTAAATATGCCCCTGAGGTACTTTCTTGCCCCTTTTTGATCAACAATAACTATAATGAACAGACATTCTGTGTCACCCAGATGAGGATGGCTTCCCCCTTGAGTCTGGTCTCTCTCAAGGTTTCTTAATATTTCCCTTTGGAATGAATAAAGTCTCTGTCTGTCTGTCTGTCTGTCTGTCTTTCTGTCTATGGGTGTTTACAGTTTCTCTTCACCATCTTGATCGGCCTGCTGGAGCCTATCCAAGTGCACATAGGGTAAAAGTCAAGGGGTGCACACTGGACAGGTTGACAGTACATCGCAGGGCCACACACACACACACACACACACACACACACACACACACACACTCACACACACAAACTCGCATACACACACCTACAGTTAATCAATCAAGGTAATGTACATGTTTTTGGACTATGGAAGGAAACCAGAGTACCTGGAGGAAACCCATGCAAGTGCAGGAACAACATGGAAACACAGCGAGGACGCTTGTCTGGGAATCAAACCTGGACCTTCTTTCTGTAATGCGATTGTTATAACCACTGTGCAGCCCTAAGAAGAAATTTTTTTACAGTTTTATTAAAATAATTGTTATACCATTGTTAAAAACTTTATACAAATGAAAAATTGAATTGAATTTAAATAATTAGTTTGAAAATTTCAGAAACACCTGAGCTCTTGGGACTCTCACATGCTGAATATACATCAATTAGCTGATGGCCTGAAGGCTTAAACACTTTAGAATAGACAAAGCCTTTATTTCTCACATATACAGTACATGATGAGCCTGTGAGGCAGTTAAGAAGTTAATATCAGCTATTAGACCCAGAATCCGCAAGCAGGTTTTTAAGGGCTTTGCTCAATGACACTAAAGCAATTTCCATAAAACAAATGAACCCATATTGTTCTTAAAAGAGACCAGAGTAGACATCCATAGCTCCGTCCAAAATTGGATGCTATTAAATTATGTACTAGATTCAATTATGTACGTACTCCTCTACCATGTTCTTCCAGTATTGTTACAGTATGAATGAAATTTGGAGATACTACATTCTTCATTTTGATGTACACAAGCAGCAATAATTTAGATTTAAATATTGTTTAACTTGAATGATGTTAAACAAGTTAAAGAGCCACACATAGACAAACAACCACATTCACACTTATGGGCAATTTAGAATTACTAATCAACCTAATGTACATGAGGAAACTGGAGTATCCGGAGGAAACCCATGCAAGCGTGGGGAGAACCCGGGACCTCAGTCCATCATAGGCTTAGAAATGATCCTAAAATTCACTGTCACAGAAAATTACAATATTGTGAAAAAGTATCATAATGGAAAGTCATGGTGTTACACATGTTGTCACGCCCTAATCAGCTAATTACCACCTTTTCTCCACCAAATGCTGTAAATGTAAATGTAAAACACCTACAAAGGTTTCCGGAGTCTTTAAATGAACTCTCAGTCTGGGTCAGTGGACTATACAATCTTAGAGAAGACTGCTGACTCGACAGATGTACAGAACACAGTCGTCTCCATAAGGACGGTAAAGCCACAAAAGTTCATTACTAAAAAGCTGGTTGTTCACAGAGTGCTGTTCCTAGCATATTCATAGGAAAACTGCTAGTACCGAACAGGTGCACCAGCAAACAGCTAACACACACAATTTTAAGGTTGCATTGTCTGCAAGCCAGAATCATCAAAATTTCAAGAAATCTTATTCTCCTTTCTGCTTCTCCCGTTAGGGGTCGCCACAGCGGATCATTCTTCTCCACCCTACCCTGTCCGCTACATCTGCCTCTTTCACC
>JAOTRA010000035.1:9662026-9677905 GCA_026260255.1 Pseudolaguvia tuberculata
TGTGTGTGTGTGTGTGTGTGTGTGTGTGTGTGTGTGTGTGTGTGTGTGTGTGTGTGTGAGTGTGTGTGTGTGTGTGTTAGTTAAGGCGTTGGACTGCTGTGTTGTTCGATACTCAGAAGCAGCAATTTACCCTAAAAGGCCCCTAACTGCTCAGTTGTATAGGAAGTAAACTGTGGATAAGGGCATCTGTAAAATGCCATGTTTAAATTAATAACCTCCTGCCCATACAATCATATATCACCAAGTTGACCTTCAATCTCCTGTACCTTTCTTTTTACTTCCATTTCACATTTGTTTCTTTTCTCTATCACCACTTCTTCATCCGCCTCTCTCATCCTCCTCTCCCATCATTAACAATGACCCATTGTTTTATTTCTGTCATTGTGTTGCCTTTCGTTGCTGAAACCCCATGCTCTGTTGGATGAATAAAGATGGTTCCTATAAGTTTCAGTCGCCATGGAAATGCTGTGTTTGCAAGGATTTAAGAGGAAGAAACTGTTGCCAAAAATCAGCAAGGAATGTTCCGGCACGCTCCAGAGCAGCAATCGTTCTGTTTCAGTGCCGAACACAGCTGTGCTAAGCCTCCCTGCTGCCTGACAGACATTTGCTAACAGCATCTGTGCTGCTTAGAAATGCAGTGCTGCCCTGAGGGAGCGCCAGGTTTCAGTTAAATTGCTCTTTATGAATTGTTCACCTGGCATGCTTTATTAATAGAGTAGTGGAGCCTTGCCTATTGTTCTGCTCAAATACAGCAAATGTCAACACGTAGGCTACATTCATCATGAAGTAATTATACAAATACACTGGCAGATAATTAAATGATAGAATAATACTGGTGTAAAATTTAGATAAGACAGTAATGATACTCTAGGTTAATTATTTTTTATCTTAGTAGTAGAAGTAAATGTAAAAAAAATAAATATACTGCATCAAATATAGCACTTGTTTGGTTTTTATTACATACATTATACACTTTATTAAAAGAGTTTCAAACTAACAACCTATAGTACATGCAAAACACCAAAGGAATAATAAGCTTACATAAAAATACTATAAATATTTTAATTTATAGTACAAATGTCTATTTTAATTTTTAACGTGACATTTTAATGTCAATCCTAGATTTTGAATTGTTAATAAACTATATTACATGTAGTTTTTAGCATTTTAACAACAAATATGTCTGTGTTTGGGCGGTGGATTGGCATAGTGGTTAGCACGGTCACCTCACAACAAAACGGGTTTGATTCCCAAACGGGGACCTTTCTGTGTAGAGTTTGCATGTTCTCCCCATACTTGCGTGAGTTTCCATTGGGTACTCCGGTTTCCTCCCATCGTCCAAAAACATACACATTAGGTTACTTGGTGAGTCAAAATTGCCCATTGGAGTAAATGTGTATATGAATAATTGTTTTTCTTTGTGTGCCCTTCAATGGACTGGTGAACCATTCAGGGTGTACCCCTGTCTCTTGCCTTATATGCGACACCAGCAGACCCCTGTGACCCTGAATTAGGGAATAAGTTGGTAAGACGATGAATGAATGAATTAATTACATTTACACCCTCATTTCTAAGCCCCACTTACTCCCACTTACCATTTAGAAAAAGGTTCAACTAATGGATCAGTAATATTAAACATGGTCACAGAACAAAAAAAATTATTTTCTGTTGGGTAAATTGTATTTTTACTCTTAAGAAAGGCAGACAGACTTTAACATAAGTTAGTGCTATGGTTTGTGGATAACAACGCTAAAGTCTTTGTTGCGATACAAAGCATTATTCAATAACAGTAAAGCATGGTGGTTGTAGCATATTGTAGCATGTAAGTTTTCTAGTGCTTTAATGGTACTTTAGCAAATTTTTAAGGGTAAAACAATAATCAATATTTTTGTAGAACATTATTTTAGACGCCTCTTTGTCTTATATGTTTTGCTTTTCTATATTTTTAACAAATTCTAAGATCTTTTAAAATTGCGATACGTAAGCAGGCATTTTAAACCTGATTATGTGATTTTTGGGACTAATTTTGAGCATGACTATAAAATCTTATTTTATTAATAAAAGTTTTCATTATATTTTCCATACTACACAGTAAACCCCAAATCACAATTCAAATTCCTGACAATCCTTGTAAAGGTGCAATAAAATACTGAAAAAATAACAAAAACTTATCTTTTAATTCTCTAATAATGTTGTTGACAAATAATTAACTGAAGAATAGCCAAGTCCTAGCCAGGTACCTGACTTTTTAGTTTAACCATTTACAGCAAGTTTTTTTGGATTCACTTGTGCTGTAAATCTTTGCAATGTGTTTCTGTATTTGTGTTTATACTGCGAAGATTTGAAGCATGTGTTGTAAAACTGATACTGTTTTCTTTATTTGTTGCTGTTTTTTTTTAATTGCAGGAATCTCTTTTACTTGTAGTACACTGAGCTCTGTCCTGGCCGGCGTATGTAAATGGAAACACTAAAGTGTGGAGTTGTTACTTACATGCTTACATATTTAAACAAGCTAAGTTACATTCCACTCTCGCCATGTAGGTTTTTTTTTTTTTTTTTAACTTTTTCTTTTAAAAAAAGTTGTCACAATTTATAGTATATAGGTTATTAGGAGCTTTATAGAGAAGTGGTGGTCTAGAATTTCTTAAAACCTTAGATTTAACACTTATAAATACTAATTGACCGGTTTTTACTTACAGGACCTTTAAGGACAAAAAGGTATAAGGAAGCAAATACACCCACATCTTGTCAGACTTCCAATCCTCTTTGTTGAGCCATCAACATACATAACTAAAACAGGATCAGCTACAAACAACTCTCATTCACACTCTGCACTCTGTCTATTCTGTATGAAATGGAATGCTAAATCAGCTGTAACTTTTTGTTTAGTGATATGTTGTTTTTTGCATAGGTGTTAACTATTTTATTATTGTATACACAGCGTCATGGGCTCTGAGCAAAGCAAAGATAAGATGTATTGCAACAGATATTTAAATGGCACTGGACCTCCATCACTAGCTGACCAAGGTATGTTAGTACATTCTCATCCTGTGCTTTTTTATATCTTTCCAAGGTGCTTTAGATTTGAGGATATAAAAACATTCTGTTTTGAATTAGTTGCAAACCATACAAATGGAACTAGCAAAATCAACTCCAAAATAGTAAATGGAAACCAACCAGATGACGGGCGGATGTCAATAACGCACCTGAGGAGTAATGTGGACGGATACCCAGACTGTGACACCATACAGATGACTTTTGAATTTGAAGATGGAATACAGACGGTCAGCTTATACATATTTTGTTATTTTTTGTGACATACAAAAAAACTTTGTTTCCCTTACTTCAGTCAAATTACTAGAACTAGTGTTAAGAACATTCTTCCTTGCCTGTCTCATCTCGGTAGTATTTGGCACAACCGGTTTTACTGATTAAGTTTACAGTAACATATATTTTCTTGGATTTATAACCAGGTCATTGTCAGAGTTGTTCATAAGGCAATGAATAGATTCAAGGGTTTCATTAGGAAAAATCAAAGTGGCAAAGGCTTCACTTTATTAATCAGTGTGATTCCATTCTGAAATAATACTTTACAATCCCTGTGACACTGATTCTGCTATTCTTTAAAGGAGCAGCATCCTAATCCAGGACACAAATACTACGGGCTTAAAACGGTGGCATTTGTACCTCAAAACCATGAAGGAAGGAAAGTGTACCGCCTGCTAGAAGTAGCATTTCATCACAAGCTAATGTTTACAGTGGCAACTACTAGTACTGGAGAAGAACGGGTTACTTTTTCTGACATTCCTTTAAAAACCAAAGAGAGCGGTGGCTTTGACTGGTGAGAACTAATTAAAATCTAATCTCTTTATTTTTTCTTTAATAGTCTTACTATACCTTCGTTATTATTTTTGTTGTTAGCTTCAGCTATCCCGATCCAAAGTATCTGAAAACAGTGACGAAGATTTTGAACGCCAAAGGAATCAAATAAGAAGGTTAAATGCTGACCAACATTACAGAAGGATACATGGACATTTTGGGCAACAAGTGTCTTTCTTAAGTTGTGAACATGTGCAGGACTACACAGACAGTCAACTGTCACCTAAGCTTCCAGATGTTTTGAATGACTATTTTTTGTCTTTGCTTTTATAGCCAAGAAGCAAACAAATGGATATGAATTAATTAAAATCATGATGCTTCGAAGAAATTTCCCAATCTATAATAGATGTAAATTTATTAATCAATCCATCTTTTAACCTGCTTATTCCCTATTTCGAGGTCATGGGCATCTGTTGGAGCTTATCCCAGATCACATAGGGCGAGAGGTAGGGGTACACTCTAGATAGGTTGCCCGTCCATTGCAGTACTACACACAGACTAACAACAACATGCACACACTCACATTCACTCCTATGGGCAATTTAGAATCACCAGTTAACCTATTGTACCTGCTTTTGGTTTGTGGGGGAAAACCGGACCACCACTCAAGCACGGGTAGAACAGATTATTCAAATAAAATCAATTTGTTTAATAAATATGCTTTCTTTACTGGCACTGAACATGAAATGTATGGAATGTTAAAAGCGATTAAAAGCTAATGAAGAAATAAGATTATTCTGTATATCTCTCTCTTTATTTTATTATTATTAAAATTGTCGATTGTTTCAAATGATTTCCATGTGTATAGCGTAAGTAAGCAGGTTTTGTCCCTGCAACGATTCACCTTCAAATTTGTAATGAATAGGTGTTAATTACACACTAAGGTGATTCTCACACCTTGAACTCATGGGACATGCTATTTAATCCATCAAGCAAGATGGAAAGTGTAAATTAAAATCCTTAATTATAAGCAAAAGCATCAATATTAAATGTTCCTGGTGTATTGATGTCATTTTGTCAGTACAGATTTACTGCAATATATATTCTTCTAAAAGCTAAAGAGTAGAATTCAGGTAGGCTATATTTTTTCAGTTTGTCTGCTATTCGTCCAGTAGATTGCAGAGTCTGAACTTTTTCAGGATGATGGAGGCCCTTTTGTTCTCTTCAAACTGAATTATGAGCTGGGCTTCACACAGACAATAAAGTCTAATCAGATTGGTGGGATCCATTAAAGAGGCCTCTGTCATTTCCACAGGCATTCTTAAACTACTTTCTCCTGTATGCTTCACCAGGAGTCATCCGTCCCAACTGTCAGTCGCAGCCGCAGCTGTGACAGCTATCAAATCTGGCCAGGCCACAACACCTTAAACTCTTCATCCTCAAACACGATACAACCCTCATTCTACCTTTACTGCCTCTGCTACCAAAGAGCAGTACTAGCCGTAAAAAAATTAATTTCCTTAATAAAGTGAAATTAATGTAAGTCAATCTGAATAAGAATGTCAGATGCTAAAAATGTAATGTAAAACTAGCCATAGCATCTTTACACTTTCTTGTCATTAAAAATGTCCTTTAACTCAATCTTGCTGTGCTAGACACTGGATCCTTAACATCATCTTTGAATAACATTGTATAAATATAGAAGACAACATGTACACCTTGTTTTATAATGTTAATAAATGATTAGATAAAAAACATTTCCTACTTCAGTTTCTTTATAAGAATCAATTTTAGAAGATTAAGAAATGATTTAAAATCCTTCGCATCACACTGAAGGTTTAGCATCTCTGCATCGTACTTAGAAAGTGATAAATAGACTTTAGCTGTGATTTCATTAGGCTTTTTAATTTGGAGCACAATTAGACTTTTAGAAGACAAAGCAGAAACGGAGCTTGTTAATTAGATGTGTGTAGATCAGAGATACTGATGATGGATGCAGCTTCTGGGTCTCCACTTACTGGACATAGCTTATCCTGAATCCTTTGCTCTTACCTTGTAGTCCTTTGAACCAATGTTTTCTCCAGGATTATTTCAATTCTTTAATAAATTCATATTTATTTCACCTGTACAACAAGCAAATTTATCTCACTGTGGTATGTGAAGTACATGACAAAGACAGCAAAAAATACAAGATAGGTGTAGATGTTGTGTAGACCACAAATATTCCACAACTACACAACTATAATATGTTTAGATTGCTTTAACAATGAGACAATATGTTATCCAATGAATCAGCATCATTCATCTTTACAGATAAACAGCAGACACTGTAGATTAGCATGAGACCCACCAAATGAAATAAAAACATTACAGCTTGTTAAGCTATACCTTAGTGAAAAATGATATATAAATGATAACGATATATAAACATTTATGAAGTGTTGTAGCTTTCCAGATTTGAAGATAAGCACTACTTTTTGTGTGTCTGTGTGTATTGTGATTCTGTTACCATCAAATACAAGCAGGTTTGTTGTGACAGTGGTAGCACATTCCATTTGTGTCATGGAGTGTTCTTTTTTACAGACCCTATAAACCTTGCTGACAGCAAAGTGCAGTGACAATACACATTGCGTTAAACTAAACCGCATTCGGAAAAGAGAAAAAAAGTGTCAGTTGCCACAAAGATAAGGAGAGTCAATTTTACAAAGGAAATGGTTTATGAAGTGATAAATCTTTTGTAAGAGAAGGATTGAAGGTTTAAGCCACTATTTCTTTGAACTTATGGGAATATGCTTTAACTTCAGGCTATTAAAGAGCCAAAATGAAAAAAAGGAAATAAGAAGGCGAGGAAGAGGAGGTGATATTTATATGAATGTGTTGAGACATTGTCTTTGATAGTAAACAGATTATGTGCATGTCCAAAGTATTGAAACTAAAGAAATATTACCTGATAGACAATTTTTTATTCCTAAGACATGTGAGAGTTATGGTATACACCTCATAAATGCAATAAGAATCCTTCTTTATTAGATTCATGATGTTAGCAAATAATTTATAATGGTTATTTAATACTATTTTAGAAATGGTTAAGCATAAATTGAGAGAGAGAGAGAGAGAGAGAGAGAGAGAGAGAGAGAGAGAGGGAGAGAGAGAGAGCATGAAAGAGAGAACGTGAAAGAGAATGAAACAGAAGAGAGAAATAGAGACTATTCATCTCGGTGATATATGACATGTTCTCTTCACCAGTTCCCTCGGAGAGATCCAATGTTGTGTTTTCATAATGCCACCAGCCAACACAAAAGCCCCAACTTTATGCCATTTATCTGTGGAGTAGGTCCCATTTGCAGCTTTGTGGTCATCTCATACACTTTTCATCAGACACAGAGACCTGTCAGACACCCAAGACATCTGGACCCAAATGGGTCTTTCCTCACTGAGTCAAATCAAAGCAGCCAAAGATCAGACTCCCTGATAACCCACACACTCTGTGGCATAAGGATATTCCCCTTCGGCATTCGTCTGCCATTCCTTCTCATTCACAAAGTACTGATATCTCAATTAGGTTTGAATGACACTAGCACTTTTAAAAGAGCACAGATACGGCCATGTGATACTGTTGTATCATGTCTTCATGTGGCCTTTAACTAGAGTAGAGAGCCTTGATTCAGATAAAGGCTCTTTTTTGCCCGTTTTGCGTCTACACAAAAAACTATGCAGTATAGACCAGAATAGACCAGAGTTTGTTAATGTTCTTTGCTTTGTAATCTTTTTTTATCTCTTTGGTTTAAAACCCACATATATTGATCCATTTTGCAAGAATTGATCTGTTTTTTTTCCCTGAATTAGCTTGCATTAATGACTTGTGACATTATTAATGGTGAGTAGGAAAGAGAAAGCAGGCCAACCACCTGTATTCTTTGAGACATGATATATCTGAGCCAATAAAGCTGGAATGAAGTCATCTATCTTTACGAATAGTCCAATGGGACAAGGAAACTATGTTGCCCCTGTTTATTAAATCTTATGAAGAAAGGTGCAGGTAAAGGGCAGATAGACACCAAAAGTAATTATTTATAGGCGGGTTAAGTAAATTAAGTTATCTAGTAATTTGTACAGCACGTTTGCTGTAACCTATAAATGATCGGCTGGACAGATATGTAATGATCGGATTTAATCCTCAACTTGCACGTAATAAACCTGTAATAGAACTTGTTATCACGTTTCACAATGGGCTCACTTACTTTGGATTAGGCTGCACGGTTGTTTAAGCTTGTTGAAGACTGTAGGTCCTACACAAGTGTAAAGACTCTTCAATAGCTTTTCCCATGTTGAAAGTTCCTCTGGGTTGTTGGACTGGCTTAACTGCCTGAATTCCCAGCACTCAGTGATTTATGACCCTTAAGGTGAAAAATTACCATAGTAACAAAGCATCGGAATGGAAGAGCAACGGGGCAGGGCTCACGAAAATCGATGCGCCATTGTTCCTTACTTCTCTGTACTATCCTTCTATGCCCTGTCTCTGTCTATGTCCCTGTATCTCTTTCTTTCTTTCTTTCTTTCTTTCTTTCTTTCTTTCTTTCTTTCTGTCTTTCTTTCTTTCTTTCTCTTTCTCTTTTCTCTCTCTCTCTTTTTTTCCTGCCATATAGAGAAATTTATCAGGAACGCCATCACCCAGTTGCAGCGAATTAAGCATTATATTTAACTAATTTAAATATAAACAAATATTTTAAAGTGAATATTGAAAACTTACTTTCAATCACAGATGATTAGTTCAAGCATGAATTCAGTGAAACTGGATTTAATTAAACATTCATTTGTCCCATTTATAATATACACAGTACAACAAGTAGTTGTAATGATTTGTTTGACTGTCTGACAGTGTAAGATAAAAAAATAATTGTGAGATTAAAACAAAAAATAAAATCAATTTAAGTTAAGAAAAAAGGATATCGCTTGTGATTGAAAAGTACTTTTGTGCAAATGTGCAGATGATGTGCAAAATTGTGTGAATATTGTGTGCAAATGCTAAGTGGTGAGGGATGATGATGTTTAGAGTTTGTATGGCCTGCAGGAAGAAGCTCCTCATACTCTCTGTAGTATTCATTATATACAGTATCTATAAGTCTAACCCCATCATTCTGTTTGCAATTATGAGTCACAAGGAGAGTGTCCATGTGGTATATAGGCACATTTCCATTCAATAAACCTTCCTTCCAGCCTGGAATTTTTGTTTTAAATTCATTTTAGATTTAGCTGAAGGTCACACTTTTGAATCAGTCTCCAACTGAATGCACTGAGAGCTATTCTGTGTTCTGGTTCCTTCCTGCTTCCCTTGTGATCGCTCTCTTTGTTCCTCTCTCTCTCTCTCTCTCTCTCTCTCTCTCTCTCTCTCTCTCTCTCTCTCTCTCTCTCTCTTTAAGAATATAGCCTTTTACCCTTTCACCTTGTCATATACTGGTTAAAATCAGTAAAATCCCTTCTGTAGCCATGATTATTAACATTGCTGCCACTGTAAATACAATGGCAAATTATAATGACCCAAAATAAACATTAATGAATTTACACAGTGAATCATTTTTTATAACCATAAACCATGAAAATAAATCTTTCAATTGACTTTTATCCAAGCACACACTTATATACTGTACATTATTCTTTTGAGTCACAAAGGAAGGACAAATTGTAACCCATTAGCAAAACTGCATGTATATGTAGTGGTTCACGTTTTTTATTTTATAAAAACATTTGCTATAGGAGAAGGGAAGATTCAAAAATCATTTAAGTAGGTTTAGTCAACAAACACTGATGACATCAGATGGTTTGATTCACAATTAAAAAATGATATAATTGAATTATTCAGTTAATATATAGGGTGGCGTGGTGGCGTAGTGGATAGCACAGTCGCCTCACAACAAGAAGGTCCCGGGTTCTTTCACACAACAAGAAGGCCGGATCTTTCTGTGCGGAGCTTGTATATTCTCCCTGCGCTTGCGTGGGTTTCCTCCCACAGTCCAAAAAGATGCAGATTAGGTCGATTGGTGATTCTAATTTGTCCATGTGTGTGAATGTGTATCCCCGCCTCTCGCTCTATGTGTGCTGGTATGGGCGCAGCGGACCCAGTGACCCCGAATTCGGGAATAAGCAGGTAAGAAGATGGTAATATACAGCCCTGTGATGGACTGGTGATCCGTCCAAGGTGTACCCCTGCCTCTCGCCCTATGTGAGCTGGGATAGGTGCCAGCAGACTCCCATGAATTAGGGAATAAGCGGTTACAAAGATGAATGAATGAATGGATTTATGGATGGATGGATGAATGAAAGTTAATATACAGTAGGATAATGTCTTACTTACTGAAATCATGTCCACTGTGATAAGCGTGGTGGGACCAGCAAATTAACTGAGATATTACCTCATTAAAATGAAATGATTATAGTGTTAATTATATTCTCTGACTAAGCTCTTGCTGAAAGGCAACACAGTCAGATAAATGCTTTTAATGTTAGTATTTGAGGTAGTTACGTATATAAAGTGTATCTAGAAAAGAGAATGTTGGTAATGAAAATGTTGGTGATTGTGCATTTGACATGTGTCGTAAAAATCCAGACTACTATAATTAAAAGTCATTAATTATCTAGCGGAAAACAAGATGGTAAATGGTTGTTGAACAGTTGTTCATATACAATTTTATCAGCCACATTAAAAGAATGAACTGAAAAGCCAAAAGGAACTCTCTGAGAACTTCTCGTTTATTTTATTTCTAAATAAACGGCTTTTCCTCCACAGAAGCCTGATAGATAGCTTCTTTTTCCCCTCACAGAGGAGTGGAAGCCCAATGAGGATATGCTTCCTGACAGTGGGTCTGTCATCTTAATGACTGGGACCGCACATAACCTTCAAACCAGACTGTGGCACCACCCAGTCGCTGACAGCTCGACCATCTCCCAAAGCTCCAATAAATGTCAAGCACTCATACCTTTCTCTCTCCCTTTCTTTCTCTCTCCCTTTCTTTCTCTCTCTCTCTCTCTCTCTCTCTCTCTCTCTCTCTCTTTCCCTGTTCCAATATCCATTCCTGGATTAACATGGGTCTCATAAATCTAAGTGGTCCAACTTCTTCCAGGTCTATGTGGGGCCTAATGATTAGTCCTAGAACTGTATTCATTTTCATTTTTCTTTATTTCATATGCCTTCTTCCCCGTCAACCAGTCTTTCTTTATGACTCGCATTTAAGACGGGATGCCACGTCTAAACTGTTGCCTGTCTATAGGGCTTAAAGGGAGTCAGGGGGATTTCATATTTATATTTATATATATTTAGACTTCATAGCTCATCTTAGAGATAGAGAGAGAGTTCTGCCTAGATGAAATGATGCTTTGTAGGGTCATTTCAGGGGCATAGTAAAGTGGTATTGTTTTCAATATGATATTTTACTTCACTTCACATGCACATTCTATAAAACACAGTGCTGCACTGTTTGTCAAATGTTTTTTGGTTTTTTTTACAATACCTTATTTATTTATTTATTCTTACACAATTGTTCTATGAAACACAGTTTCCATATAATCATTATATCAGAGGTATACAGTGCATTCATCAGAAGTATAGCTGCTGTAAAAAATGTTTTAGTTTATGTAATCTTGCAAAGCTCATTGCTAAAATGGTTCTTTCACAGTACAGTACAGTACAGTAGTTAATATACAGGCAATATATATACACTATATTGCCAAATATCTTCGGTCACCTTAGCATCTTTTTCCAGATTAATTCCCATTTTTGCTATTGGATAAAACTCCACTCTTCTATACAGTCTAATGTGAAGCTTGAATGTGAGCTTGAATCTTTTCATTCAGCTACAACAGTATTAGTGAAACAGACACTAAAATGTCAGGTAGAGGGGTCTGGCGTGCAGTCGCCATTCCAGTTCATCCCAAAGGGGTTCAGTTGTGGTGAGATTAGTTGAACACTGGTGTTTTTTCATGCTAATGGATAATGGAGCACAGCGGTTTTGTGCTCTGGGTCATTGTCATGCTGGAACAGTGTTGGAGTCTTTTACTTACAGTGAAGAAATAATGTAATGGTTCCAACCAACAAAAACATTCTAGACAATGGGCTTCCATATTTGTAGCATATATATATATATATATACACAGACATTATTATACAATATATATGCATACTATATATACAAATGATGAAACAGAGATATGTTACAATAAGTTGATCCTTAAACGTTAAATGTGGGAATCCTTAAATATGGAAAGTGGTAGCCTAGTGGTTGAGGTGTTAGACTACTACCAGAAAGCACAATGGTTCAAATACTACTTCCAGTAAGCAACCACTGTGGGTCCTCGAGGAAGGCCCTTGACCAAATGTAAGAGACCAAATTTAAGTCGCCCTGGATAAGAGCGTCTGTCAAATGCCAAACTGTAAGTGTAAACCTTTAAGCTCCCAGGAAGCCCAGACCTAAGTATTGCCAAATAATAATATGCATTAGGTCAGATACACAGTATCCCTGCGATGAACTGGCGAGCTGTCCAGGGTGTACCCCGCTTCTCGCCCTATGTGTGCTGGGATATGCGCAGCAGACCCTTGTGACCCCGAATTAGGGAATAAGCGGGTAAGAAGATGAATGGATGAATATATACAGTATTTGTCTTTCAGTTGAACAGTTAAAGCTTAAAAAACTTGCTGTGGTAGTTTGGTGGTAACTAAAATGTTTAGTAAACAATTGTAGGAACACAACCAATATAAAAATGTATTATATATTTAATAACAAATATTTTTTTCTGAATACTCATAAATTCTTTACATGACTATAAAACCTAATATTACATGTTGTCAATGACCATAGAATTTTTTCTATACGATTTTTACCTTTTTTCTAAATAGGAAATATCATTGATATTGTATAGTAAGCCAATAATCATGGTTTAGATATGACATATCATAAGACCTGTTAAGTTAGTTATTTCTATTTCTATTTCTATATTAAAAAAAACAAAAAACTAATCCCAACAGATAGAAAAGCAGTGTCATTTTCAACTTTCTCAGACCTCATGTCTCCAGCTTCATGCTTTTTTATCATTTTTGTCAAGCTGGTTGTCAAAAGCATGTTAGATGACTGTTTCAAATGTTCCCACCTGCTCGTCTACGATTTATGGACCAGTGTAAACATGTACGTGAATCAATATGTCAAACTGTCCAAGATTACAGCAATTTGTTAGTGACTAATGTTAGTTACTGTCATCAAAGGCAAAATATGCAACAAGGTCGGTTTTCATTGAATCTTAGCAGCCACCAAGTTTAAGACCATACTAAAAACACTGACTATAAAGCATTGTCTCAGTAAATCGTGACTATTCTGTTTTTCTACCCAGAACAAGTATGACATTGGGAATTTTCCTCCCTCAACAATGACCTGTAAAACAAAAATCAAGACCCAAAAGACATCCCCCTTTTAGCTGAAGCACTCAGTGATGAACAACATGGAGACATCTAGATGACACCAGCCATACATTCATCTGTCTGTACAACACTCCACAATGTTCCCTCCTAGAATGACACCAGCCTTAACCTGTGCCCACCTTGGTACCATTACCACCCCTTCCACCACACCACGGAAATGCAATCAGCATCTAGCTCCCTATTGTTAATCCCATCTCCCAGCTTGGGTCGGGGTGTTTAGCCTTACGCAAGGCAGTGACTGATAGCAGAGGAAAAGTGAAGAGAGACTGAGGGATGGTCTGCAGACTCAAGAAGAGCAGAGGCTGAGGACACTTCTTAAAAGGAAGAAAAGGTCATTGATCTTCAAAAAACCACACAAATACAGAATGGAAAATAGTTTAGGACTTAGTGGGAACTTCAGTTTGTTCTAATGCAAATGTCAAACATAATTGTTATCGACAATGTATTCATTAAACTAATAATACAATCTCAAGTTTACCCAGTTAAAATGCCGAGAGTAAATGACTAGATGTCTGTTGCATCATTATAAAAATCCTTATGCCTACATATTAAGTTATTTTTTTAATAAATACAGCTAAAATAATTAGTAAGTTGCTTACTAAGTCACCAATTAGCAAATAATTCATTCATTCATTCATTTTCTGAGCTGCTTATTCCATAATTCGTGGTCACGGAGGTAATTCGGGGTCACATGGGGTAAAAGGCAGGGGTATTATAATAATAAAAATATTAATAATAGAGGCCTCACAACAAGAAGGTCCCAGGTTTGATTCCCGGGCCAGGGATCTTTCTGTTTGGAGTTTGCATGTTCTCGTCTAGTGGTTGTTTGTCTACTGTATGTGCCCTGCAATGGACTGGCAAACTGTTGTACCCCTGCATCTCGCCCTATGTGCGCTGGAATAGGCACCAGCAGAGCCCAGTGGCCTAGAACTAAGGAATAAGCGTGTAAGAAGATGAATGAATGAATGAATGAATGAATGAATGAATGAATGAATGATAATAATAATAGTGATATCATATTTCCTAAAATGTAATTTGGTGTAAAATTCACCATAAACTGACTTTAGTGCAACACATATATCTTGAATACCACCTTTCATTAAATATCCAATAGTCAGTTTGCTAATTGTACCTACCATTAATCCTTTTCTCTTAATTACATCATTTCGCAAACATTCTCATTCTTTCTAAAGATTTCTTCTCTAAATTCTTTCTTTTCAGAATATTGTTCCAGCATTTTCCAGCACCAGAAAGGACTTGAGCTGGAAACGAACCTGGGTCGGGCAAAACCTGACGGATATGAGTGCTGGCTCACTACACCACAGCCCTGGTTAGATCTCAGCTTTTTAAGTGATTAATGATTATTTGCTATATTAATATGTCTTGTGTGATGAGAAAGGAATAAGAGGATATGTTTAATTTGGTCATGCTGGTGATTCATGGCTCTGTCTCAAGGGCCAGATTAATATTTCAATGTAATTATTACATCACATACCATTAATGCTTAAGCCAAATTAAATCATGTGAGTGAGGCGTTTCATTAAAAGAAGGAGTTTTAAATAATCACTGAACAACTACTTCTGTCATTGAGCAATTGGAAACATTAAATAGGAAGTCCTGTTCTGCATTTTGATTGAGGGTGATTTATTCATTACAGCAAGATATGAGGCACTAGAGATAAGCAACTCAGACATTTTCTGATTTATTGATGTTTTTTAATAATACATGATTGAACGACAAATGCTTGGCAATGACAAATATTCAGTTCGATTTAAACCTCCCAGTGGATTTTATTAGTGCTTATTATTTTAAATAATACCAAATAATTAGCAAGGTGGTTTATTTTATACATGAATAAAATTGAATGCTTAAAACCTATTGTGGTTTTTTGATAGTTTCAGACATTTTTGTAATAACAAGAATTATTCTCACATTGAAAGTAATTTCCCATGTGAAGATGAGACATAAACTGTACTGGCAGATCCAGTGAGGAGGAAGAAAAGCTGGGCGTATGTTGGTGACAAGCGTCATGCAGTCATCTAACGCACACTCTGCCTCTGCCCTGGGGAAACACAGGCCACGGTGAGATGTAAGTCTGATTTAATCTGCACTGAAGGTATACCAGTATCTGAAAATTCATTCATGATTAAATGCAATTGTTTTAGAAATTGTGCATGTCATACAGGTGGCTTGGTCATTGGGGGTCGGATTGGTGAGGAGGTGATGTTTAATGTTATTGACTGGGGCACATGAAACAAGCCCTCCAGTTAAATTCTTTTTGTTTTCTGATCTGATGCCATGTCATGCCGAAAGAGAGCTGCACCAAAAGATTTAATGATAGGACCTGACTACAGCTAAAGTTCAACATTTCCTTCAAAATGTATTACAAATGAAGGATAGAGACGTTATTCAAGATTACTAATTTTATATATGTTGAATTTACCTAGAAAATGATCAGAATCTCAACCATTTGTAATTACTCAAGTTAGATTTAAATTATGTAAAGAAAATGGGTAAGAAAATGAATGAATGAATGAATGAATGAATGAATGAATGAATAAGTTTAATAAGAGTGGTGTTAAACAATTGGACAGTTT
>JAOTRA010000035.1:9686281-9699352 GCA_026260255.1 Pseudolaguvia tuberculata
TATATTGGTAGGAGAATGCTGAGGATGGAGGTGCCGGGCAGGAGGAAAAGAGGAAGACCAAAGAGGAGGTTTATGGAGGTGGTGATATGCAGGTAGTTGGGCTGAAAGAAGCAGATGTAGCGGACCGGGTAGTGTGGAGAAGAGTGATCCGCTGTGGCGACTCCTAACTGGAGCAGCCGAAAGGAGAAGAAGAAGAAGAAGTCATTTATAGTGGAGTCACAGCAAGAGCTCACTCAATTGGTCGGGTACCAGTCAGCATGAGGTTAATATCTCATACACAACATATTAATGTATTAAACTAAAATGATGTGTGCTTGGTAACTTTTGCCCAAATTCTAGTTTTACAGATTGATGTTTGCATCAATTTTCTTATCATTCACGGTTAATTGAATGGTGTTATATTGTTAGTTTTTCACACATGAGCAGAACAGTGAATTTCCCACAAACTATTTCCTGACAATAGCCTTTATTTGGTTCTTCAACATATGATTTTAGGATCACTGCACTCCATATAGTTATAATTGGAAAAGTGGAAGACTAATTAGGAGATTTATAGATGTGGTGAGGGGAGACATGCAGGTAGTTGGGGTGAAAGAGGCAGATGTAGAGGTCAGGGTAGTGTGGAGAAGAGCAATCCGCTGTGGCAACCCCTAACGGGAGCAGGCGAATAGAGAAGAAGAAAATTAAAGAAACTAATTTCAGCTTTTGCTCTCAGATGCCAAAGGAAGGAGAAATGGAGGCTGTGTATCCTCATCCCCTGCCTTCTGCATTTGCACTAGAAGAATTTGAATTTCCTGTTCGAGTTCGCTTCAAAGAGATGCCCCTTTTCCCCAAGTGGCACCTTCCGCTCAAGCTCATGACTGTGTCTTTATCTGTGGCATTTGTGTACACATTCCTCCGGGATGTGCTGCAGCCTTATGTGTCTGAGGGTAAAAATGATTTTTACAAACTTCCTATCCTGGTTTTAAATAAAGTTCTACCATGGACATCAATTACTCTGCTGGCTCTTGTCTATCTACCTGGAGGTCTGGCTGCTTTACTGCAGCTACACAGAGGTAAGCAAAATAGCATGTATAAGTAATTTCTGTTAGCAAATCAAGTGCAAACTTTAGATTTCCTTGATAACACATGCTTTTTACTGGAGGTTCATTGGCTTCTCAAAGGACATTGTGTACATGGCCTTATGTTTATCCATAATGGAAACTCAGTGTTCATCACCTCTTTATTGACACCATTGACAAGTAGACTTTTATTTTCTACCATCAAACATCATTTTGCTAAGTTATGCCATCAGAGATTTTTTGTACATTACCTGAACACAAATTGTTGGTACACAGGATGAATAAAATATTTTTTAGGACATTACACAAACTACTACTATAATTACACTATTGCCAATTAGGCCATTATAATGATATAGTTAAAAGATTGCTTTGAGTGAATGTTAGTATTTTCCTTTGGACAGAAACACTAGACATCATAGTGTTTATACACACTGGCAACACACTAATGTTAGTCAATCCACCCACTGTTTTCTCATGCACCCCACTGTGCACCGAAAATCCTTTGACAAGGATATAAACTATGACTTTGCTTTTTGTTTTTGTAAGGAAACAGACTTTTTAGTGTGAGAAAACAGTGGGTGGATTACAATGTTGTACAGCTATCTGGTTTTTGCTCTTTGATGCTGTGGTAAAAAATGAAATGTGAAATGGTGGCCCTGTAAGACAGTATTCTTCTGAATCAGATAGGAAGAATGCAACAGTAAGATGTGATGTTTACTGTACGTTACACTAACACAAACGTCCTGTGAATCAAACTCCTTAATGAATGGCTTCATTTATAAATTGTCCCTGAATGAATTTTTAGTATATTACAGCGCTTGTTGGCTAACTGAATACTTTTATTCTTCTTTGTCAGGTACCAAATACAGCATTTTCCCCGTTTGGCTGGAAAACTGGTTGCGCGTGAGGAAACAGTTGGGTCTTCTGGCTTTTTTTCTGGCCTGCTTGCATGCCATTTACAGCCTGAGCTACCCAATGAGGCGATCTTACCGATACAAACTTCTCAACTGGGCCTACCAGCAGGTGACGAAGTATATTTCATATTAATGTGCATTCATATGATTCACTTACTTTTATTTATAAAGTCTGTCGGTCTGTTTATCTGTCTGTCTGTCTATCTATTTGTCTGTCCGTCTTTTTATCTGTCTGTCATGGTAAATCACACATTTCTTCTCCACCTTGGGGAAGATTTTAAAAATTAGTTTGGAAGGATTAACCTCCAACCATGGAAATTTCATGACAAATGGAACCTTTCATTCTCCACTCATTTTCTGTTTTTTGTGCCACATAACCATTCTGAACTTTGTTTGCTCACTTATATTTAGTATAACTTGTGTTTTCTATCACCAAAATGTACTTTCTGTGATAGGTACAACAGCAAAAAGAAAACTCATGGGTAGAGGACGATGTCTGGAGAATGGAGATCTATATCTCACTGGGAATTCTAGGACTGGGTCTTCTAGCCTTGGTGGCTATCTCCTCTCTGCCTTCTGTAATGGCCACTCTAAACTGGAGAGAGTTCCAGTGTGTCCAGGTAGGTGAGAAACAGATAATAAAGAAATGACTTCACCATGCGGCAGGAGTCACAGACATGCTGCACATTTAAAGATTTGCTTTAACTATTTTGATTTGACATTAATACCTGCTTTAAATTGTATTTCTTTATATTTCTTTAGAGAACTCTGGGACATACAGCAATGTTTTTGTGTATGGCTCATGCTCTGGTGTATGGCTGGAGAAAGTGGGTGGAGCTTAAGCAGTTTGTATGGTACACACCACCATCATTTATACTGGCTTCCTTTCTCCCTGGTGTGGTTTTACTGCTCAAGGCTGTGCTGGCCATGCCCTGTTTCAACAAGAGACTGGAACGCATACAACATGGCTGGGAAAGATCTGGGCAGAAAGATTAATAGACAAGAACTCCTTCTGACTCATTTGCCACAAAAGAAAAAGAGATTCTTTTATAAAAAAAAAATATTTTTTTAAAATTATGTAATTCTAATTTTTATTGTTTTTGTATGTATTGTTTTGTATAAAAAGAATAAGGCGTTTTTGTGAAAAATATTTTATTGTCTGTCATGGCAAAAAATAATTGTATAATGTTGGTAGATGCTCTATTAGCTTTTCAGGTCACTCATGAGAATGCTGTGCTAAATGTAATAAGTGGGGAAAAGTAAGGCAAAGCCCTACAGCAATGATCTATAACACCGATATTTTAAATACAATGTTAGTGATGAATCCATATTGCAGTAATTTATTAAACATTCAGGGAAAGCTCTTAAGAGTGAGAAAACAGGCTGTGGTTGGTTACAGGTAGTCAGAAATAGAAAATGCAAACATCAAAAACTCGAGGCAAATCTCAGGCGTTAAACAAAGAATATTAGTATGTCACATTGGAGCAATCCCTCTCATGGCTAGTTTATATAGCTGTCTAACCTGAAGTGCTGCCAGAGGTATTAGAGCCCAGTTAGTACTCCGATGATGTTTCTGTCTGGTGGCGGGACAGGTAAAAGAATACATCAGTAATGATAATATTTTACCATATTTTGGAAATTTATTTGAACACTTGATTATTGCATTTATGTGTTCTTGAACATCCTGTTCTGTTATGAGTCTGGCACTTATTCCTGTAATCACTGTCACATCACTGGAAAGGACTTTCACTAGCTTACTGCCATGTGGATTTGCCCATATTTGCTACATAATGATTTGAGTTTTTGGTGCTAATGCACCAAATCACACAATACACCAATCACACAATACACCATGTGTTGCTCAGGTGTTTTGTACACAGGGGCACTGTCATGCCTCCAAATTGGTAATAAATATTTGGGGAAGAATCATCTATGGATGTGCTGATAAGATTCTGATCTTTTCCCCCCTATATTGTTGTATTGCAGTATGTGAATAAAAATGTTTTGAGATCAATGTCTGCATTTCATTTATTGATTCATTCATTCATCTTCTTACCCGCTTATTCCTGATTTTGGGGTCACGGAGGTCTGCTGTGCCTATCCCAGCACTCATAGTGCGTGAGGCGGGGGTACACCCCGGACGAGTCGCCAGTCCATCTCAGGGCAGCACATAGACAAACAACCATTCACACACACACACGCACGCACACATTTGTCTGCATTTCCTGATTATTAAAATTTCAAATAGCAAAATGGGGGGGGGGGGTGCAGGAGGGCCAAATACAAAGATTTTTACCAAATTCATGCAATATTGTGTAATAAAAAGTGCAATCATTCCGAATAATATAATAAATAGTTAACTCTGTGAAAAAGATGTTGACTTGTCAGAGTGGTTTTTTTATTTGATTTGAAATTATTTTATTATTAGTAGTATTATTATTATATTACTCCCAGGCAAGAAATCTATCTTTACATGTTCCCCCTGCCCTTGCATGGGTTTTCTCTTGGTACCCAAGTTTCCTCGCACAGTCCAAAAAACCTGTACATTAACTTGATTGGTGATTCTAAATTGCCCATAGGAGTGAGTGTGTATATGTATGGTTATTTATTTATTTGTGGCCCTGCGATGGACTGGCGACCTGTCCGGGTGTTCCTCTACCTTATGTGCGATGGGATAGTCTATAGCAGATCCCCGTGACCCCGAATTAGGGAATAAACGGATGAGAAGATGAATAAATTAATAAAAATTGACTACTGCTAATAATATTAATAACAATAATAGTACAAATAATTATAACAATAATAAATGTTACTAATTATTTTCTTATTATTTATTTTTTTCCTTTTTTTCGTAGCGAGCTGATTGGTGAAAATCTGCTCACCGAGGACCAGAATGTGACCAATCAGACCCAGAGGGCGGGTCGAGCGGCGACGGCAAAGACATCTCTTGCTCTTCGCCAGTCGCGGAGAATCCATAAGGGAAACGACACCGCCAGTGTTTCCTCTAATTAAGGTTAGCCAGAATAATAATGTTCTTATGATAAAACCTAAATGTTCGACCGTACAAAAATGTAATGACAATAATAACAAAAATACAAATGTGTTTGCACAGATTTCCGGCGTGACATTGCAAGTCATCACTGTGTAGCTACTAACGGCGCCGTATTTGCTTACAGACGCGAATCAAACAGTAACCGACATTCCGCTGATTTATCACTATATGATCCACTACTGTAGACTACAATTATCTATATCTATTAATAAAATGCATATCTTTACTATTCCAGTGATAAACGGAATAATGTTGTAATATGTTTATTATAGGACCTGTAGAGCTCTTCCCAGTGTAACACGCCATATTTTTACCCTGTCATGTTAAATCTTTTAGTGATGAGAAGTGTACCACAAAAAAGGGGTTACAAAAGATTTAACAGAAAGTTTTTTTTATAACATAATAATAAATATAGTCTGCATTTATATTGTAATTATTGTGTACCATATATATGTACATAATATCCTCATTAGAAACATGGTTTGTTCTTCCAGATCTCAACATCTGGAAATGGACTCCATCTCCTTGATGGGCAGCAGTCCTTCCAGCAAGGCCTCCTTCCTTCCTAACGGGGTGATGAACGGGCCCAGAGATGGTTCCTGCAAACCCTCAGTGGCCATCATTGGCTCTGGGGATTTTTCCAAGTGTTTGGCAATCCGTCTGTTGCGAAGTGGATTCCAGGTGGTGGTGGGCAGTCGACAACCCAAGCGGGCAGCTGAGTTTTTTCCTCATGTGGTAGATGTGACCCATCATGAGGACGCAGTAGGCAAAGCTGCTGTAATTTTCCTGGCTATCCGGCGAGAGCACTATTCATCTCTCTGGGACATCAAGCACCTGTTAGCTGGTAAAATCTTGGTGGATGTCAGCAACAACAGGAGGTTGAATCAGTATTCAGAGTCGAATGCAGAATACCTCGCTTCCCTGTTTCCGGAGTCTGATGTGGTGAAAGGGTTTAACGTCATCTCGGCATGGGATATGCAGTCTGGCCCTAAAGATGCCAGTCGACAGGTAGGACATGCAGTCAGAAGGAATCAAATACACCGGAGAGAAAGATTACACAGTAGTTTTGTTTTTAGAATCTCTATTTTTAGACTTTTCTTCCTCAGAATACTTAATGAATGTACTGAAAGTTCTGATACTCAAGATTATAAATGAGCATTTTCTAAAAGGAAGCTGTGGCTCATTGTTCAATTTTATAGTTCAAAAACATTTCCTGCTATATTTGCTACTAGAGAAACACCAACAGACAAAAGAAACACCAAAAGACTATATAGCATGGGCTGTATGCACACTAGTGTTACTACACCGTCTTATCCATATTTGGTTTTTACACATAATATTCCAGACTCAGAGTCGGCACAGTGGCGCATGGGTCAGCACGGTTCCGGGTTTGATTCCTGGGTGAAGGGTCTTTCTGTGCGCTTGCGTAGGTTTTCTTTACATTAGGTTGACTGGTGATTCTAAATTACCCATAGCAGTGAGTGTGTATGTGGTTATTTGTCAATGTGGCCCTGCAATGGACTAGTGACCTATCCAGGGTGTACCCCTGCCTTTTGTCCGATGCTTGCTGGGATAGGCTCCATAAGACCCCTGTGACCCTGAATCAAGGAATAAGCGGGTTAGAAGATGAATGAATGAATGAATGAATGAATGAATTCCCCCATGCTAAAGGATTTTAAAATGTGATCATAGGATTTTTTAATATTCAGCTGTAATATTATTTCAATCAGACACTGGTTCTCCCCATGCTTGTGTAGGTTTATTCTGGGTACTCCCACAGTCGGAAATCATGTCTGTTAGGTTAACGAGAGAGAAATACACGTGTGTCAAGTCGCCATAAATATAGCCTGGTGCTAGTATGGCAATAAACAATTATAAATAAATAAAATAAAATAAAAGATCAGACACTAATGTTGAGTATGAGATACAGTCAGTGTTTTAGGTAATTCAAAAAGTGTTCACTAGGATTTAGTGTGAGCTCTGTGCAGTTTTTTTGGGCCTCTTAGTTATAGTTCTATTTCCAGCACTACCAAGCCACCACCCTTTAACCACCAATTGCTCAGTTATATAACAAGGAACAATGTAAGAGTGTCTAAAAGTGTCTACAAAAATGCAAATGTAAAGGGCACATAATGTTTCCAGTTGTTATTATTTTCTAGGCTAGTAATGAAAGGAATAGACTTAAAGTAAAAACAAATCTCATTCACAGTGTCGGAATGTTTTATCTTGCTAATAATAACTCATCAACACTGTGGCACGTTGTTGCAGTTTCCATTGCTTTAAATGGTAATGACCTCTGCTCGCCTTCTGTTCTGTGGGATGTTTTGACGACTCAAATGACAATTATCAACAATTATCAATTGAGATATTTGGTTCTAACCTATCCTATTCCAGTTTTTCATCATTCTTAATCACATGTTAAAGCTTGCTACACCAGACTTTACTGGTCACACGAGCATAGTAATGACTGACAGGATGAACTGGTACAAAAGAACTGGAAAAAATAGTTGTTACCAATCCATTTTTCAGGAGTAACTTCTTACAAAAAACACTTTATACTGACCATCGTTTATAAAGAAGTCTAGTGAGACACATTTAGGTAGATCAGGGGCTTATCAATGCTTAGATTGTGCTCCAGGATCCAAACAATAGCGTATAGATTACACATCTCACTGGGTGGACCTTTACCATTATAGTGGGGTTGTATGCACGATAAGTTCATAACTTCAAGGTCAAGCAACAGTGTCTCTCTTGTCTGATGAATCTTTTAATTCATTATTAATATTGTTGATAGAAAACTTTATTTGCTTGGCGATATGTCATATGAGAACATCATTGCAGGGTCAGATGGAGGTATAGTCATATATATGGTATCAATTCAACATGTCATTGATGCCAAATGACAGCAGCCTAACAGCAGAGCTAACAGATTGCGGATTTCGGTGTGGGTTTCAATATTAAATTAATAATACACCTCCATGTTTTTTTAATTATAGTCATAACTAAATGCCCTGATTCACTTCTTAAAAGTGACACCATACTGACTAGCACAAAACAGGTGAAAAGAGTCTTATGCTTCAGGTCCTCTTGCATCAGAATTGCTTCAGGGTCAGATATCTGTTGCAATAATATTACATTTCACAATAGTGTAGCATGAAGGTTTCCTTATTAAAGGATTTATATTAGAAATATACTACAGATTTTGAACAATATAGCGTACCAGAAAAATCTCATAAAAGTTGCTATTTTAGAAATGTTGCGAGTCTGTTCTGAGTTCCTCGGATCATTTGTTCTAACTTAAAGAACCGACTGCCTAATATTTCTCACCCCTTGAAAGTTTTTAATATAATGAGATGATTCATGCTATTTAAATACCTATCAATGCGATTGTAATACGGTATTGTACAATTAAATATCGCATAGTATAATATTGTATACTTTATATTGTATAATACTTTCTTTGCAGTCCTTATCATTATTCAGATTTTCAGCATACAGTGAAAAAACCAAAACACGTTTGATCATTTCTTTGTTTACATCCCCCTCTGCAGGTATATATCTGCAGTAACTCAGTGGAAGCAAGGCAGCAGGTCATCGAGTTGGCCCGGCAGCTCAGTTTTATTCCTGTGGACATGGGCATGCTCTCCTTGGCAAAGGAAGTTGAGAACATGCCATTACGGCTGTTCTCAGACTGGAAAGGTCCTGTTCTGAGTGCTGTGGCTCTTTCCATTTTCTTCTTTGCCTACTCTTTTTTAAGAGACATCATTTATCCCTATGTGAAGAATGGGCAAAGCTTTTTTTATAAGATCCCATTGGAGATGGTGAACAGGACACTTCCGGTGGTGGCCATAACCCTGTTGGCACTGGTGTATTTAGCGGGTCAGCTTGCTGCTGGGCATCAGCTCCTCTATGGCACCAAGTTCCGACATTTTCCCAGCTGGCTGCAAGGATGGTTAGAGAGTCGCAAGCAGCTGGGCCTGCTTAGCTTTTTCTTTGCCTCCATCCATGTGCTGTACAGCCTCTGCCTACCCATGAGGCGGTCTGAGAGATATCTGTTGCTCAATATGGCATACCAGCAGGTCTGTTCCTGCATGTTTACTTTTCATTTGTGTCAATAGGAATAGTGCAAATCCAGCCGTACCCGTGTTAATTCCCCGCTATAGCGCAACACACTAAAATGGCTGAAATTCTAAAAATTAATGAAGACACTTGTGATGCTTGTATTTTTTAGTTTTTCATCTCTATATAACTTTTAAATAACAACATACATTATTATAGTAATGTAGTTCATAAGGCCCAAACATTCTAGAAGTTACTTTGAATAAATAGTAATAAAAATATGTAAAAGTTTATTTTTCTCTCCAGGTTCACGCCAATGTAGAAAGCTCATGGAATGAGGAGGAGGTGTGGAGAGTAGAGATGTATGTGTCTTTTGGTATTATGAGCCTGGGCCTCCTCTCCCTCTTGGCCATCACGTCCATTCCTTCAGTGAACAGCGCCCTTAACTGGCGAGAGTTCAGCTTCATCCAGGTTAGTGTCACTGTTAATGTTACCGTGGAAACACATGCTGTTAAGAGTTTATAAGATATAAATTAGCCTGGGTTTTAGTGAATAGTTTTTTAGTTTTACTGTTTAGCCCTTTTGACATTCTTAAAAGCAACACACAATCAACACAAGTACTATAAATCATATTGCAGTCTCGATGATAATATTTATTATTATTTTTCACTATACATTTTTAACATTTATTTCTAAATTATATTAAGACACCTGAACTCAACCTCACATTTGGGATGAACTGCAACATTTTTTGTATCACTTCCTCCAACATTAGTGCCTAATCACACTGATCTTGTAGTTGAATGACCACAAGTTGCCATTGCAACGCTCCAACATGTAGTGAGAAGATTTTTCCAGAAGATTGGAAGGTTTTATATAACAGCAAAAAGGAGGCTATTGAAACTGAAATGGTTGTGATCATGTTGTGAAGTGTTCACAAACTTTTGGCCATATAATGGAAGTACTAACACAGTGGAAGTTCTGAATAGCTGGTCAAAGGATTATGGGTTCAATTCTCAGTAGTTGCCACTACTGGGACCTTGAGCAAGGCTCTTAACTCTTAATTGCTCTGAATAAGGACACCAGAAATGGCAGGAATTAACTTGAATTAAGAAATTAAAGTCATATGTAATGCAAATTAATAATAATTGAAAACATAACATTTTGATTTTCCTGCAGTTCCTGGATTTATGAAAGTTATTGTGAAAGTGAAACTGTTAAAATCAACACTTTTTTGAGCCAAAATGTAAAACCCTCACTTTATATGATTATAATATTGCTAAATCAACAGTACAAACAGCACTGTCCGATATCGATACTTTTTAGAGACTGAATGTATCTTGTTTTGCTGTTTCAGTCTACGTTTGGCTATATTGCGCTGGTTATTGCCACATTCCACACTCTGATGTTTGGTTGGAAGCGGGCATTTGAAGAAGAGTCTTATCGTTTCTACATGCCTCCCACCTTCGTAGTAGCTGTAGCCTTGCCTGTCACAGTGATTCTAGGTAAAGCCATACTAATGATGCCATGCGTAGCCTGGAGGCTGAAGAGAATCCGCAGAGGCTGTGACGAGCATCATGCTGATCGTGAGAGACCTGTGGCCCATGTTTCCCCAGAGAGAATCACCATCATGTAGCTGTATCTTTATTACTTTAATAGCTCGGCAATAGATCAGCCCACCCCTACTACTGTGCAGTGCCCAAATGTCTTATGTGTCCCTGTCTTGACCAATAGAAGACACTGGTTTTATGCGGCCGTCAAGTGTTAGATCCATTCAGCTCATGCCATGTTGTTGATGCATGAAACGTGTTTGGAATCACATGGCTATGTGACTGGAGCGTCATATGATTAAGCGTAGGACTGAAATGGACAGCTCTGTTTAGGCCTTGTGCTGTGAAAGCATTACCAATAGTATCTTAGAAAAAATGACTCAATGACTCGTTTATTTTTTTTATTAATATGTCTAAAAGATTATTTATAAGTATATATGTAAAAAAGTTCTTGATAAAAGTTTTAGCAGCTATATATAGTCATTTCATAAATATATAGCTTATTACATGGAACTGCCAAATGCCTCATGTCTTTCATAGATGTGGTATACCTTCCATTCATCTGACTGTTCTAAAACACACACACACACACACACAAGCTTCTCTTCAAACAGTAATTAAACTTGCGTCAAAAACATTGGGGCCTCTGACCTCTGTGTTGTTTTTAAGGATCTTAATCCAAATTTATGAACACCTCCAGCTTTTCACTAGATACACTGACACCTGACTTTGGGAATTTGCTCATTTAATCACATTAGTACTGGACATGGAGTTTATACCATGCACATATTTGTGAATTAAATACTATCAAAACAATAAACTATTATAACAAACTTAGTTATTTGTGTTTGAAAAAAAAAAATCATTATTATTATTCAACCCTTTCTGACCAAGTAAGTTCATCAATTCATCAATTGCAGTGTTGTACATTCTAATACTTCTTAATTGATCATTGTTGACAATATGATTTAATTACATGCTCAAGCATAATCAACAGACAACTGTTTCCTGTTATTTTAATTGAGTGTGAGTGTCTTACCAAAGGGTTCATATAATGGTGAAATATCAATGTTAATACTCTAAAGAAGCTTCATTTAAACTTTCGCTCTTTCAATTAAATGTGTAGTACTAATTATTTTATAAAAAGTAGAAGTGAGGTGGTACTGATTGAACATGAATTTATTACTATTCATTTCAGGAATAACTAGATATTAACTAGATAATAACTCTTTTGTAGGATATTACTAGAATCTAACCGCACCATATGAATTTAAACAAAGTTTTGATTCTGATTGTCATTATCTAGTCTATGTTGTTACCGGGTAAATGCAGCAGATGGCGTAATTGTTCAGATTACACAACGCAAAAAACATATAGCTTGCTGACCATCCAGAATCAGAAACTTTCACAGCAGCAGATATGCAGCCACCAGGTTCTTATTATTATTACTTTTAGATGATAGCATTTAAAATATTATCTTTATTTAACAAATTTACTACAAAACTGATTACAAAAAGGCATTCTATACGGTAATTTTAGCCCAAATGTTTTTAAGTACGACTGTGCTACAAAGCATGGTTATGATCGTTTACAGGTTAAAGTTTGAGGAGCTGAAAGCCATTGAAGTAAACCGGTAACCGATTTTTAGAGCTCATGCAAATGAATGAGCAAATTCCTATAGCCTCACTTCCAAATCGGATGAAAAGTCTTTCACAAGCTCATAATAGACATTATGGTCATCCCACCAGTGATGGCTGTAAACATCATTCATTCATTCATCTTACCCACTTATTCCTCGATTCAGGGTCACAGGGGTTTACCAGAGACTATCCCAGCGCACCTAGGGCGAGAGGCAGAGGTACACCCTGCACAGGTCGCCAGTCCATCACAGGGCCCCACATGGACAAACAACCACTTACACACACATTCACTACTATAGGTAATCCAAAATCACCAATCAACCTAATGTACATGCTTTTGGACTGTGGGAGAAAACCAGAGTACCCGGAGGGTACACAGTGTTATACTCTGTTAACTATATAATATTAAAATGTTCTGTAAAATTCAGTGATTCCAAACATAGTGGGGGAAGGGCAGAATTGGAACGAAGAACTAGAAGCTTGGTTTACTGATCAGCTTTCTGGCATGTGGGTATGTGCTAATTCTGAAAATGAATGAATGACAGCCATCTGCCTGAGTATTCTACCCTTCTCTCTAAGTAATGCGGGAAAAACTAAACACCAGTAACATTATTAAAAATAAACTATATTTTCATTAAATAACTGTGATTGAACGAAATTTCCTTTTATTTTTATCCACCAACAATATTTACATTATTTTGTTATATCTCTCAGCCAGTAGAGAGAGAGAGAGAGAGAGAGAGAGAGAGAGAGAGAGAGAGAGAGAGAGAGAGAGAGAGAGAGAGAGAGAGA
>JAOTRA010000035.1:9712049-9738018 GCA_026260255.1 Pseudolaguvia tuberculata
ACACACACACACACACACACACACACACACACACACACACACACACACACACACACACACACACACACACAAAAGAAGGACTGAGAGCGGCTAACTGCGTTGCTCCGGATTTCTCCTCCATCTCGCCTCCGTGCCACACATCCTCCTTAGCGATGTTTCCGAGCGACTGAAACACGAGGATTTAATTCTTCCGGTTATGGTTGACTGTTAATGATAATAAAGACAAGCAGCACAATTCTGTGTACATTATGTTTTTGTTAGCATTTCATGCAAGAAGACGGTTGACTAGCGTTTATCCGGGGCCGCTGGGTTTGCAGTTCGTGCTTTGGATTGTATGTGCTGTTTATGGAGAGGAGCAGCCGTTCAGTGTGGAGGTATGGAAAGCCGATATCGGCCTTACAAACACACCGACAATACACTCCAAAGATTTATCCCTTCTTTCCGATCTTTAGTTCCCATTCATGCTTACAATGGTAGGGTTGTTTTTTTCTCCAATCGGACAATATACACCGTTATACCATGAACTGATTTTGTTGCATCCTATACTTGGAGCTTTGTTTGTGAAGCATCAAGATACAAAACATCGCAACTTAGTGAGGAAACCTTTATCTGCAAGAAAAGATGCTGTGGGAAATCCGGTAAGGATCTGACAGATCCACCATATGTTGGGTTCGATTCCATTCAACTTTATTGTCTGTCTTTAAGCTACGCGTTGCGAGCCAATGACATCGAATCTAATGAGTATACACTGAACCTTTCCATAAATAGCAGTATAATAATAATGGCAGAAGGTGAGAGAGAGTTAATGTCCACACAATGCAGTAGTGTAGAACATATGGTATCTATAAATAAGAGTATGTGTAATAGTTGTGTAAGGAAGATCAAGATTATAAACAGAATAAATGTGAATGGGATATAGAAAAGTGTGATAATAGTTCTGGATTGCACATAATGATAAAGTATTATAATGTACAGAAAGTGGTGGTCAAATAGTTATCTCTGTATAATCAGCTGCTTCGTTCTGAAACAGCCACAGGGGAAAAAAACAGCTAGTTTTCAGTCGGTTGTTGCGGGTTTTGAGGTATCGGTAGCATCTGCCCGCTGGGAGAAGTGTGAACAGTTCAGGGATGGGGTGAGAAGGATTTTTGAATATGCCCCTCGTTTTATGCAGACGGTGTTTCTTGTTAATGTTCTCCAAGGTCAATATTACCACACTGAGATGCAGTTAGTAAAGATGCTCTCGGTGGTACAGCGTAAAAGTTCTTCAGTGAACTGAGTATAAACGGAACAAGTCTTCTCTGAAAATATCAGCTTTCTGATCGGGTTCAGTACAGACGAGATTCTCTGAGATGTGTATCAACCGTCACACAATATCTTCAGGTATCTTCTTAAATAAGATATTTTTTATCCCAAAGGAAATTCTTTTTCCATTAAATGTAATAAAATACATTTTTCAGATATATACTGTACATATGTAAAAGTAGTGATGAATTTTACAGAAAAATGTTTTTTTGTCTTGATGTTAATTTTTCATTGACTTGGTCCTGTCTGTTAAAATTGCTCAGTTGATTAGCAAGGGTTAAAACCTGGAATGATTAAAACCCTAATAAAGCTGGATGTCCATTCGGTCATCTGAGACTAGTAACCAGAGAGAAGTGATCAAGTGTATCATAAAGGAGTAACAAGATTCCTTCTTATCATGTTTAATTCTGAAACAGTCGGCTTTGGTGTCCGTTCCAGGTTCTTTTTAACTTATAGAAGAGATATTATTGTTGGTATTTTCCATATTTAAAATGTTTAAATGATTATAGGCTGAAAAGAACAAGTGACCTCTGTATTTTAAGGTTTTGTGTAGAAAAAATAAGGACATTCTGGCTGTCCACTATGCAACCACGAATGAATCTTAAATGGAACAGTTCTGATCCCAAGTTTGGGAAATTGCATTGGTAATCAGTAGTGTATGTAGACATCTGTGTGCAAATAGATAAATATATATATTTTAGAAACTGAGTGGGAAGATCTTCCTTTTAAAATAGAGGGCTGAGGGTAAACTATTTTGAGGAAATACACGCACCACTTTTTCCAGCGGTTTGAACTTTTCAGTACAGTGATGAGAAAAAAAATCTTTTCAGAATTAGAAATGTGTGTGGACTGACAAAGTCAATGTCCCTGGTTTGAGACCAATTTTCAATTTATGAGCCTCAGATTGAATATTGTTATCGCTCACAACTCAGAATAGAGTCTAAACAGAGAAGATGAGAGACAATTCCTAGTGTATGCAAGGTTAATAGTTGGAAGCGTTTTACGTTGACATGATGTGTCTTTACTTTTATGCTGCTTTGTTGTTGTTTCTTGCTAATCGTTGTGGCAGGGAGTCTTCTGAGATGCAGATTTTGTCCAAATGATTTGTCTAAGCTCTAGGAAGACTTTTAATCTCTTTGGTTGATGTTTTTCATTATGCTTATTGTCCATTAACCATTGTTTCAAATGTCAGCTGATTTTCCTTCCTATTTAGTTGGACTCCGTGTGATCCCTGCTCTTCCGTCTTTACTTTCATCCGTCAGGGGCCTCATGTAGCAACAATGCGTACGCACAAAAAACTCTCATACGCCAGATTTCACACGCACAGTTGCATTTACTAACAGTGACATTAATGTTGGTGGCAATAAAGTAAAATTAGAAACATTAGATCACAAAGTATTCTACTACACATCTACCATGTATATAAGATTCCCCTACAATTCTACTGACCACACTAAAGAAAAAAAAGCATTTAAAAGCATTAAAGAGCAATTTGAAGTGATCGCTGTTTCGTCCTTTCTAAATATATAAACGCACATCTGAATTTACGTATGGCAATCAGAAACTTTTCCATTAAACAACTGTTGTGCCGTCAATTTCACGTTGATTGGGATGTAAGAGAATGTGTGTGGGATTCTTTGTTCGCAGGTTGATCAGTCAATTCCAAAAGTCTTTGTACATCTCCTAAAGTGTAACCTTGTCTTGTTCACAATTAAAAAGTTATTTTACTCTATTCCACAATGGCCCTGATAGATTTCATTTCATTCAGAAAGGTTCTTTTTGGTCAAATAAAGCTTTTTCTCAGTCGAGTACCCCCTGATTGTTTTCTGGTCTGTGCTGTTATTATTCACATGTGTTGAATATAAACAAGTTGACCAAAAATACTAGGAGTGTTCTGCAAGAATGCACTTCTTAAATGATTTGATGATTTACAGGTCTACATAGAGCTGCACAATACATTGTACATACGCCGACGTTCATCTTACCATATGCACATCGCATTGATTTGCGACATTATAATAATCAATTTAATTTAATATCAATGTATGGGGAAAGTTTTAGTTGGAATCTGCTTGCGAATGGACGCAAGAAAATCAACAAGCCGTAAAGCTTTTTCTGCAAGCTAGTCTTAATTAGATAAGCCGGTCTGAGGCCAACAATTTAGTGCCTAAAAGAAGAAGCACCTCAAAATATGGCAGTATTACCACATGCAGACTGAAGTTCAATGTGCAAATGGAAGAAAAACACCTCTATTAAAGTAGAAATAACTTGCATAATCTATACTGAGCAGATTAATATGTTTTAAGAAACATTTGTAAAAAATATTGTATCGTATAATTGTCACTTTAATTAGCATACTATGAAATATTGCAATATTAACAGGACACAACGCAGGCCAAATCTTTAATTTGGTTACCTTGTTCGTACTTCCTGCAACTGTCTATAACTGTCTTCCTGCTACTATCATTTTTTTCCCTTTTTCCATCAACTCAATTTTATTTACTACAAATATTGCATAACAATATTACTTCAAATTAGAAATTAGCTGCAAATTAGAAATAATGGTCAAGCGGTCCTCCAGTAGAATCATTTTAAATGTTATCATTTTATGTAGGACATATGCTTGAGAGAGTGTGTGAGAGAGAGAGAGAGAGAGAGAGAGAGAGAGAGAGAGAGAGAAAATGCCTTACTGGTCTATCATTCATTTTGTCGCTGCCTTAAAAAGGTATCAGCAAAGCAGTAGCTGTGATAGTGTTTTATGTGTACTTGTCCTGTAGGCAGCTTTCTTCCTTTTTTTCCCTACCTCTAGCAGAAAAAAACGTGCCTTTCTGCATCTTTCTGTAGCTGAGGCAGAGGTTTTGCTCGAATGAGTCAATGTGTCAACACTTCTTCTCCTCTGAGCATCAGGTGCAAAAGCATGCTGTGAGTCAGCCGCGTTTTGAGACACACACATCCAGATGTCATCCTGATTCATCTAGTAGTGTCGTGTTGTGGGCTCCGTGTTTAAGGTATCGGACTGATACCTGGAAGATCGGGGGTTTGATTCCCAGCACCACCAAGTTACAACTGTCAGGCTTCAGAGAAAGGCCTTTAACCCTCAGTTTCTCAGTTGTATAAAGAGTTAAATGTAAATGTAAGCACAATGCTACAAATATTCAACTTCTATCTTTTAAAATTAACAATAATAATAATAGCCGTGCAATGGACTGGTGTACCCCTGCCTGTCGCATGTGCTCTGGTATAGGCTCCAGCAGACCCCTCTGACCCTGAATTAGGAAATAAGCAGGTAAGAAGATGAATCTTTTTATGTACTGATTTTAGAAATCAATTCTCAATTACATCTCAATTTACAGATAAAAGATTATAAAATTAGTTTTAAGAGATTTAAGCACCTTAAAAATATTGTAGAGTTTAGGAGCATAAGCATTAAATGGCCAAGAATTAGAATTGGAGGAGCACAAATCACTCCTTGGTGAGAAAATCTTTCCAGATTCAGGACCTTTATATGTAATTGGGGGTCAATGTAGGAATTCCACAATTGAGATGATGCGCTGCTGTCCAAAACTCTAGCTGGATTTTCGACATGCTGCGGTTTATTTAAGGTGGGTGGCCTTTGTGATAGGCAACTAAAGAAAGTTGTCGTCTGTGATTGCTGCCGTGCTCAATCACAGAGGGCAACACAACACAACCCTCTTTTAAAGACTCATGAATAGAGGGACAGTGGTGGCTCAATGGTTAAGGTGCTGGTTGTTGATCGGTAGACCAGGAAGACCTGGGTCCCACCTCCGCCACTGTTAGGTTTTTGAGGAAGAACCTTAACCCTTCCTGCTCCAGGGGCGCTGTACAATAGCTGATCCTGAGCTCTGACCCCCAACTTACTAAGATGGGGATAATACATATATATAAATAAATAAATATAAATCATGTATGTGTTACAAATTGAATCCGTTTCCCCTTATTTGTTTTGTTACCCGATGAGCCGTCTGTCTGTTTATATAATATGGCAGAAACTAATATCTTACTGTTAAATTCTGAAAAAGAAACTGTTTGAAAGTAGCTGTAGAACAGGCAGCCTCCCCAGGGTTGTTCTTGTTCTTGGGTCTGTTTTGTGAGCCCACTACTGAGTCCTCTTGTCAGTCCTAGTCTCTTACAGTTTTTCTGGTACAGTGCAGACCTCCTGGGTGTCCCAGTTTAATTGCATTCTGTTACCAAATCAAACCCTGTGCTTATATGCCTTAAGTCGAGGGTTTTGGTTATTAAGCAATAAAAGTAACTTGAACTTGGCATTTAGCCGAGACGTGTGTGTACATTCTGTTTCTACAGTGTGTGTCATCATATGCTTATAAAGCGAAAAGAGAGAGCAAGAGTGGAAAGAGAGTCTGTACTCGTGTGTGTTATGTGCTCAGTACAGCATGTTGTGCTCACACATGGTCTTTCTGACGTCAGCTTGGCTTTACTAGGAGAACAGATTTGTGCGCGCTCCTAGGGTGACTAAGATACCACAAGCCTTAAACTAGATAAACAATGTATGGATAATGTAAAAAAAAAAAAAAATTCAAACCAATCATTTAAGCAGGATGTGGACCAAGATATATCTGGACCAAACGAGGTTTTAATGAGCTGCTATATGAAAGAATAATAATGTTTCCATTTACAATAATTCTGACAGTAGATCGGATTACACAGTAGATGAATGTTTTGTGAACATCCTGCTGCCGTCCCTAACTCATTTTGATGAGTGTTGAACACTTCATGCCTGTTCACTCGGGTGACATCATAATTTCAAACCTGTAAAAATAGCAAGAAGCATGATTCAAAAGCCGTACCATACTCGTGCGCCTCTTGTTGTTATGGTAACACAGACAAAAAGTTTCACTCTAGGCGCTCGTAAAACTTTGGATGGAAGAGTACAAATGATGCTTTAGGATACATAACATATAACCAAGTCGATTAGAGAGCTGCAGTGTTTTAGATTTCTTGCCTCTTTCTTTCTTTGTGTCTTTCTCTCTCTCGCTCTCTCACTCGCTCACTCACTCGCTCACCCTGTACAAGGTTAGTTGTTAGCGTAGTATACAGATGATGAGAGACTTTGCAACTGAAGTTTCAACAGCATTCAACTTTAAATGGTAGTAATGAACAAGGGATCACAGAAGCATTCATAGTTTTCATAGCATAACACTAAACGCGTTTTACCAATGTCACCAATGTTGATTTCAGATTGGATCCCTTCCGGTTCCAACCCCTCTCTTCCTACCTCTTCCATTTCATCTCTCTGTCCTATAAATAAAAGCAAAAATGTCTTCAAACCTATTTAAAAAGAAAACAGAAATCCAGATTTTGTCTAGGGGCTGTGGCATTTCTTGACATTTGCCCAGAAGTACAGTGTGGCTGAGCACGTGGGAGGGTGGTTGTCATAGAAACTCTGTTTGCATCATATGGCGCATAAACACACTAAATAAAATTATTTAGTGTGTATGAGGGCAAACGGTTAAAGAGGAGTTTACACGCACATGTACACAATCAGGGCACAGATTCTGTGTGCCCTGTTCCACATTCTTTTAAAAGCTGTAAAGGCCTGCAGAATGCCAATTATTGGGGGGGGGGGGGGGGGGGTAATTAGAACAGAAATAAGAAATCTCTGTAGCTAAACCAAACAGCCAGTGTTATGTTCACAACAAATGCAAACATATATGTCACAACACTCACAAAGCCGTCTTTTTTTAAGTATGTGGTGTTGTGTGTTTTGGGTCAGTTACCTGCTAGATTTCCTCCACATGACTCATTTTCAATGCCTTGAGTGAAGGAACGGGATTCTTATCCAAGCTATGACTATTCATGGCCATTTCATTTCCTCTTCCAGTGAAATTGTCCTGTCTTAGCAGCAAAACACTAAAGAATAATTTTTCTACCTTCATGTTTAATGGTAGGGATGATATTCTTGGGATCATAAGCAACATTTTTTTCTCCAAACACGGCAAGTTGAGTTTATCCCACTTAGCTTGATTTTAGTCTCATCTGAACACTTTCATCTGGACACTTCAGCCAGGCCTTTATTTGTTTGTTTTTTTTGAGTAAGGGGATCTTGCAGGCACTGCAGGATTTTCAGTCCTTCATGATATTTTGTGTTGTCAATAGTTTTCCTGGTGTTTATGGTCCAAGCTGATCCTCCTGTGTAGTTCTGGACTGATTCCTCTGTGGTCTCATGATCATTGAACCACCACAAGCTAAGATGAAGCCCCAGACAGAAGAAGATTGACTGTTATTTTGTTTGTTCTGTTTAACTGTTGTCACATTCTTATCATGCTAATTAGGGTGAACCTGTAGCCCATTCCAGCATTGTGTCTACAAGTCTACAATCTTGTCTTAGGCATCATTGGACAGGTTGTTGGTCTTAGCCATGGTTGAGAATCTGATTGATTGCTTCTGTGTGGTTTCTTTTTATACATGTAATGAGCTGTATAAAACGCATCGCATATGAGACCTGATACAAGTCAAAATGGAAGCATGAAAATTTAGTCAAAAGTATTGCCGAACCAACAAAGTCTGCCTTCATTAAACCTGTCATGCCAGAAAACCTTTTGCTTTTGCTTGTGTTACTAGTTCTTGTATTCCCCCCTTTATAATCCACAAAAATCCATTTTTCTGTCATTCTTTGAGGTGTTAAAATTACTAGACAATTATGCATTCAATTATAATGTAATGTAGCTTTTGAACGCTGACTTGAGACTATTATCCATGTAGCCATCCACTTTCTGTTTCTACTGTGACCCAGTCAGATCCTGGAGAATTTCCCTGTGGCATCAGGGCACAAAGCTTACCGTAAACCCATCCTAGGGCACAAGAACAAACACTACAGACTGTTGAGAGATGATGGCATTTTGTTGAAGGCATGTCTATTGATTAAGGAAGGAAACTGGAGTAAACAAAGAAAACCCCAATGCTATGGGACAGCATGCAAACTCTGCACAAAAGAGCAAGGTGAGCCTTGAATCCCTAAACCTGGAGCTGTGCAGCAATTGCTTGAAGACAACTTCCAAGTTTTCTTCATGGATTAGGGGGTCCAATCCTCTCATACAGAAATGTTATTGTTTTGTTAACATGATAGATGTGATACTCACAATAAAGGTGATCAAATTGCAGTACATACAAATATGCCAAAAATATGGTCTTGTCAAATCACAGATCCTATATACACGTTTTTATTTTTTAGTTCATTTCTTGTATTGTACTTCCTGTTTCCGCTGACAACAGTTGTCTGGCATTGCCAAGGCCACATTGCAGCTCCTGAAGTGTCTTATAGCTAATAAAATTCTTGCAGCATTAGCGGTTCTGCTTTGGTTTTTTGTGCTGAGGTAATTTCTTCTCTTCTAGCCTGTTGGTGATCTGATCTCAGCTAAATCTAAAGAGGACGTTTACCACTTGAACTGCATTTGACTTACACAAACTGTGATGTTTCCAGCTTCCAGGTGATTGGTTTTATTCTAATCCATTTTACCAAAGCTCTTTGTGTTAGCAACTTCTTTTTATATCAGTTTAAGGAGAATTTGAAAAGGTCTGGTTAAACACAATGTGCAGCTAAAGACTAAACCGTGTCAAATTACAGTAGTTGGGGGGTGCCATGCGGTGGCATAGCGGTTAGCACGACACAACAAGAAGGGCCCAGGCTCAATTCCCGGGCCAGGGATCTTTCTATGCGGAGTTTGCATGTTCTACCCACGCTTGCGTGGGTTTCCTCCGGGTGCTTCGGTTTCCACCCACAGTCCAAAAACATACAGATTAGGTCGATTGGTGATTCTAAATTGTCCATAGGAGTGAATGTGTGTTTGAATGGTTGTCTGTGTTGCCTTGAGATGGACTGGTGACCCATCCAGGGTGTACTCCCTGTCTCCAGCAGACCCCTGTGACCCCAAATTAGCGAATAAGCGGGTAAGAAGATGAATGAATGAATTAATGAATGAATAAATGATTGACTGCAACACCAGAAACAGCATTGACCTACCCTCCTTACACACACAGATCGAAGATAGCCATACATCACACAGTGAATGTCTGGACACTGGAGTCTGGAGTTAAACCATTCATCAGTTCTAATCTGTCTTGCTCTTGGTCTTGGTCACATTACCCTACTTCCCTATCCTGGGTTGTTTTTTTTTTTTTTTTTTTTTTTTTTTTTTACCCTGCATCAGTATTCTGTGCTGATCACTTCTGTGTGTTCCAATAATTAAATTTACTGATCTTTTTCACTATCAGGGCAGACGAATCCAGTATCCACTCGGCATAGCTATAGACTGGAGAAAAACACTGTACAGATCTTTTACCGTGCTTACAGAGCACCCAGGCAGTGTTTTACAGTGTATAAACTTTAGCTCTTTGGTGTCCAAATAGAATGGCAGGCTCTGTTCTTTTATGATCAGATCATACACTCAAAGGCATCAGGAGATATGAATGAACATGTAGCAGTGTTCTTTGATTTGCCTGCTATTTGCCATACCACTTTACTTCCAATTTGTCTATGGTTAAACACCACTCAGCTTTTTTTGTCACACACCCCCACCAGCTTTGCGCTGATGATGATGGTCTCTTTGCTTGCTGCCCGCGTCAATCGGCAATTATCATTCCTTGCTTTTATCTTTGTCCTCTCGAAACAAAGTTATATGGCTGTATTTTTCTTCTTTGTTATTTCTACTATAGCATGTGGGAGTCCAGCCTTGCTTTTAACTCCATGACAGCCTCTATTTCACTGTGATTTCTAAATTTCAGATGATTGCATGAGCTCTAAGTTCGCTGTATCTACCACAAGAAGGACACCAAGGGAACCTGGCCTGCTTAAAGCTTTGTTGTTCTGCATAGAGAATATAACTCGTCTTTTTATAGAGAAACAGGGCTTTCCCACTTTTTTCTGTCCAACAATATTCTCCTGTACAAAATATTTTAAGTACACACCTGTCTAAGGGTATGTCATTCATTCATCGATTCATTTCATCATTCATCTTATAAATCGCTTATTCCATAATTCAGGGCCATAGGGGTCTACTGTGACCTATGAGCATTTTAGAATTGGCAGTCAACCTAATGTACATGTTTATAGGTTGGAAAAAACTGGAGTACCAAGAGAAAACCTACGCGAGCAACGTGCAAACTCTGTATAGAAAGACCCCTTGCCCTGGAATAGCACCCTTGGGATCTTTCATACACCGGTTTCCTCCCAATGTCCAAGTAATATACGTTTGGTTGATTGGTGAGTCAAAATTTGAATCACTTTCAAATTGGAGTGAATGTGTGTGTGTGTGAGTTGTTGTTCATCTATGAGTGGCCCTGCGATGGACTGGCAAACTGTCTATGGTACACCCCTGCCTCTCACCATATGTGCGTTGGGATAGGCTCAAGAAGGTGAATGAATAAATGAATATTTTTATTCTCTATTAATCGTTCAGCAGTTTAGTGGTTCTGTAATTTGAATTTACAACCTACTTATCCAAGCACAAATTAGGTAATAAGGGGGTTAGAAGATGAGTAAATAAAGTTCTCTGGGTACTCCCACAGTCCAAAAACATGCAGCTTAGGTTGATTGGTGATTCTAAATTGTCCATAGAAGTGAATGTTTGTGTAAATGGATGTTTGTCTTTCTGGCAAACCGTCCAGGGTGTACCCCTGCCTCTTGCTATGTGCGCTGGGATAGGCGGCAGCAGACCCCTGTGACCCCAAATTAGGGAATAAGCGGGTAAGAAAATGAATGAATGAATGAATGAATGAATGAATGAATGAACATACTTATCAACAATCCCACGCCTTACCATTGAGCTAACACTTTCCCCAAAATTACATTCCATGATTTTCTGTACATATTTCAGAAGCTGAATTTATACAGGTTGTCTCAGGTCAAAGACTATATTGCACTTTGTGATCCACCTTAAAGAAGATAAAAAGCTTTTTCAGCCTTTAATGGAAGAATAGAAAATCGCATTAGTCTGTATTGCTTCCTGGTTGGAACAGTAAAATTCCAAACATGAGTTGACTTGTGTTACGAGTGTATTTTACATAATTAAAAATTGTGGAGTGCTTTTAGACATAAGGGGAGGACCAGGATGTCAGCTTACTCAGGAATATAACTCAAACCGTCAAACATCTATGAGCAATCTCAAAAATTAGGACTCCTCCAGACCAGTTAGTGATCTTAACGGTTTCTCAAAACACAACAAATACAAAACTAAAAAAAAAAATACATTAAATGATGGCAGTGTGCATAAGTAAGAGTTTCATAGCCCAGGTTTAAGAGAGCATTTAATTAACTGGTGCCAGTTCTAATGTTCACGTTAAACTTCCATATGGGCTATTTATTGTTCCACCACTCCAAGTGAAAGATGCAACTTGGCCCACGACCACGTAATTTTTAGTTAAATTAACTAATCTGAATATTCTGAACATATTTTCTGATGTATAGTACGGTCGCTCACCACAAGAAGGTCCCGAGTTCGAATCCCTGGCCGGGATCTTTCTGTGCGGAGTTTGCATGTTCTCCCCGCGCTTGTGTGGGTTTCCTCTGGGTACTCTGGTTTCCTCTCACAGGAACATGCAGATTGGCGATTCTAAATTGTCCATAGGATTGAATGTGTATGTGTGAATGGTTGTTTGTCTGTGTTGCCCTGAGACTGGCGACCCGTCCATGGTGTACCCCCGCCTCTCGCTGTATGTGTGCTGGAGAAGGCACAGCAGACCCTCATAACCCTGGATTCGAGATTAAGCGGGTAAGAAGATGAATGAATGAATATTCTGACTGAGAAACCAAAGTATGCAGCTGTACATATATAGTGTCTAGCAGTACATCTTACCAGTGTTTACATCGGTGAGCCAACAAACCACACTACACACAGTGTTTGACCTCTGGCGGGAAGAACAGCAAAGAGGCTGGTGAAATAGATCTTTAAAGCAGTAGATTTAAGTTAGGCCGTATTTACGTCCCCTTAAATGCTGTCCTTTTATTGCTGTCCCTTTAAAGCGACATTTTATGCCCGTTAAATCACATAAGCCAACACATGCTAGGTAGGACAACACACAGTAATGCATAGAAAACCAATTTGCTATTAATTTTCATTAAATATTTTTAAATATCTTATTAAATGTTCCAAACATGCAAAGCCTCTAGTTGAATAATTAAGTAACCAACTGTCTAGACACTGGTAGATTTCATCAGTGTAAGAGTGGATTAAACACTGAAGGGAAAGGATGCCTTTATTCTTAACCTAAGTGGTCTTTAGTGGCTTCTTTATATGCAATCTTTCTGTTTATACTCTGCTTCTGTTTGACATAGGAAATAATAACTTACACTGAATCACGCTCGGCTTCTGAAGGTAATTCAGCTTGTATAGAAAAGACTAGATATGTCAATGGATTCCCACTTGATTCCCAACTGTACCTATTGCAATCTTTAAATAATGGAGTTTATACATAGTTGTCCTATAGACAATGAGTCAAGAGAGGCTGGTCTGAGTTTTAATTAGTAGTGTGTTGGCAAAGTGTACCCGGTGTATTTTCTAAAAAAAAAAAAAAAAAGATTTACTAGAGTGCACGTTTGGATCATTTCTCTGCTTTAATGCCATCAGTTATCATTAAAGGAAGACGACAAGAAAAAGAAGGTGATTGATTGGTTTCCTAAATTGCCTATAGTAGTTTGTGTTTGTCTACAAAATGAATAAATCTTGCAGCATAATCTAGATTTAATGATTGAATAGGAATGATGTGTGAGTGGTTGTTCATCTACATGTGATGGACTGGTGACCTGTTCAGGGTGTACCCCTGCCTCTCACCTTATGTGCGCTGTGATAGGCTCCAGCAAACCCTGTGAACCCAAATTAGGGAATAAGTGGGTAAGAAGATGAATGAATTTATGTGAAATCCAACTTGTTTTACATATTTAAACCCTTTCAGGTAATGCATTGGTTACTTTCCATATAAATTAGTGCCTTTTATAATGATGTCACACTATGAAACTACTACCTATAGTTGCTTAGTGTAAATTTTAACAAGCCCAAGAACACTATCACTACGTTCGCTCTGCTGATCTCAGAAAAGAAAACTGAAACCCTCTATCTGCTCTCTTCATTCATCATTTGTTCTGCTGTTTAGGTTTTATGGTCCCTTTTGATGTACTTGCTCTCACAGCTAACTGCTCCTGACTTTTAGTTGACCCTTGGTTAACCTTTTGTCATATGTTTGTGTCCTCTAGGCATGGCTGCAGCGATACGGGTACCTCCCCCCCACAGACCCTAGAATGTCAGTCCTGCGCTCAGCGCAGAGTATGCAGTCTGCTATCGCTGCCATGCAGCGGCTCTACGGCCTCAACATCACCGGTGCACTCGACAAAAACACTATAGAGTGAGTATACTAACCATGAGTCTAGACTAGTACCATGCCTTTAAACTTGCTAGTTTCCACACACAGTCCTATCCATTGCCTCAATGCTGTTTCAGTTTAGGGTGTTTTGTGCACAGAAATTTAAATGTTAGTCATAAGTGTATAAAGTGTCTTCTAATATCAGATATTTTAATTAAATCTTTAAGCTTTTAGCTGGATTTTACTGCTGAGCTCTTCTTGGTTTCTCGTCGGATACAAGCTACTGATGGTAGCACAGTGGTTAAGGTGTTTGATTAAAGAAGGTTCGTTTACCAATACCATTAATTTGTGCCCACTGCTGGGCCCTGAACAAGGCCATTAATCTCTAATTGCTCAGTTGTTTAAAAAAGATCAATGTACATCGCTCTGGATAAGGGCGTCAGCCAAATGCCGTAAATGCAAATGTACCCTGTGCTACAGGGCTAAAATGCTTACCTATTTTTTTCAACTTTTATCAGCAACTGCACAATATAATGTTTCTACAACCAAACACATCTGCCGGTTATAATATTTTAATTGTTTTGTGTCCTTTTGTTTCCTTTTGCTTCTATGTAATGATGTAGCGCTAACACGATAAGGTGAGGCACCAGTTCTTCTTTTGTGTGATAATTGCTTGTTATTAGTGTGTGTGATTGTGTGCACGCATTTGTGTGTTTATTACACCCATTCATTCTTAATTAGCAAAATCTCATCTGTATATAAAGTGACAGGTTTGCTATTTACTATTTTAGCAAGCAGTCCTGCTAATAGACTTTTTTATTTTTCTCCGCCTCTCCATCTGTCTCACCGATACTGTAAGTGCTGTTCAGCTTTTAAAACACTTGCAGACAAATCTGAAGAAGCGTGAGGTGATGGGAGTTGGAAGTGGGTGAGCGAGAGAGTGGCAGCAGCGAGGTGAAGACAGTGAGTGACAGGTAAAGAGAGGAAAAGGGAGAGAGAGATAGAGGTAGATGGAGGTAGAGGAAAAGATGGAGGCTTTTACTTGGATACCTTGAGAATGTTACACACTGTCCAAAGTGTGTGGAATATGATATGTTGGAATATGTTGTGTGTTTTACTTTAATTAATCAATTAAACGTATCCATTTCTATCTGAAATGTTGGTCGGAGATCAGTCCAACTTTCATTCTTTCTCTCGGTCTGTCTGTGCTGCAGCTGGATGAAAAAGCCTCGCTGTGGTGTACCAGACCAGCTCGGCGGCGCCTCCAGATTCAGTGTACGAAAGCGACGATACGCACTCACCGGGCAGAAATGGCAACACAAGCATATCACTTACAGGTAGGGTATCGAAGATAAACCTGTGTATTGTTTAAGTAAACTGCTGTGATGTACTGATGTCAACATGTGTGTGTCCCAATGGACATCATGCTTTTCCCACTGCCACTTTTAACACTATATGTAAAGATCAAGACGCTTGATCTTTACAGCCCTACGTCTGCTTATGTAATGACATTGACTTTAATCTAAATCAGTAAAATATCGCAAAAGACATATTTACCCCGGGTTCTCCAGTTTCCTCTGACAGTCTAAAAACATGTAAGTTAGTTTGATTGATGATTCTAATTGACTGTCTTATTGTGGACTGACCCAGGGTGTACCCTTCTGCCTTTTGCCTTTCAGAGAGCTGGGATAGGCTCTAAATCTTAAACTGTGTTTAAAGAATGTTGATTTTTATAATTTGCTTAAAATACATTGGGTGTCACGTTTTTCTTCACATTTTTTCATCCCCTAATAAACAAAACTGTGATTGGTAGCGTTGCCTGTAACTCAGACGCCTTCTTAAAAAATAAAAGCTAGTTTTAAAAGTAGTTTCAACCTTCTGACAGAAGTTTGAAAGTCTGAAGGTTCCAGACTTGGATATATTCACACTTTATTATTCTCATCCCACAAACTCTTTACTGTGAGTGTTTGAAAGGTTATACAAGGTGTGTTCAGCAAGGAATGAGAATGGAGGGGAAAACTGGCCAAGGTCTTTTGGGGTGGGCTGCCAGGAATATGTTAAAGAATCACAGAACACCAATCGATTACGTTCTCATCGTCTTCGAGTCGAGACAATTTTTTATGACATTTGGTTAAAATGGCTCAGACAACAGAAAATATAAGTGAATTTGGAATCACAAAACGCAATAAAATATTGACTGGAATTAGGTAACAGTGCAAAAGAAACTCAAAACAGCGCTCTGAGTCGCAGTGCTTTGGCTGTCGGAGTGGTTTTGGCTGATAAACACATCATGGCACTTTCCATCCAACCTACAGCCCGGTCTTTGCCTCTTGTGAATATTTAATCTTTCCAAAAGATAAACAGGCACCATTTTGGTTGTTTAAATAACTTATAAAGAATTATCCTAGAATTTCAGACTTTCAAAGAATGTAAGCATTGTAGCTATTCAAAAGGTGTCTAATTTGTTTTATTTGTTTTTTTGGCAATTTAAATGTTAATTTTCATTTACCACAAAATAAAATATAAGCTCATTACTTTGGACAGTTGCTATTCTATATCTTAAACCTGTATTCTGATTCCCAGATGTGAATCATTATTTTTACAGAATTGAGTATTATGTGCCAGTTGTGTATATAGAAAAAGCAAAACCTTCATTAGTGAGAAACAGTAACTAGATGCTAGTGGCGGAGTATGGAGTAGGAAGATGAGGGGGAGGAGTAGAGGGCAGAGACATTCCCCATGGATCATCCATGCAGAAGAACACTGTGTGTTTGTGTGTTGTTTTAACATGTGTAGGTGTACATGTATGAGATGTACCTGTGTTTGTATTCCTATACTGCCCTATAACGCTTGAACACACAACAATGATAATATTTTTATTATTTTTGTTTAAATGTAATGTATGAACTGAACTGCCTTAACAAACACACACACACACACACACACACACACACACACACACACACACACCCACACACACACACACACACACATTCTGTTTATCATAGGCACTTTAAAATGCTATTTTCCCCAAATAATCTTACTTACTGAACAATTCATCTTCCTATTAATCTTGTTATTCCCTTGCACACCTTTCATATGCTGATAAGTCTTTACTTACCTGCATTACTTACCTTTGTTTTCTTTTGTATTTTTCTTTTTTACTGTTGGGTTATGCATTCTTTGCATCAGGTTGCACTTTATGTCCTTGGTTACGTGGCTTTTTGTTATCTTGTCGGATTCTGTGTTATTGTGTAACATCATGGGGTCTTGGAGAAACGTTTCATTTCACTGTACACTACATCTGCTATATATGGTTGAAATGACTTGAACTTCAACTTGCCACAGCAATGTTTAAAGGTTTAAGAATGAGCATAAGTAAAATACACTCATATAAATTTGAATCTGTGCATTTATTGGAATTTCTTTGTTTGGAATTGATTTTTTAATGGCTCATATGAAATTCACCTGTCAAGTACTTATAATTATATTTATATGAGACTGAGTAGTTTTTATAAACTATAATAATTGATAGAATATTCCACCAACAACAAAATGCCCACATTAAATCTTTGTATTCAAGATAGTGATCTCATAACTAGTTCCTAGATCTGAATAGCCCCAAGCGCTTGATCAAAATTATCTGATATTTGTTTTTATTTAATCATTTAATCTCCTAACACGCTTATTCCTTAATTCGGGGTCACAAGGGTCTTCTGGAGTTTATCCCAGTGCAAGTAGGGTCCATCACAGGGCCACGCACAGTCAAACAACCACACAGACCTGGTCATGTGCTCCTTTGGGCAAGTTTAGTCATTAAATCAACCTAATGTACGTGTTTTTGGAATGTGAGAGAAATCAGAGCACCTGCTGAATAGAAAGCACACAAAGGCCCCTTGCCTGAAATTTGAAGGCAACCGTGCTAACCACTATGCTGCCACTATAGTTTTACCTTAATAAATTTCAATGAAAGCTTAAAGCACATTGCTGAATTCTCCTTTAGTCTCCTGACTAAATTTTATTCATTATACTGTTTAATCACTCCTGGTGAAGAAAAATATATAGAATTAACATTAAAATCCGATTTACAAGCACTGTTTGACTAGTCTCACCATCGCCAAGGGCACAAGGTAGGTCTGACTTTTCTTTCTTCTGGCTTCATGGTGGTATGAACTCATTAATGTTTGAACCTCTTTCTTAAATACCTACCACTCACAATTTAACATAAAATAAAAGACAAATATCATTGTTGCACCTTAACCACTGTGCTACAGTTTTTGTGGTTGTAACACTTTGACTTTTTACCAGTATTGGGCTGTTCAATGATGTGACTTAAAGCACTACAAATTTTTTGCCCAACACTGAATCTGCTAAAGTTGCAAATGTAATGTAAGTGATACCTTTAAAATACCATAGGTAAACATGTCCTTCTTCCAGTGTGCCTGTTTTAAATAGATCAGGGCTTCGCTACAGAGTGTTAGTCATTAAATCAGATCTCTCTATCTGTGATCTCTGTACCACTGACATTCTTTTTTATTTGTACCCCACCAGCCTCTGAAGAAAGATAAAATAAAGTCATTTGGTTGTACCGTAACAGCCAAAGTTTTAATGATTTTGGGAGAAACATTTATTGCTGCTGACATAAATTTAGTGCTGTTGATGTAGTGTGAAAGAATGTGTTTAAAACCAGGAGAAATACTTGCCAATGTTTTATTCTTTTAATTGGCCGTTAGTCTAGTTAGGCTCATTATTTTTGGATGAAATGAAAGCCATCATTTTTTTGTTAAAAATAAAAAGGCCTAAATGTTGAATAATTATTTCATGTTCCTGAGTTGCTCTGGATCTCCCAGAGGTATTGCTGTAGTACTTCACAGTCACATCTATATTGAGAAATTGGATAATGTGTTAAATGACAGAAGGTCCACACTTTAAGCACAAACGCTGACAGATAGGAGTGACTGTACATGCAAACAACGAAAAGAGTTTAAAAGTGTAAACAAATCGAAAAATGAGTTGAAATTGTAGAGTAAATAAGTAGGAGTTAGCCAGCAGCGAAAATATTGGAGACTTATTGCAAGATTTGAAGTAATAGGCAATTATATACATTTGGCAGAAATGTAAGATTGGGTAAGTGATACAGGATCTTCTAGAGTAAAAGTATTTGACAGCCCAGCATATTCCCTCCACACTGTTTAGTGCAGTCTTTCATACACAGTTAGATAAGTCGCTTGTCGTCAATGGACTGTGAGGACTACACTATTCCTTTGAGATGAGATACAGAGACGTAAGGATGATGGACTATATTGTGGTGATGTGAAATATTGATTTAAGTCTCTATATTGGAGTGCACATTACCAGTAGGTTGTGTTGAATTAATCCTATTAGTCAGCAGGTGAGAGAGAGACTGTGTTTGATCTGTGAATTCTGTTGTACTAATACTGAAGGCTGAGATGCATAAGGGTTTTGGGTTGCCATTCAGCCTTTTTTCTAAGCAAAAAAAATGTATGGAATGTTTTTGCCTTAAATGAAAATTGAAGATTGAACTCCCAGGTTAAGAATTATTGGGAATTAGAAGATATGTATGTGTCTCTGCTTTTTCCATCCATTGTCCAAAATATATTTAAAGATATATCACGTTTTATTCATGACGTCCTGAAGTTTTTGACTTGTATGACCTGTATTCCCTCCGAATGATCCTTATAGAAAAATAAAGCACTTACAAACACTTTTCTAATCTAGTACTTTTTGTTTTCCCTTAAACATTCTTTAAACCAGCATAAAAAACGTCACACCCAAGGTGGGGGCCGAAGAGACTCATGATGCCATCAGACGGGCATTTGATGTATGGCAGAACGTGACACCGCTGCGTTTTGAGGCCATTCCCTACAGCGAACTGGAGCGAAATAAGAAAGATGTGGATATTACCATCATATTTGCCTCTGGCTTCCATGGTGACAGCTCTCCCTTTGATGGGGAAGGGGGCTTTTTGGCACATGCGTATTTCCCTGGGCCGGGTATTGGAGGAGACACGCATTTCGACTCAGATGAGCCTTGGACCCTGGGGAACTCTAACCATGATGGTAAGTTTCACACTGCATTTGTATAAGCTTTGAAATACATAAATAAGCTATATATATATAATCTCATGTGTTTAAGTCGTTTAGCTTAAATATGTGATGTTTTGTTGGGCAGGATGTTTTTAAAACTCATTTCACATTGACTCCCTAAATGACATAATAATAGAGCTAGTTGCTTTTGCAGCTCCTTCCAAATATAATAGAAGTTTAGGACAGCTGGTGTTTGTTCAAGTTTACATGTGCTTGAGTGCTCTGGATACATGATGAAGGCTGTAGCTACCGACCCATTGTGCCTTTTTTAAAGAAATGTGTTATGATACTGTACGATTACACAGGATAGGACTTGTCATATTGAAGGCTAAGTTTAATTCTTCTGCCCTGCGATGAACTGGCGGTCTGTGCACGGTGTGCCTAGGGAATAAGCGGGTTAGATGATGAATGAATGAATGATGTGTCATGTAGAGTCACTCCTAGTACGCCTTGATATGTTAGTGCAGTTTTAACTTGTGGCTTGTGTGAAGAGTTCTATCATTCATTCATTCATCTTCTAACCCGCTTATTCCCTATATCACGGTCGCAGGGGTCTGCTGGAGCATATCTCAGTCCATTGCAGGGCCACACACATAGACCAACAACCACTCAGACTCACTCCTATGGCCAATTTTAGAATCACCAATCAAAGTGATGTTCATGTTTTTGGACTGTGGGAGGAAACCGGAATACCAGCTGGAAACCCTTGTAAGTGCAGGGGGAACATGCAGCCTCTGCACAGAAAAACCCCAGACCTGGGAATCAAACCAATGACCTTCTTATTGTAAGGCGACCATTCTAACTAAGCACTACGCTACGGTGTCACCTAGAGTTCTATTACAGAATCAGAATTAATTACATTAATCACAATTAAAAATCTGAAGAGTGTCTTGTCAAGATAATGGTGATTCATCCTTTCTCTTTTTTTCTCTCTATCATTCATTGACTTACCTTATTTCTGATCTGACTGCATAGTGAAGACATGGAATTGTGCAATCCCTTCAATTAAACTTCCAGAGAAAGGAAGACGAGAGCCTTGTATAAAATAAGAGCACATGCATGCATATTTCATCTGAGAACATGACTGAACGTGCGTGTGCATGTGCGTGTGCGTGTGTGTGTGCTCTGAGGTGTTTTCTTTGTGTGAAGATGGCTGGAGGACACAATTTTGTTGTTTTGAAGGCTTCATCTCCTCATTTAATTGACAAAAGAAATATACTTCAAATAAGTATAAGAAAAAAGTGAGTGTGTGTGCCTCTCTTTAAGAGATGCTAACTCTATAGTAAGTGTAGTCTGGATAAATCTTTGATTTTACAGCTTCGAAAAGCTTTTGTCCTGTTGCATGACCTGTTTGGCTGAACTCGTACTGCTGAGCAGATGGCTTTACATTTGTCTCAGCAATATTCTGATATAAACCTGCCATTTAGCAGCACTCATCTGGATTTCATCATTGCTTTAATCAATGCAAAATTCCCAGGTTCTATGAAGACAAAATTTCACCACTGTATTTGGTGATGGATCATTTGGTTTTGTCACAGTTAGCACTGTGCATGATTTTCAGACATCTTCACATGAATTATTTATTTACATTTAGTTGTATATATAGTTTATATAGTCAAATATTTTAATTTAAATTAGGTCAGCGTTCTTGAGAAAAAAGGGCATTTTCTTAGCCACTATTCTATGAAAGCCAGACTTGTTAAATCTTGCTTGTGCTCCCACAAACATAGACATTTAATGGTATGTACAGAGACCTGTAAATCTGATGTAGCTCTCTAGTTTCATTTTATAGCTCAATATTAATCAGTCTGAATCTGCATGGTCACTCATTCCCAGGAACGATTAATAACTAGTGCGAAGGTTCTCCATTAGATTTGGTGCTTTTTACTCTAAAATAATGGCTTTTTTGTGTCGACCATATCTCTCTTGAGTTACTAATGAGCATCACAAGTATTAGCTCCCATTGTATCTCATTTTTGTTTTTCTATGATGTATGACGTGTGTCTAAGATTGCCAAAAAACTGTTTCCACAGTGATAATTACATTCAATACCAATTGTCTGACTGGTTTTTAAATTCTGGGACAAAATCACCCTCTTGTGTAGTTCTGTCATTTCAAATCACGTAATTATTCAAAGAACTTGGATGGCATTACACTATTATACTAGTACAAATAGAATAAAAATCTATTTATTACAGTTATGATTTATCACATTTAAATCACACTTTCAATATATAACAAATATTTACCCCCCACATATTGCAATATTAATATTAATTTTCCAAGTCTATACATAATGTGGGGATTGGAGATTTCTCCTTTTTTCCATCTTAGAATGTTCCTCCCTGAGGGGTAGCCAATCAAGACACATCTGCATGCATCTTTTTATACTATATGAGAGACGATGACCTCTGGAAACCCTGAGTATCTCTGACTGTGTATGATATAACAAGCTTGTTTCTACACACATTCCAAAATAAAAGCCGGTTCCAAAGTCTTCAATGATTGTTACTGGTGGCCTAAACGAGAGTGATGGGCAGGCTGGATCTGTAATTAAATCAAGCTCAATACCAGAAATACTGTTAGACTCATAGAATGTAATAATATAAGGTCTTTAGAAAAGAATTTGTTTCAATTCTCCTTCTAGTGCCGCTGTTGAAGACAAAAAACTTGACTGATTCAAATGTCTACCTCTTTTGTCCATTTTTTATGTTTCATCTATTTATTCCTTCTGCTCTATCAGATATTTGGTATAAATGACCAATTCTTTCTACTCTGCTTGGTCTTCTTGCTATCTCTTACCTCCTTTGTGTCTGGTACTTTTTTATACGTACTTTGTCATACGTTGTCAAATCAAATCTCTGGGTGGCCTGTTGCTAGGGAGGTGCCAACCCACTGTGAGCGAGGGATTACAGCCTTCCTCCTCCGCCATCTCTTGCTGTGCTACATGGACTTCTCCAGTGTCTAAGCACTATTTTATCTGTAGTCTGCCTCTCAAATACACTTTCCCTTGTTTTCTTTCATACACTATATGTATACAGCTAAAAATGTCCTGGTCAGTCTATAATGGATACAATTAATATAAAAATCACTGTTATCATACTAACAAAATTGTTTACCTGGGGTTATGAGGACTTGACACACTTGTGTCCTTTAAATACAGTTGGGCAAAAAAGTATTTAGTCAGCCACCAATTGTGCAAGTTTATTCATTAATGCATTCAATCATATTCTTACCTGCTTATTCCCTAATTCGGGGTCACCTGGGTCTGCTGGTGCCTATCCCAGGACACATAGGGCAAGAGGCAGGGGTACAGTTCGCCAGTCCAACGCAGGGCACACATAGGCAAAAAAACCACTCACACACACACTCACTCCTATGGGCAATTTTGACAAGTGCAAGGAGACCATGAAAACTCCACAACAAAAGATGCCTGGCCCGGGATTCGAATTGGCGACTTTCTTATTGTGAGGCAACTGTGCTAACCACTATGCCACCGCACAGCTCTTGTATGTTTTCCTATTGCAGATTCAATCTTCCCAGCCTGGTGCTGGTCTACAATTTTGATTTTGTGGTCCTTTGACAGCTCTCTGGTCTTGTCTTGGCAATAGTGAAGTTTGGAGTGTGACTGTTTGAGGTTGTGGACAGGTGTCTTTTATACTGCTAACAAGTTCAAACAGTTGCCATTAATACAGGTAACGAGTGGAGGAAAGAGGAGACTCTTACAGAAGAAGTTACAGGTCTGTGAGAGCCAGAAATCTTGCTGGATTGTAGGTGACCAAATACTTATTTTCCACCATAATTTGCAAATAATTTCTTTAAAAATCAGACAATGTTATTTTCTAAAAAATTTTACCTTTTTTTTTTGCCTCTCATAGTTGAGGTATACCTATGATGAAAATTACTGGCCCAACTCACATTTTTAGTGGGAGAACACATATGGGGACTGACTAAATACTTTTTTGCCACATTGTATATACAGTATGTATAAACTATTGTGTAAGTATATGTGTGTTTAGAATCTGTTATTTCTGTTAAAGCCATTATTATAGAAAAGTTCAAGAATTTATCCTTGCACTCAGCTCAGCTTACTTATAAAAATTCAAGCAGTCAATGCCAGGTGCAAGGCCTGTTGGTGCAATGGGCTCTAGCATAGATTTCTATCTGATCCACAGACAGATGTTTAACTTTAATAATGCTTATAGAGCAGCAATACAGGAAGAGAGCAAATTCCATGAATACAGCAGACCTACAAAATATTGTTGTTGTAAAAAGCTCTGCAGATACCCTGGCAGCATGGCACCACATTAGCAGATAAGAGAACAGTTCTGCTGCCGTCTACATGCTCTGCAACGACATATAAGGAAATGAATTTTGGCGTACTGTGTGCTTAAAGATGTCAGTGATGGAAAAACACATGTACACAAAAAAACAGTATGTTTATGCTCGTGCAGGGTTAGGGGATTTTTTTTTTAAAGAGGCACGTGTTCTAGGTTAACAATGTTTTGAAAGAAAGTATTTCCATTTATGACAACAGAGTGAAGTCAGTTAAGCCAGTCAGGCAAACTTGGGTTTGTAGTTTAGTCAGTGTGAGTTAACCCTAGTGCTTTTGCTATCTTTACTGAAATTCATTTATGTAGGTTTTTACTGTAGTGAGAAACATCTCGGTTACATATTGTAACCCTCTTTTGTGATTTGTCGAGTGATGACAGTGGAGGTCATGTTCTCGGAGCCTGACTGATTTTGACTACTGTTGACTGACTAAGGCTAGTCAAATCGGTCACACCCAGAAACAGTATGCAGGAGCACCTCAGCTTCCCTACAGTAGGGAGGATACAGTGCAAGCAACACATAAACCACCAATCAGAAGTCTAATGTTCCGAAAAATATAGTAAACCTTTATTATTAATACTCATCTCTTATTCTGTGTTTATATTTTATCCAAAAAGGGTTAATGGTTCAGCCCCTGTCCTGCTCCAGTGTCTTGCTGCTTCAAGCTTGATTAATGGTGCAGTCTTTGCTGTGTGAAGGGGCTGACAGTGTCCTTGTGTTGTGCATTCAGTCTCCTTGCTTAGTGGATGATTGGCAGAAGGTGTGTGTGCCTGATAAGGCGTAGCTCTTTTTCAACAGCCAAGAAAATAAAATGTTTTTTATTCTTTGGCTGCTATGGGTCCGAAGGCTATCAGCATTCTGTCTGCACAAGGGAAAGAGAGGGAAACAAAGTGTGTGAGAGCATGGATTTGATCTCCGTTGCAGGTTTTGAAACAGGTTGATAGAATTATTCTAATAGGTTATTCTAAAAAGGTTGCTTATTTTATATCAAGTCATTAGGTTTATCTACAGATGTGTAAAACTGCAAGGTGACTTCTTCTGCCCAATGAGTTTTCTGAGAGCTGTGCTCTATTTAGAAAGAGTTTTGTTTTTACTATGATTTATATTTGAGGGCTGTGAAAGCTCAGCTAGGTGTTCGGCGCTAGTGTTTAAAGCTGTATTTGCTCAGTATCTTTTGCTGAATTAGGCTAAAACTCCCTGCTGCCATCCACTAGGCAAGCCCTCAAAATAGCCAATCACCCACTGACTCCAGCATTAACTTTCCATGTGAGGAGCAATAGCCTCTTCCGCCTGTTCAGTGCATCTCGCCAAGCCGACTGGACACGGACCGTTGTCCTTAATCTCCCCTGACCTTCAGCAGTCTCAACTCACATCAAAGAGAGACGTAAACCAAAGGATAGCACAGCCTGTTGGAGTAGTTAAGCCTCAGCTGAGTGTAAAAACAGCACAAATTGAACAAACGATGCTTCAGGGAATGAAAAGATGGAAATTTAGAACATTTAAAAGCTTTATATATAAAAAAAGAGAGAGAGAGAGAGAGAGAGAGAATACAGGCGGAGAGGGAAGAAATGAAAGGATAGAGAAGCAGTTGGTCTCACAGAATGCCCTGTGTGTCTGACTTTGGGCCTACTGCATAGATAAATAAACAGTATCATGAGATTTTTGTGACTATGTGGTACCTCATCTGGAGTCAGGGTATTAAGACCAAATAACACCGCAAATGGATAAAACAAAAAAAATTACATCAAATATATTTTGGCACAAATCTCATGATTTTTGTGAGGATCTAACAAAGGGAAAATAATGATACCCTAAACCCGAATTTCATTCATTCATCTTCTTACCCGCTTATTCCCGAATCCGGGGTCACGGGGGTCTGCTGCGCCTATCCCAGCACA
>JAOTRA010000035.1:9743558-9765428 GCA_026260255.1 Pseudolaguvia tuberculata
TAATCTGCATGTTTTTGGACTGTGGGAGGAAACCGGAGCACCCGGAGGAATCCCACGCAAGCGCGGGGAGAACATGCAAACTCCGCAAAGAAAGATCCTGGCCGGTATTCGAACCCAGGACCTTCTTGTTGTGAGGCGACTGTGCTATCCACCTAAACCCGAATTTAACACAGTTAAATATCAATAAACTGAACTGCCTAATATAACTTTCCTAGTACATAGAATTATCGTTATGTCCTACTTTTCCCTTCTTGCTGGCACGGACGTCTAATTAAAAGCACAATCGTGCAGGGTAATTTGCATCTGTGCTCTCTTTGTTCTTTGGTGTTACTTCTGTCTTAGCCTTATGTTGATGAACTTTAGGAAAAATGAGTCATGACAAGTTTTCATCAGCTTCTCTCTGTCCTTTCCCTCTGTCTGATGTGGAAAAATGAGGAGATCAAATAAATGTGAAAGACATCTCTACAATAAAAGAGAAAGACTGAGTGATCCAAGGCACCGGAGGAAGATCTTGCAAGGCCACCATTACAGTTTTCCTTGAAATACTGCCCCCCTGGAGAACTGCATATTTAGTAAGTGCCTTGCAGGCCTGGGCCAACACCCTCATCCAGAACAAAATGCTGCAGCAAAAGTCCCTGTGGAGAGACTTGTGTACATTACAGGAGCTGAGACAGCATGCAAAACCCAAGGGTCATAGGCCCATGTTCAAGATGAGCCAATTGTTTAATGTCACTGGAATGAAAGCTGCTATCTTGTTTTCCCCAAACATTTGCTCTTTTGTTACAGTCGCTATCTGGGTTTTATGTCCACCTTTTTTGTTTTGTTGGTTTTTTGCTTAAAAAGTATCTGGCTGTTCTGTCGAATAACAGTACACTATATATACTTAAAGATTTGTGGAAACTGTTCTAATAGATGATGGCATATGGATCATACATTTCGTTGCTTTACCTGGATGCCTCTAGGCTTACTGCAACAGTGGTGTTGGTGTTATTAGCGATTTTTTTTTTGTGTGTGAATAAACTACATAGACACACCATGAGCATTTTTCCCAAAACGGTTGCTATTAAGTTTAATGCATGCATTTCTATAGGGTGTCTTTGTATACTGCACTGTTACGCTACCAAATGCTGTCTCAGCCTGACTGTACATTTGTTCTCAAAATGAAGATGTGATTGTCAACATTGGAGTGAAAAAAATGACTAAGGATAGACTGCAAAGCAGATCTATACATTTAAGATAAACTAGACTGCACCCCAAACCTTCTGACCCAACTACAGTGCCTGAGCTCAGTCTCACTAATGTTTTTCTGATAGTGAATGATAGTGAAATGCTCACTGCCATGTTTAGAAGATAGCTAAAAGCTATCCTGGTAGTATTGATTGTTATTATAAAAGCAAAAGTGGGGGAAGTAGTAGCACAGTGGTCAAGGTGTTAGATTGCTAATTCGAAGATCAGAGTTTGATTTCCAGCACCACCAAGTTATCACTGTTGCAATGCTCTTAAGCCCTAATTGCTTAGTTGTATAAAGAGATAAATGTAAGTCTCTCTGGATAAGGGTGTGTAACAAATGCCATAAATGTAAATGCAAAGGGGGGTGGCTGAAAACTGAAATGGGATGTTCAAAAGAAGACCTGTGATGAGTTATGAAATCTTTATAAATTATTTGCTCTTTTGCTTGATTCAACTAACATACAAGGTCTCATTCCTCTCAAATTGTGTTAGGAGAAAAGACCAAAGCTTTCTCACACGTTTTCTCGTATCCAAAGAGAATAGACACGATTAAATTACAATGAAGGAAAAAATATTTGATCTTTTATGGAATTTTTGTATTTGCCCACTGACAAAGAAAGTATCAGTCTTTAGTTTCAATGTTAGGTTTATTCTAATAACAACAACAACATCCAGAAAAACACATTTCAAAAGTGTTATAAAGTAATTTACATTTTAGTGAGTGAAATAAGTATTTGATCCCTCAATCAGCAGGATTTCTGGCTCCCATGTGACTTTCATACTGGTAACAAACTGAGATTAGAAGCACCCTCTTAAAGCGGCTTTTTAAAAGGGACTCTTTTAAAACAAAAAATATTGACAATTATATGCTTTGATAATGTTACAGCTTACATAAATTAAATGCATAAGTTCCTTTTAAAAAAGCTGAAGCCTTTATTCTAAGTACTCATCAAGACGTTACGATGCATGGGACCAATGCAATCAATCAGTGAAACAGGGATATTATCAATTAAAAACACATCAACTGTAGTTTCTCATTTTTATTACTTTAAAAATCATTAATTATTCAATGTTTTTGGGGACGTGAACCACCTTGACGCTGCCCTGAATCAAAAGACCAGGTCATTAAGGTTGTTAATGAAGATTGAGGAAGTATAATGAAAGGGTGGGGGGTTTCTGAGATGTCATTAACATTTCTTATCTAATTCATATTAAAAACAAATGATACAGAGAGAATAATAACTTGACAGAAACCGAGGGCCAGGGAGAGGAATATGAAAGAGGGAGAGAGGAGGAAAATGAAAGCGAGCAGTGGAATAGTGGAAAAAATGAAGCAGACATGGATGGATCAGTGGATCAGTGTTTCTTTCGTTGGTGATGTGGCTATGTGTACATCTGTGTCTGCACTTTGCAGTCCTTAGTTAGTGCTGCACAGTGCTAGCTGGAGACAGGGGCTTGGCTCAAAGCCACTATGGGTTTTTTGCCTCCACAGTGTCATGCTCTTAGAAAAGAGAGCATTTTGATGTGTGGATGGTTTTAGGACAGTGCTTGGTACAATAATTGGTCCCATCAGTGGCTGTGGTCAGACTAGGTTTTTTCAGTTTACAGTAAAACCTTAGGTGAAGTACGAACACACACACACACACACACACAAACACACACACACACACACACACACACACACACACATACACAGTTCATAGGGCTATCATTTTCTTTGCTTGTTGGTCAGAAACTCAGTTTTTTATGTTTTTCTGTGTATAGGAAATGACCTGTTTCTGGTGGCTGTGCATGAGCTGGGCCATGCATTAGGTTTAGAGCACTCAAACGACCCCACAGCTATCATGGCCCCTTTTTACCAGTACATGGACACAGAGAACTTCAAACTGCCTCACGATGATTTGCAGGGAATCCAGAAGATTTATGGTAAGAGTTGCAGCTTTTATCTAATCCGTTTTTATCTAATCCTAGAACTGAAAAAGTACTAGACACAATTTCCATTTACAGATTAACGCACTGTACAAACAGCTGTACTTAAAACTCCTGACCAGTACAGGAATGTTGAATTTATTATTGTATTTGTCTCTTTTTAGTCAAAAAGTCAAAAATCACAAATAAGAAATAAATGTGTGAAAATGAACATTAATTACGCAGAATTTAAAAAGTGGGATTTTTTTTTTAACTTGATTGAAGTAACAGAATAAAATTGATCTGGACAGAAACACAAAAGACACATTTGTTAAAATATAGGTATTTTCTTCAAGGTAGGGCTTTACAAGTTTAGGATTTCCTCTGAGCTCTGCTCTCTTTTCTTTTCTACACTCTGCCCATCCTATCCAACTGCAAGGGCAGGTCACTCCTAGGCTTCTTGGGCAGATGTCCACATCCTCTCTGCAATCTTTGCTTTTCCTCTTCTGTTTCCTTTCCAACCTTTCTTCTATGGAGACGTACATACACACAGGATGAGTTCTGACGCAGAAGATCATGTTGAAGGATAATAGTCATAAATAGCCTGCAAAGTGTTCTCACAAAGACATCTTTTTTCCAAAAAGCCATTTTGAGCCATATAAACCAAAGTAGATATTTAAGTTAGATTGTTATAATAAAATCTTTTAAATATATTACACACTTGACTATCTTACCCAAAAGTGAAGTTGAGTGTTGAGCAGACCTTAGTCTCTGTATACTCAAGAATTAAAATAAAAAGTTTAAGGACTGAAACCTGTTCCAGCTTAATGATGCTTCTGTGATCCAAACTAGCTCCATGAAGACTTAGTAGTAGTCTTTATGGAATGAAAGGTACGTATAAATTTGAAATGAACTGAAACATAGATTGCACCTCAGACATCCTTAACCTAATGTTTATTATATTGTGTATATATAATTGTATATAAGCTTATTAATGCTTTTGTTGCATAATATAATATAATATAATTGTTGATAAATCTCCATAGCCACAACTTAAAATTCGTCTAAATCTGGAATCGGATGTCCAAGGAAGCTCATATTGGGCAGGTTTCGACTATTTTGGTTATAGAATGTATTCATTGTGATGTACATTTGTTACATTATAATGAAACTACACTTTTACTGACCCTTTATGCAAATGTACTGTTGTTTTAGGCAGATCAGAAACTCCTTATTTTTTTTAGAATTCTCAACCTGATGCTTTTTACTTTCTTTGTACATGTTATATAATAGTAAGATTTAATAGCTGAGCTTTTCTTTTTTAACCCGCACTCTATTTTAGGCAATTATTTTAATGAATGAATGAAAAATTCTCTCTATATCTCTCTCTATCTCTCTCACCCTAACCACTTTGCTGATCAGTGTAGGCTGCCATAACTAAAGAAAAAACTCTTTAATCATCTGAGCTTTACTCTCCCGGGTAACGTAACACAGGACAAGCATGATTTTATTTCCTCTACAAATATTACACAGAAGTGCAGTTTTACTCAAAGCATGCAGATTTTCATTTAGATATTATAATTAAGTAATGAGTTGAATATCTACCAAAATTCTAAATTATTACACTACACACCTTTTTAATTTTCTGAAAAATTAGACATGATTGTAATGTTTCATTCTAATGCATCGGTATTTTTTGCAGGACCCCCTGACAAGATTCCTCAGCCTACAAAACCTTTACCAACAGCCCCTCCTCCACGCTCTCATCCACCTTCAGATCCCCGGAAACATGACCGGCAGACACGACCACCACGCTTACCTACAGGAGACAAACCCGCTCATCCCAACGCCAAGCCTAACATCTGTGAAGGCGGCTTTAACACGCTGGCTATCCTTCGCCGAGAGATGTTTGTGTTTAAGGTACTTCAATACTCATTACTGTGATTTCATATAGGGGGCACTTTCTGGTCAAGTAGCACAGGCTATAAAAAGGAGTCTGTATTTTGAGATTGAACTGTTGAGCTATTCAGCACTCTAAAGACGTATGTTACAGCAGTTTCACTCAGGGTCTTCCTGTATGAAGGCCCTTTTCTTTCTCTGCATTATAAACACTGAGGTCAAACTGAATAGTACACAGTATACAGTCGTCAAAAACAGCACAGATCAGGCAATGTTACTACGGCGTGTGTGAGAGCAGTGTGTTTCACATGTGTTCCACGTTTTCGGTTTCCTCCAGGTAAGTTAAACAGAAATTATACTTTAAAAGACCATCGTTTTTTGACCCTCTGAATCTACCAGTTTTATAGCAGGTATAATAAGGGTTGTTATAGCTGCTATTTATTCAATTCATCTGAAGTCAGCAAAACTATGTTTAAAACTATGTTTTGTCCTTTAAATATACTAACGAGCAGAGTCTGAGCCTTCAAGCCTTTCTAAAGTTTTCTGATCGGTGAGTCAGCTTCCAACATCCCATAAACTCCTTTTAAAACCACAGAACAATATCCTGCTTTCTTCTCACAAAATCATGTACCCTACAGGGGTTATAAATAATCAGAACTCATGTCGTAGGTCATAGGAGTATTTTCACATTTCGGTTTGTTAACTTTTCTAAACTTGCGGCGTCTGATATTAATATATGAATAATAAGCGTAACTCTGAAGACATTCAAACCCTGGTGAAAATTAGGTGCAAAAGGTTTTAGACTGATATTTAAGATTTTTAAATTGGTAATTGTTGCTGTGGAAATGGTGTGCTTCAGCGTAAAATAAATCTGCAGGCAATGAAGCTGCCCTGCTTATCAATGTACATTTGTATCTCAAAACTTGAGTCTTTTCCTGTCTCAGCCCCTAGGCTGATAAATATCATGAAATTTTAAGATATCTGAGAGAAAGCCAGGAATTGTAACTGCGCATGAAAAGGTAGATTCCCCCCCCCTACCCATTTTCACAGCCTGCAGCTTAAAGTACTTCAGCTCTGTTTGTCAGGTGTTAGACTGATGAGAAATCGTTAGAGTTCTAGTTGGTTATAATTTATTCCTGTTTTGGTTTGTTCTCACAGCTGGACTGAAGATGTCAGTTCATTCAAGCTGCAATGTTTTTATTTTGATTGTAGTTGTGTTGCGCTGACTTTCCTAGTTATTGAATGAAACTAAAATTGAAACTACTTTTATTATTACCGTTAAAATGTTGCTATTTAATGTGTTCATTTTTTGCTTAGTTAGGTGATCTTTTGTGGATGCACTGATTAGATCATTTATGCTGTTGCTAATAAAAGCTTTCTCTGTAATATTTTATTTAGTTTTACAGTATAACATTAAATACTTAAATATCTTAAGGTTTTTCTAATAAACGGTCTAAAATCTTTTTGATGGTCTTAAATATATTAGTTTCCCAATAGAGTTATTGCATCATCAATGGTAGCAGGTCGAACTCCAGGTAGCTGCAATGCCTAAATGCAGGTTCAATGAGAAATGGATTGAGAATTGCCCAGGTGACTGAAGACCAGGCCTGATGATGTATACAAGTGCAGAGTTTGTCAAAGATACAATAGGCATCAAAACAGTGGAGTCAGATATGCAGGATGGGAAACACTAGGAAGAGAGGAGAGGAGATTAGAGCTAACCACTACGCTACACTAACCACATTTTTACTACCCTTAAAAATGTCTTTACAAGTCAAATTAAGCGTTTTAAACTCCTGCCTTTCAATAACACAGAAAGACAATGATGGTTGAAACCAGACCAGAGTGTTGGAGAAAAAGTTGGGAAGAGACAACAAATAGAAAAAGCACACTCCATCAGGGCCACAGTTTCTACTGCAGTCAGTAAGATCAAAAGTCTTTCATTCTCCTCCCACTGAATGAATTCATAAATTAATAAATGTGACGTAATGATGGTGGAACATTATTTAAACATGAGGTTCATTCCTCTTAAGGCTCTCTTTAGAAGCGTGGAGTATGTAATAGTGAGGTAGTGTTGAAGTGTTGAAAATATTAACTAAATAACGCTGTTCCTCTGTGTTGTTCTGTAGAGTAGTTTTAACTGTATCCTTATTAAATTACCACGTTTGTCACCACAAGCAGAAAGTCTTTATCCAGGATTCTGAAACTCAAACCCTCTCATTCTATTGAGGTTATGGACTTTTCTGCTCTTTAAATAAACACAATTGAATCGGGAATGTTCATCAGTTCATGTGTTGGTAAAGCCTTGGCACATTAGACAAAAGCAAACCTGTCTTTCATTTCATTTTCAGATGTACATGCAATAAAACTTAAATGGCAAAAGAATTGTTGGCAAATGCAGCATCCACATGGCGTTCAACTGTGCGCCAATCCATCCATGTCAAAACTCTCTCCATAATGTTTCCTCTTCTTAAATTCTTTGTCAGCAACTTGCAGATATATGATCCTTGTGATCAGCCAAGAGAAAGAGATCCTACAGGCGTACATCTGGCTTATGCGATTACCATGCACAGTTACTTCTCCACACACTAAACCCCTGCTTTTTGCTTTAAGGCTTTCCAGGCTTTAAGACCCCATTTCCCAAATGCCTGATTTAGATGGACATTGGAAGCTTTTTCTTACCTCAGGGTGAGCATAGCTCTTGGTGGTGTATTGCTTGCTTGGTAACCTCACCAGTTGTTGATTAAGAAGCACAGTCCATTCTGTCCACACTTCTCTCATCCCGTTTTTACAGTTACATTGTCATGGCTAAAATCTGAGAAACTTCACCTTGTTCTCTCCTCTTAGCTTAGAAGTTTGTACTTGAAGGGTGTAAGTGTGACACTGTGCTTGGCAGTATGTTGTTTGATGTAGCTCAGGTTTGTGCTGAAGGATCGTCTCTTGCGCACTCCAGTGCTGAGAGCCCACCTGTCTTTTTTTTTTTTTTTATGCTGTTTAAAAAGCTTATCATATGCACTCCCTGGGTCTTTCATGTCTCTTTTTCATCCCTGTCGATTGTGTCTTACTATAGGATAAGATTAGATAAGACCAGCAGGCACACTTCTGAAGGCTTGACATGGGTTCTTCTTCTGTGCTAACTTTGTTAGGGTACCTGTTTTTTGTTTTTTTTTCCCCTAATCTGCTTGAATACGTTCAATGGAATGGAGCTGTAATTTCAATAGCAGTAAGCAGAAGGAAAACACAACTTTATTTTATTTTTATTTTTAATAGATCAATTCAAATAATTATGATCCTAAGCAGAGGTTGTTTGTGTTTCTTATAAAAGTGTATAGTTAATATAGATGCTTATCTAATAGTATGTAAGTAAACATCCACAACTTTTTTAAAGATTGTTTTGCTTTTATTAATAGGACACAGGGATCAAATGGAGGAGATAGAAAGAGAGGAATTGAACTTGCTTATGTGGGTGCTGGCGCCTTAACCCACTACACCATGGTGCCAGCCAACCACGGCTTTTAAGGTGGAATAGTTGATTGATTTGTCTTTGGAAACACTTTTTGTTCTGTCTCACACCAATAGCAATCATTCTGTTAAGTGGTCTAAATTTTGTTGACACCCTTCATTTTAATGTTTTTGGATTTCAATAAAGGGTACTAACCTCTGAAGGGGGTCTGTCACTATGCCTTTGTTTCACTAAATCCTGTCCTTGCGAGCTCACACACAAACTACACCCTAGTTTATTTCGGATTTTGGTGGACATACAGGAACCGGTTCTTAGTTTTGTTTGTGGTCTAGATTATAAAGTGAGTCTCTGGGTAGTCATAGCCAGGGTGCTCTAAACAAAGGAATTATGAAATTATTCGTATAGTGTGCCTTTTTGTGAAAAAGTATTGTTACTGTGGGTGCTTGATTATGAGTGCTAGTCAAATTTGTTCTCATCACGGTTTGGCTAAGTACTTTGAGGGAAGGAGGAAGGGGGGCAGTACATTTTCTTTTTACGGACAGGAAAGAAAGAAAATGGTTCTGATTTCACAGTTTGATCTGTTTTCAATTACACCGGCGTGTCGTACAAGAGAAAACGCTGAACCACTGAAATCAATCAGTGCTTTTGAGGCGCAGTGGGGCCTAGGAGGGGTTTTCTGTCCAACAGCTGCACTTGAGGACACAGCTCACTGGAGAACATTGTGTACATTGTATGTGCAAGTAAAATAGTCTAAAGTTCAGTTATGCATACAAAGATGCTCCCTATTTTGATGCTTTTCCTGTTTGTCCTATAGTTTTAGAGCTTTAAGTTTTAGTTACAGATAAAAGGTTTACTTATTGGACTAAAGGGTGGACTAAGGTCAGCTTTACAGATGTGTGTATTCCAGTGCCTTAGCTGCCTGAAGTGAGCCTGAGGGTGCGGTGTATATCTGAACTATAATGGCTTCTCCAGCTTAGTGTAATTCATGTGAGTCTTGGCTTATACGTCATATCTTAAGGTTACGGAAATCCCAGATGATAAAGCACACCTTTAAAGATGTTCACTCAGTGGTTCAGGAAGTCAAAAATCTTTTTGTTTATGCAGTCCACTTTTTATTGTACATCGGAAAGCAGCGTAAGGGGGAATAAAAAGCTTTGGCAAGTAATTAACTACTGTAACATTCACACATTTATCTTTTTAGGATTTTCCTTGTCAAAGAGAGTTTTTCCCACAAATTGTTTAGTTAAGGGAATGATGTTTTGGTTGTTAAGCTATTTCCAATTCACATGAATTTGATATCTGTGTTAATTTGGTGTTTTTGATACTGCTAACAGCGGAGAAGTGAACCTACAGGTCAGAGCCAACTCCATGAACATTTAATGTGAAGTAAACTATTCATTTTACAGCTGCCTTTGTATACTTGTGTTTGGCAACTGCTTGCCTCACTGCAATACATCATCCCAACAAAAACTGACACTGACTGTCATCTCAAAGTTGTCGCATCCTCACTCCTCATCCATCCCAAAGGGGGCATGGATGCATGTCAGTGTCCTTCAAAAAAATTGTACCGTTTCCAATTGTACCTTATTTCTGTTATATAAGTTTCATATTTCAATGTGTTGATTTAGGAATGATGGGTGTTAAATGACAACCTCCCTGTTAAGTTTCATGTAGGCTTCCTGCTCATTTAGGAGAGCAGCTGTGCTCTAATGAGGTCAGACTAGATGAAACTCTAGCAGGAGGGTAGCACTGGGAGATTGAACACATCCTTGGCTCGGCACAGCAGTCTGGCGTGTTAATGAGATGGTCTTAGGTCTCAAAAAAACATGGCTGTTGATTCATTGCTTAGTGTATTCCCTAGATCTGTAGAATCCATTTAATGAGTATCAGGCTTCCTTACATCATGATTGGCTGTGTTTCTGATACAATATTTATTTGCATTAAGATTCATCGCTTTCAGGCTACATTTTAATAGATCTTTCTTTCAGGATCACTGGTTTTGGAGAGTACGAGACAACACAGTAATGCCAGGCTATCCCATGCTCATCAATGTTTTTTGGAGAGGTCTGCCAGCCAAGATCGATGCTGTCTACGAGAACAGCGAGGGCAAGTTTGTCTTTTTCAAAGGTATGAACAGAAGCCAGACATCCAAAGAGCACATAATTGTATGGTGTTTGGACTTGGGTTAAAAGCAGTAATCAGGCTAGCAGGAGTGGAAAGATTAGCGTTATGATGAGCTGTAACCTTATTTTCCTTGGAACAAGAGCTGCTAAAAGAACAATGTCTTACAGGAAGGGAATGAAAGTGAAAAGCTTTAGCTATAGAGCATGTTTATGACTAACAGGTGCAATTTTACACTTACTCTGATGGTAAAGGCTGCCGTGTGTGTATATATACATACATACATATAGCGTGAGGGTAGATGTAAACAGGTTTAGGCCACAAACTACATCTTTTACATATTTTAAGTTGCCTTTAATTTTCTCAATATTACTACATTATTGATCTGTTTTGAAAACATATTGCATGTAAATATATTTCTTGTATGTTCAAAAGGAAACCAGTCTGGTCTAGCTATTAACAGAAGAGAGTATGTAGCTACCTAATGCAAGAGAGAATAAAAGTGAGAGATTTTAAAATAATCTAATGATTTTGTTTATCGTCACGTCTTTCGTACTACATTCTCTAATCGAATGCTGTCCCTTGCAAGTCATGGGCTAGTTGTAGCTCCCACACACTGGTGGTGGGGTACAGAGCCAGGCAGAACGATCTCATTTGCTTTGCAATTTGCCATTACTACTGATGAGTTCTTTCTTAATGAGCTACTTTCATCTGGAGAGTGGAAGTTTCAGACATCCTGTCATCCCATCCTCTTTTTTTCGCACAGATCTACAGTGTGTACACAAACACACACGAGCGTTCACAAATGCCAATCATCCCACATCTGTCATTCATGTATGGCTATACCAAAAGCATTGCTCGTGCTGTTTAGATGTTAACTTTAGATTTATAAAGAAAGTCTTTTGTTTGAAGTGTATTCCAGTAAGCTTTTACCACAGGTATTTACTCCAGAAGTTATTTATTATTTGATGGTTTAAAGAAGACACTTGTTTAGACTGCTGAATACAGCAGTCATTGTTGCAATCAATTCTGCGCAAATTGTACCAGCTTTTGGTATGGTAGCATTACACACAGCAACGCAGTGGATTGAAAAATGAGATGTGATTTGTATTTTCCTGTGTATAACATCTGGTTAAATGTGTCTCAAACTATCTCCTGTGGATTGAGCAGATCTTTTATCATTTGTACTTTATGTACAAAGAAATTTTTCCTTCATACAGTTAAATGTGCTTCTAGCATTTTTGTTAAGGGCCTTATTTTTGGATTCATTGAAATTTGAAGCCTGGCAGCCAAAAATTTTAGCCAATTCTCTTGACTTGCTATACCAAGAATCAAACATTCATCCTGTCTCCTACAGTACTAGGACTGATCTTGAAAAAAAAATGCCCTTTCCTTTAAACCTCTGTAAAATAAGCAAATATGTTGCAAACAATGTTCCAAGGAAATTGAAAATGTATTTGCAATTGTGTTCCCAGTATGTGGATACGTAAATTGTGACATGATTTAAGCACAATAGCAAAACCTTTGGATTTTTGTTATGTGACCGCACCATGAAGGGAAAAAACTAAAGAGACACACAACTTTTACAAACAACTTTTAAATTCACATTTCCAAAACCTTTATTCTGAAACCTGTCCGTCAGTATCGCAAAAATTTAATTGTATTATAATTAGTATGTATAATTGTAGATTTTGGTGGGGTTTTTTGCTATTGTGTCACAATGTATGCATCCACATATAGAAGACTCAGTTCCACATTCATTCATTCATCTTCTTACCCGCTTATTCCCTAATTCTGGTTCATGGGGGTCTGCTGGTGCCTATCCCAGCTCACAGAGGTGGGACTACACCCTGGACAGGTCGCCAGTCCATCTCAGGGCAAAATATAGACAAACAACCACTCTCACACACAGTCACTCCTATGGATTATTTAGATTCACTAATCGATCTAATCTGCATGTTTTTGAACCGTGGGAGGAATCCAGAGAACCCAGAGGAAACCCACGCAAGCGCGGGGAGAACATGCAAACTCTGCACAGAAAGATCCCCAACACAGGAATCGAACCCGGGACCTTCTTGGTGTGAAGCGACCGTGCTAACCACCACGCCACCGCGCTGCCCTCAGTTCCTCATACACTTTCCAATTCCTTTTTAAAAGTGTCCATAATATACTTTCATTGGACAATGATATTCTACCATAAATGCATTAATAAGACCTAGTAAAAGATCATTTGTGTGTTTTTGTCTGTGTTGTATATTAAGCCAAATTTAGTGTAACAATGACTTTAAAATGAAATTGGATGATACTACAGATTAACATACACTTACTCCCAAATTCAGATTGTTTTTCCTGGATCTTTTTTTTTACTTTTGAGGATTAAATTTGGATCCTTCTTAATCTCTGGTACGGCTTCAATTAAAATGGAACAGTCATGGCTACTCTTCCTTGGCATTTTACACAAATCTAAACACACACACACAAACACACTTGAACTCTTGTTATTTCTAAAGCATACTCTTAATGTCTGGGGAATTCTGAAGATATTTGGTCATTTGGTCATCACAAAACACTGAATATACACACACACACTTACACACACACACATACATACATACCCAGAGCTTGAGAGGCCCCCTATTCTTTGTCTGGTTTGTGTCTGGTTTTCAAGGCTTTTTGGCAAAGCAAAGTTGACCCTGCCAAGAGGACCTTGAGAAAGCCCCCAGGTGCAATGATAGGCATTTCCTGTTTCATAGGAAATGGTATAGACTCTGTCCAAGTACCCTCTTATATGGCAGTTTTTACTGTTACAAGCCAGAACCAATACATCTTCATGTTTCCTGTAAAGAAACCATAGTTTAAAAAAAAACAGTAATGGAAAACTTCCCCTGCAAGCCTCTCAGACCCCCTGATATTTAAAAGTGCATGTTTTAATGGTTATGAACTAAAGATGCTGTATTATGAACCAAGTGAGGCAAATTCTTTGGAGTTAAAAGCAAACAAGCCAGCCTGTGGTGTAAAATTGTTAAACAAAACAAACACAATATTACATAAGAAAAAAAACTGTTGGTCAGTAGTGACTCTGCCAGGCAGGGTACTAGCCGTTTGCCAGTGTTTGCTGACTGTAATAGAGTGAGAATGATTTACTGTATAGACAGGACATATAAAAATAAAGCAATAAACTGAACCTTGATTTAGATGGAGTTACTCGGATAGTCTGTATAACTTGGAATCCAGTTTGAGCAGGTAAATTATATTCAGTGTTTTTGGGGTTGTCTTAACAAACCATACTAGCATACAATACTCTAACATTGTTACATAATGGTGTTTTAACTTGCTTAGGGAGACAGTTCTGGGTTTTCAAAGACACCATACTCCAGCCTGGCTACCCAAAGGACATTTCCATGTTTGGGAACGGCATGCCAGCTCAGAGTATTGAGACTGCCGTCTGGTGGGAGGACGTAGCCAAGACTTACTTCTTCAAAGGAGACAGGTTTGTGTGTGTGCGCGTGTGTGTGTGTGTGTGCGCGTGTGTGTGTGTGCGCGTGTGTGTGTGTTTATACAGCCTGGTGGGGACTTAAACCTGAAAATAATAGAAAATACAGTTTAAACAATATAAAAACCAGGTGTGTATATGTGTGTGTTTAATCTTGATCTACAAATCTGCTGTTTGGTTAATGCACTAATTCTTTCCATGCAGATATTGGCGATACAATGAGGATATGAGGACCATGGATCCGGGGTACCCAAAGTCTATTGCGGTGTGGAAAGGTGTTCCAGATTCTCCTCAGGGTGCCTTTGTGGACAAATCTAATGGTACAATCTGTTCCTTTCACTAATTATTGCTAAATATATTTAGCCAACAACCTACTGCAGAGTTTCCTTTACCTTTTGTGCTGGTGTTAGGCACAGTGTAGAGCCTTGTTTATGCTGTCCTGCTTTTGTTCTTTTTAACGGCACAGCTTAAACGAACCACATGGGAGAAATTTTGTTTTATACTTCTTATTGGCTGTCGAAAATGAGCGGTGTTAGTCTCATTGGCCTAGCTTATTGCTAGAGGTATATCGTTTGAGACCCACATGCATGCCATCTGTCCTCATCTTTGCCTGCCAGATCTGCACAATAGCTTCAGCATTCATCAAAGCATGAAGGTGAATCAATATTGCAGGAAAATCATTTGGATGAGCACACCATCAATGCAGTTACTGGCTTTTATTCAACCATTGGTCTTGCATATCACCCCAATGGCACAGGGAACAGAACATATACAATAATTGTTAGGTATTATTATTATCTCCAAACTAGCATCATAAGCCCAGACTTGTATTACAAAATATGCTCACTGTGCAGTTTTTGAAATACCCTGTAGTCTGTAGCATGAATAGCAAAATTTTTCTGTGAAATGGTAATGCACTCAATTTCAGGCACAAATAGGACAATGAAAATCTTCAATGCTTTGATCGGATGTGTTTTGTATGAGGCCTCAAATACTCCATTGTCACCACAATCGGCTGGATTTCCATGTCTTCAGGTTTTCCTCTCTTTTCCTTTAGAAGGAACATTCATGAAACGAATAATGCATGTGGTGAGGAAGGACGAGTCAAACAGATTGTCCTGCTGAGGATGTCATAAGCTTACATTTACTTTATTTACCAGGGAGCTGCACTCTCATTACTCCCCATACAACAGAGCAGGGAAAAGGGGCTAGTAGCATAAAGTCATTCAAGGGAGAAAAGTAAAATCGTGCATACAGGAATGAGAATGATGTACAGACAGAGTTGCTAAAATTAACAAGTCAAGTATGATGGATAGGCTTCTCGCTTACATAACATAGTGTCTGTGAATGTTTTGCAGGTTTTACATATTTTTACAAAGATAAAGAGTACTGGAAGTTCAACAATCAGAGGCTGCGAGTTGAGCCTGGCTATCCCCGCTCCATTCTCAAGGACTTTATGGGCTGTGATCTGACGCCCATCGACCCGGAACACTTCCCCACTGAAGACGTGGACATCGTCATCAAGCTGGACAACGAGGCCAGCACAGTGAAAGCCATCGCCATTGTCATCCCTTGCATCCTTGCACTGTGTCTGCTGGTCTTGCTCTATGCCATCTTTCAGTTTAAGAGAAAGGGAACACCACGCCACATACTGTACTGCAAGCGCTCCATGCAGGAGTGGGTGTGAGACAGAGACCTGCCCAGGCCAGCCCCCTTTACTCCCACCCCCCTCTGGCAGATGCCATGGTGGTACAGTCCACCTTAAACCTGCATATGGCCCTGATCTCTCTCTGTCTTGCTCCAGTAGTCTGAGGAGCAGAAAGGGTCTTTGCCTAAATCTACCCCCCTCCAGGAGAGGAAGGGTGCATCATTTTTACTCCCTTTCTTTACAGCTCAGTGCACCTGCTTTAAGACTTGGGGAGAGTTTTAGATCAGATTCCCATGGTGCATTGACGTCCTGCGTCGAATCAGGTCTTAACTGTTTTAAGTGGGGGAAAAAGCTGAACGCTATAGCCCTAAGTTTTACTCCCAACTGCACGCTTGATAGAGAGAAAATCGTAAGTTACTTGAATTCAACAATTTCATCCTAATCATTTACCTACCTTTTTTTATCCATAAATAATATTTTCAACCAGATATATTTACAGTAATTCCCTTTAATCACTCTGCAAGAAAGAGTCCAAACCAAATAAAGTATCTTCTCCGAAAAAGATTTTTTTATACTTATTATTTTGTAACTTCTTTTTCTTTTACACGTTTCCTCCCTGCTACTAAACGTAAAGTTAAACAAAGTAGGTAATTAATGACTGTTCTGGCAGTCTGTCTCAAACTTTTCTGCAATATTTTTTAACAGCCTTAATTGTACATCATGTTTTTATTTTCTTGTTCGGTCGTTTTGGAACTTTGCCTCGTCAGTAAACCAGTGGGTGGTGTCTATTGCATTGCTACCTTTGTCCTACATTTCATTGACCGAGTTTGCCACTGCACTGAAAGCAGTAGTGTGCCCTTAAAGTAAGTGAAACATGTCAGTTGGAGCAGAGAAAAAGTTTCTAATTTCTACAACAGCTAACATCTTACTGCTTATGTGATAGTGCTTTAGAGAACAACTCGTTTGTTTCATTTCTTCTGCTCTGCAGCGGAGGACGGGAGTGCTGGTGCTCCCGTCTGAATGAAACTCAGTCAGTAGAGAGTGTGTCAACTTTTCTGGACTGACTTGTTTTGATGGGTGGTGTTGAAATCCCAAAGCCTTGGCACACACTGCACATGGACAAGAGCATCTCAGGACACATCTCAGCTAGCGCATACAATTTCTCACATCCATATTGGTCTCCTCTGTCCTAACTACAGAGGATGAAAGAAAAGTTTAAACAAAGTCAAACGGTCATGGTAGGTTAAAAAAATTATCTGGATGGAACCAGAATTGTTAATACGCCTCGTGGCATGCAACTTAACTCAGCCTATTGCATTGAAAAGACTTGTCCTGAAACTTCAAAATATACAGTACCTTGCTTGCAATTGTCTTTTTACTTGTTTTTTCTTATATTCTTGGTACATTAAATAACACAAAAAAACAGTGACCTTAACTTCAAGGTACAAGTGGTACTCAAAAGAGCTGAGCAGTCATTGGGAATTCTTATTTTTGGCTGATCCTGATCCTGGTCATGAGAGATCTCATGATTTGTTACTAATTCATTCTAACTGAAAGAAACTGTCAAACATGTTGTTGCTCTTTAGCAAGCATTGTTTGATTCTAGGTCTGTATCATGCTGATGTTCTCTTTTATATTTGTTCAAAAAAAAGACACTATGTACGATTCCTAATGGGACGAGGGACCAGTCCTGACAGAAAATAAATTGGTTAGTATAACATAAATTGCTTTATTGTTTTTGCTTTTACATATGCACTTTTTTAAAAAAAAATGCCTAACACAAAACACGACCCGTCTTTCTTTAACTGCCTTTGGGTTTTTGTTTTTTCATTTTTTTTGTTTAGTCTTTACTGAAGTGCCTATTCCATCCACTTCTTTTTGTTTTTGCTTTTTTTTAATTTTTTATTATCATTTTTCATGTTTCTCACTGTTGGTTGTCTGCATGCATTTGTATGTGTGTATACATTTATGAAGCACCATACTTCTCAAAGATTTATTAGAAGAAGAAGAATAAACCCAAACATTGGTGTCTTCATGGCCGTAATATGATAGAAATGTAACGATGGACAGACTTGCTGCCGAGTATGACAAATTTTGACTCACTATCAAATGTGCTTACTTGGGCTACACAATATAAACATCTGTAAATGGGTATATTCCCCCAAACCTACTGTAGCACTTGGTCCTAGGCCTTTGGCAAGTTACTGGGTTTTTTTTGGGGGGGGGGGGGTTATCTAACCAGTGCTGTTGAAAATCTTTTCCTGTTTTTATATTCAGGAAAATAACCAAATGGTGCTAATTTAACCTACACTGGTAATATAATCTTGCGGTGCTATTCTTATTTCTAATTCAGTACGGATTTAAACTTGAGGTACTGTGACGTAAGCAGGAATAATTCACTTTATTTTAACACTACCATATTTGTACCATATTTGTACATACCACACTTAGCAGATCCTTAAGAAAAACTCTATTTCAAATCAGTCTTAATTTCCATTTGCATTTAAATCCAAGGAAAAACGGGAAGCTTACTAACGTTAACTATATGTGGTGTTTTGGGGGTTTCCGGTAGTTCAGTTCATTTTTCGATCTCAAGTCTTGATGCTCTAATGCTTCATGTTTCTTGTCATGACTATATCTAAACCTGTATTATTATGCATTCATACTCATTTCATATCAGTTAAAACAGCTACAATGAAAATCATTTTTTACTTTTTTTGTTATATATTTTTGTTTTCATTTTGGCATCACCCTGGCATGTTTTTTTTTGTGATGATCATTCATTTCACTGATCAATAAATACATTTGAACATATTTTTATGAGTCATGATTGTATATGGATTTGCATCTTTGGGTTTTAATTCCATCTCCGTGTCATTTGTTATCTTAATATTTTCCCATGTAGTTTGATCTTATTTTGTTATAATCACTTGTGGATAACTGCTTTCAGCCTCTTTCTTTAATGTTGGTTCCTTGTTGTGTGTTGAGCAGAAATAATTTTCTCAACTCACTATAATTTAGTCATAACTTAGTGCACTCTTGAGGTTTGTACACTTATGTCTGTGTACGAGAATTAGTGTTTATGAGTAGCAGATTCTCTCCATACAGATGCAAAGGGGTATGAAGTGGCAGAGAATGATCATTCACTGAAATGATTTTTTAACTACAGTGGAAAATTAGCTCCATTAATCGCTGTATTGACTCTATGGCACAGCTTGCCCTCATCACACACCCCACTGTGCTTTAGTTACCATCCTTGCAGTGCAGCTTACGTTCACTCAACAGGGTTATTTATTATAATATATGGAAAGGTGTCAGACACAGAATGTTAATAAAGATGTGTTGAAAACCTGCCTTCTAGCGGTTTAAGCCACATTCAGGTTAAAAGTTATTTAGTCATTGAGCAGTGACAATGATTAAATTTTTTTAGTCAATCACTCATATAAGATAAGAATATAGTAGCTGCCTCACTATGCCGCTGCCTCACTAGGTTTATTTATCACACTCACTAGTAGAACTGAACCTAGTAGAACCTTTTATAACCCAGTTGCCAATCCATTAAAGCTGCCAAGCAATTTATTCATTACCTGCTTATTCCATAATTTGGGGTCACAGGGTTTTTTGCTGGAGTCTATCCCAGCGCACATAGAGCAACAGGCAGGGGTACACCCTGGACAGGTCGCCAGTCCATCTCAGGGCCACACATAGATGAATAACTACTCACACACACATTCACTCCTATGGATGTATATTCCCTCCTATTGTATATGTTTTGGGACTGTGGGAGGAAACCCACGCAAGCGCAGGGAAAACATGCAAACCTGCGACCTCCTTATTGTGAGGTGACCGTGCTAACCACTACACCACCGTGCCGCCTTCCAAGCAATTCAATTATTTTCTATCATTAAAATTAGCATGAGATCAGTGTTATGCAGAATATGGAGAGAAATGTAGGAGTTTGTTTTAAATGGTTCCCACCTTGAAATTGGTCTCGAGTTCATTCAGACCGCAAATCACCTTAAGCCCCTGGAAATTCCCCTCAACTCTCTGGGATTTTTACCTGACCATAGAGGATGAAAGAAAAGAACAAAGAAGAAAACACAATTGACACTGGTGCCTACTCAAACAAATCCTGAATGCAGAATCCAGAGATTATAAGATTCTACGAATATCTTTAATACAGTTTTAATTTTGATGATTTGATGGTTTGTATTTACAACATATGGCAGACACACTTATCCAATGTGATGTACAAAAGAGTTTTAAAACCTTGATTAATATCTTTGCTAGATCGATGACCGTATACAGTAAGTATAAAAGCTTTGGGCATAACAAAGCAACAAGCGAACTGTTTCAGAAACCGGACGAATTTCACAAATCGATCGAAAACATTCTGACTGGGACAACTTCAGTGTCAAAACAGAGAAACATTTTGATTTATAATAATTTCGTATCTAGTGGGAAAACTTGTGATGATGGTTTATTCTAACCATGGCACCCTGTCAGCTTCAGAGAAAGTCTTCATATTAAACGTAAATGTGCTTTACATTCATAATGAAATGTAACCGATTCTTTAATCTTATTCTCTAGAGTATAGCAGTTGATTTAAAAATGATACACAGCAGCCAAATGTCCATGTCATATCATTATTCATGATCCTGATTGAGCTGAACCCAACAGAAACAACAGTAAATCATTCATTTACTACCCTTTCATTTCTAATAGGGTATTTACCCTCTGATAAAGTGTTTGTGTTTAGTGTGATAAACAGAGAGCAACTACTCAAGCACTTTCTTTTTGAATCGGTCAGCATTCTGTTTTGGAGTTGTTTTAGAGTGCTGAATGTTTTCTGCTCTCTTATTGTGTGTGATTTTTAAACATGAACAAATATTATGCTTACCTGACATGGGAATCTGTTAATAATTAAAATCTGTGTTATTAATACTTTAACAAAAACAGCATGAACACATGAATTGTCTAATATATTATGCATTTGGGTATGTGTGTATAAGCACTTTTCTTTCTCCAACACTGTGACTCACATATGCCTGGGTACAGGTTATGGATTCCATCATTTTCTCATCAGATATCATGGCAGGCTGTCTGATTTAGCATCTGATTGAACTACACTTATGTCACCAAGCTAAGTTCCAATAATCTCACTAAGGTTCGTGTCTATTTAGACCGACACTGTTCCAACAATGTAAACTTCAAGTTTAAATTAGAGGAGTTGAGTCTATAAGCCAGAAACTTCTATAAACCAAAAAAGAAGAAACAGAGAGTGGAAAGGAGAAATCAACTGGAGTCCATAGAATTTTCTGACAACCAGCGCTCAGACAGTGATGTTACAAAGAGCAGCGAAAGGTTATTACCCAGTTGTTAAATTCTGCAGTTTAATTCATTCATTCATCTTCCAACCCGGCTTATTCCCAAATACGAGGTCACAGGGTTCTGCTGGAGCTCCAAACTCATAACCTGATCTTCACAAATAAATGAAGACTCCTATCATCTTCTGACCACTTATCTGGGTCGCGGGGGCAGCGGTCCAAGCAGGGATGCCCAGACATTCCTCTGCCCAGATACTTCCTCCAGCTCTTCCGGGAGAACACCGAGGCGTTCCCATGCCAGCCGAGAGACATAGTCCCTCCAGCGAGTCCTTGGTCTTCCTCTGGGCCTCTTCCCGGTGGGACATGCCCGAAACACCTCTTCTGGGAGGCGTCCGGGAGGCATCCTTGACACATGCCCGAACCACCTCAGCAGTGACTCTACTCTAAGCTCCTCCCGGATGACCAAGCTCCTCACCCTATCTCTAAGCGAGCGCCCAGCCACGCTGCGGAGGAAACTCATTTCAGCCACCTGTATCCGGGATCTTATCCTTTCGGTCATGGCCCAAAGCTCATGGCTATAGGTGAGACTAGGAGCAAAGATTGACTAGTAAATCGAGAGCTTTGCTTTGCAGCTCAGCTCTTTCTTCACCACAACCTTTCGTCACCCCATTTCCTGCCACCAGAACTGTTTTCACTTACACTTACACATATACATTCATTTCTGTTCAACCCAAATGAGGATGGGTTCCCTGTTGAGTCTGGTTCCTCTCAAGGTTTCTTC
>JAOTRA010000035.1:9765528-9788631 GCA_026260255.1 Pseudolaguvia tuberculata
CATCAGGGACAAACTCATCATTCATCTGTTTATCATTCATTCTGTAAAGCTGCTTTGAGGCAATAACTGTTGTAAAAGCGCTATAAAAATAAAATTGAATTGAATTGAATTGAATTGAACAACTGATCGGTACATCGACCGCATTTCTGCAGAAGATGCACCAATCCTCCTGTCAATCTCTCGCTCCATTCTTCCCTCACTCGTAAATAAGATCCCGATATACTGAAACTCCTCCACTTGAGGCAAGCTCACACCACCAACCTGGAGGGGGCAAGCCATCCTTTTCCGACTGAGAACCCTGGTCTCTGATTTGGATGTGCTGATTCTCATCCCGGCTGCTTCACACTCAGCAGCAAACTGCCCCAGTGCACGACAGGAGCCAACAGGACAACATCATCTGCAAAAAGCAGAGATAAAATGTCCAAACCGGACTCCCTCCTGATCCTGGCTGCGCCTAGAAATCCTGTCCATAAAGATGAACAGGCTGGTGATAAAGGGCAGCCCTGACGAAGTCCAACATGCACTGGGAACTAGTTTGACTTATTGCCGGCAATGCGGACCAAGCTTCTACTCTACAGGGACCGGATAGCCCTTAACAAAGAGCCTCCCAATGGACACTACGAGGGGCACAGTCGAAAGCCTTTTCCAGATCCACAAAACACATGTGAACCAGTTGGGCAAACTCCCATGAACCCTCCAGCACAATAAAGAGGATATAAAGCTGGTCCAGTGTTCCACGGCCAGGACGAAAACCCCATTGTTCCTCCTGAATCTGAGGTTCGACTATCGTTCAAATTCTCCTCTCCAGTACCCTGGCGTAGACTTACCCAGGGACGGTGAGGAATGTGATCCCCCTGTAGTTGTATCACATCCTCCGGTCCCCTTTCTTAAAAAGAGAGACCACCACTCCAGTCTGCCAGTCCAGCGGCAATGTTGCCAGCCGCCACACGATGCTGCAGTGGCATGTCAGCCAAGACAGCCCCACAACATCCAGAGACTTGAGGTACTCTAGGCGAACTTCATCTACCCCTGGTTCTTTGCCACCAAGCAGCTTTTTGACTACCTCAGTGACTTCAGCTTTGGTGATTGATGAGTCCACATCTAAGCCCCCCATCTCTGCTTCCTCAAAAGAAGATGTGGTGGTGGGATTGATGTTATTTAGGAGATCCTCAAAGTATTCCTTCCACCGCCCAACAATGTCCCCAGTTGAAGTTAGCAGATTTCCATCACCACTGTAAACAGTGTTGACAGAGCACTGCTTTCCCCTCTTGATTCGTCAGACAGTTTGCCAGAATCTCTTTGAGGCCGATCGATAGTCATTCTCCATGGCCTCTCCGAACTCCTCTCAGACCCAATTTTTTGCCTCTGCAACCACTCGTGCTGCAGTCCGTTTGGCCTGCCGGTAACCTTCAGCTGTTTCAGGGGTCCCACAAGCCAACCAGGCTTGATAGGACTCCTATTTCAGCCTGACAGCATCCCTTACTTCCAGCTTCCACCACCGGGTTCATACAGCCCGAGATCAGATGATAGAACTACAAAGTCGATCATTGACCTCTGGCCTAGGGTGTCCTGGTGCCATGTGCACTGAGGGACACCCTTATGCTCAAACTGTGACTAGCACAGAAGTCCAACAACAGAACACCACTCGAGTTCAGATCGGGGTTCAGTTCCTCCCAATCACCCCCCTCCAGGTATCGCTGTGATTGCCCACGTGAGCGTTGAAGTCTCCCAGTAGAACGACATACTCCCCAGTCTGAGTACTTTCCAACACACCTTCTAGAGACCCTAATAAGGCCGGGTATTCTACGCTGCCATTTGACCCATAGGCACAAACAACAATGAGAAACCTATCCCCGAACCGAAGGAGCAGGTAAGCAACCCTCTCGTTCACTGGGGTGAACTCCAACACATGACGGCTAAACTGGGGGGCTATGAGCACGCCCACACCAGCCCGGCGCCTCTCACTGCGGGCAACTCCAGAGTAGTGGAGAGTCCAGCTTCTCTCAAGAAGTTGTGTTCCAGAGCCCAAACTGTGTGTTGAAACATGCCCAACTATAACCAGTTGGTACCTTTCTACCGCCCGCACTAGCTCAGGCTCTTTCTCCCCCAGTGAGGTAACATTCCATGTCCCAAGAACCAAATTCCGCGTCCGGGGATTGAGCCGCCGTGGACCTCGTCTTTGACCGCCACCCAATCCACAATGCACCGGCCTCTTATGTTCCCTCCTGCAGGTGGTGAGACCACAGGAGGTCGGCCCCACATCACTCCTTCGGACTGAGCCCGGCCAGGCCCCATAGGATAAGACCCGGCCACCAGGTGCTCGGACACGACCCAGGCCTGCTGGGGCCCCGGTTGCACCATACCAGCCTTGTTTTTACACTACTCATAAAAGGTGGATTGGACTGCGCTTTGTCTGGCCTGTCCCTTTGGACCAGTTTGTCTGTTGAGACCCTACTGGGGGCATGTGGAATAGAACTGTTTCGTTACATTAATTTCTGTTCAACCCAAATGAGGATGGGTTCCCTGTTGAGTCTGGTTCCTCTCAAGGTTTCTGCCTAATCCCACTCTAGGGAGTTTTTCCTTGCCACTGTCGCCTCAGCTTGCTCATCAGGGACAACCTCATCATTCATCTATTTATCATTTCTTCTGTAAAGCTGCTTTGAGGCGATAACTTTTGTAAAAAGGGCTATACAAATAAAATTGAATTGAATTGAATGTAGCCCCTGACAACATAGCTCCTATGATCCTTCAGGCACTCAAACCTCTCCACCACGATAAGGTGGCAGTCCATGGAGAGGTTAAATGAAGACTTGCGGTACAATATGTTCACACATTATCAGCGGAAGTAGGAGGGATAATATTAATTATCTTAATCATTCACAATTGTAATTATTGTGTTTTAACTACTGGTATCAGCAGTGGAAAGTAATTAACCAGTAAAGGTTAATTGACACTGAGATTGGTCAGTCCCATGTGGAGCTCAAGGGAATGGTTTGTATTTTTTACTGGGCTGACATTCAGACTCAGTAGGTTAATTCATTTCAGATTTGTTTACAACAGAAAAAATAACAACAAAAACTCAGTCGTTGCTGGAGATACAAAACAGCTCATACGGAAGTGATAACACTTATGAGTAATATTTGATGCTGGGAGTACAGATGCTGTTAATGAGCTATACTTGAGATGTGCTGCTTCTGTCAGATATGCTTTTGAATAGTAAAGTTAAAGTTTAAAGAATAATATAAAATGAAACACAAAATCAACTTCAGTTTACTTCTAACAAACAATGTTTTGCTGATGCTTTATAAATGTAAATTATCCAATAGATTGAGACTGTGTACAGAATTATTTTCTTCTAAAAATGACATCAATTCTTCATGGCACAATTTTTTAGATAATCTTTGCACATGGTGACATAATTACATTTACGGTTTTGAAATTGAACCCACAGTATTCCAGGAACACCTTAACCACTGGGTTACTACCAATTCATGCAAAGTTTTAAATGCACTGTTATCTTCTGTTCTACTACATGTTAGCGTGTTTGACTGGATTCCAATTTGGTAATTGGAAAGTCAATTGAAAAACTAAAGAACAAGAAACTTGAATACTTTTTACTTCACTTGATGATTGTGTGTGTTTATAAAGTTTTGTGTTTGTGAGATTACATAGCTGTTAATGTTAATAATGTGTCATGTTTAGCCAGGTCGGGATCACGGGTCAGGGCCTGAACCCTATCTTGGGAACCCGATGCAGCAGGCATGTATACACATGGATAGGCTGCTGTCTCATAGTTAGCCCTGCGCTCTGATCCCAAAGGTAGGATGTGTGTCTTAATAGAAATGTTGGCATTCTGTGCTCTATTAAAAAGGCTTCTGGATACTAATGGTTTACTTAAAATACTAATGTAATATAAAACACATTTTAAATTATTTTAATTTGAAATTTTTTAATTCTTTATTTTTGCATATTCCATCTTAGTAAGTTGGTGTCAGAGAGCAGGGTCAGCTATTGTACAGCGCCCCTGGAGAAGGAAGGCTTAAGGGTCTTGCTCAAGGATCCAACAGTCGCGGACTTGAGCCCAGGTTTTCCTGGTCTTCGATCAACAACTCAGCACCTTTACCATTGAGCCACCTGTAATAAACTGGGGTCAGCCAGATCCATAATGCAGAAGACAGATAGTTTATTGAGGGGAAAGCTAGGAAAAATCCAACAGAGCAACCAAAATCCAATTCACAAAACCAAAAATCAAAAGCCAAGCCAAAATCTAAAGTCAGAAAATCCGAAATAGCAAAACAGTACAAAGATCTCAATAACGCTTGGTAACGACCAGTGGCAACAATACTTAGCGGCTTTCTCCTGAGGGCCGCCTGCTTATATAGAGCACCCACACCCAATTACCCAGGACAGGAAGCAGTCCATCAAAATTCATGTGAGGGCGCCTTCTTGAGATGGTCCTCTGGCACAGCAGTCCTTACACAACCACTGTTCCCTTATATTCTGGCATAAATACAACGAACACCATTAATGTCCTCACAGTTAAAATAGTAGAATAAAAATAAAATGAAGTAATGAAGGCTCACACATATAATACACCACTCTCAATGACGTGCATCACTGCAGGCCTGTTTATCAGCAGAAATGCACAATCAGATAAATTATTGTCAGCTCATTAATCAGAAACTCGCAAAGTATAAATAATAAGTGGTATTAACTGGTGTAGAATCGTGTAACAAACAAGAAACATTGAATGTTTATTCTAAATCTTTGATTTGATGCATTCTATTAAAGCATCAAACTGACTTTGTTGACTGCAGAAAGCAGTAACACCTATAGAATCATGTTTGCGTGGGAGTCATATTCGTCAGCTGATCAAAACTCCTGCAGAAATCACTTAACAACTTATGACTCATATGAATAATAAATTACAAAGGGATATGTTTATCACATTTGATTTTCATGTTTGATTTCATGATGAGTTTGATTTAAAATAAATACTCATTTTTCATTAGATCACTTTGTCTACAGCACATTCATTCATTCATTTTATAAACTGCCCATTCCCTAATTCGGGGTCATGCAGATATGTTAGAGCCTTTTCCAGCGCACATAGGGCAAAAGCACACCCTGTAATGGTCACCAGTCCATCACAGTGCCACACAGCTGAACAACCACACACTTACTCCTATGAGCAATTTGCAATCACAGATCAACCTAATGTGCATGTTTTTAAACTGTGGGAGGAAACCGGAGTACCCAGATAAAACCTGCTTAGACCCAGTAATTTAAATAAGCTTTAAATGAAACATTTTGTTTCTCAGTCCACACACTTTCTAAAATACTTTTAATAAACAGTTTAAATCTGACTCAGCCTTTGATGACTTGCACTCATTTCATTGACATTTGTGTGTAAGGACGGTATACATTGCTTTACCTGAGTTCCTAGAATAAATAGATGAAATTATTCTTTTGGTGCGTTCGCTTTTCTTGTTTGTGTTTATAACATAATTTGCTTAAAATCCAAACACTTCCTGGAATAAGCTTTAGTTTATTTATATGTCACAACCCTACAGGTGAAGAATCTTTCACCAACAGACTGAAAAAAGATCTTTCACTATTAATGTCCAAAACATCCAGTCATTTCTAAAGCATCTAACCTATTAGGATCCTATTGCCAGATGAGTTTATTCATTCATTCATCATTCATTTTTACCCGGAAATTCTTAAATTCGGGGTCATGGGGGTCTGCTGGTGCATATACCAGCTCACATAGGGCGAGAAGCAGGGGAACACCTGTCCTTCGCAGGGCAACACACAGACAAACAACCATTCACACACACATTCACTTCTATTGGCAATTTAGAGTCACTAATTGACCTAATCTGCATTTTTCAAGTGCTCAGGGGTCCCCTCTGAATTGAACCCTGATCTTTCTGTATTAGTCCAACACCTTAACCACTAAGCCATCACTTTCCCCATGAATGTTCTACACTTTAGTTGGATGTAATAAAGTACTTTAATGATGTGTTAAGATTGCTGTACAAATGCATGACGTCACAATTTGTAGGCTTACAGGTGCATGTGAGGAAAAATATTTTGGCAGTGTGTGAAATGTAGTTTTCGAATAAGATCAAAGTGCCTATAGTTACCAAATGATTATTAACAGTGTTCAAATAGATGTGATTTTGACTGACACTTACTACTGTGTTGGAGCTTGAACAGTTGTATGCTGCGAGATCATCTCACTTTGAGCATGTTTTTCTTTTACATCTTGGAGTAAAACATAGACTGAAGGCTGATCTGACTCCGATAACACACATGTTTCTTTTGCGTCATCTTCTAGCTAAACTTAAGCAGGATGTTCGAAGAAGCTTTCAAAGTTTCTTTGGTCTCGAATAATTTATATTTTTGTCAGATCTTATAAATATTACCGTTTGTTAAGAATAATGGAACGCTGGCAAACGTAGTGAGGTAAAAGAACATTTTTTCTTACTCAAATAAATGTAGGAAATGTCTTGTTTGGTCAAAACAAAACCAAAAAATAAAGCTATTCTTTTTATGACATATTTGCCATTATTGGTAGAAACCTTATGATAAAGTGATTGCTTAATTATTTAACAATAACTTGAGACACCTGACCATCATGTCTGTATCTTTGTTGGATCATCACTTTTACTTCTATCATGTTATGTAAATAAATTCTACCCCGTCTTTAGAAATATATAGATTAGTAATTTTTGTTCAAAAATGTTAAATGTGGAGATCAGAGCTCTGTGCAGACCACTTAAGTTCTCATCGATCATTACAAACCATGTTTACACAGATTGTCATATTAGAAAGGTTTTTAGGCTATAGTACAATATACAGGAACATTCTAAATAACTACGTCCAACTTTGTGTGTTAACAGTTAACTGTTCAACCTTATAAGGCAGGTTTGATTCACATGTGAATTCAGTCATTATTCGCATGTACAGTTAATGTAATTCTTCTGTATATGCCAAAGCACTAAGAGGACTGGGGAGTATCAGCTGCAGAATACTGCTGGATCTATATTTGCTACAGGATAGCCATATAATCATCATTTGTCCCCCTGAGTTCTATGAATTTAATTCTTTAATGACACACTCAATGAGCTTCATGAGTAACTGCTCTCATGCTCCATATGCCTGCTATTCACACAGCCCCCAGCTCTTCCCTTTGGAACTCCCCTTTATTATTTGCCTCATCTAGAAGCTTGAAGTCAGAACTCCTGTGCTTCCACCATTCCCTAATGCGCTCTCCCACCCAGATTTAGAGGGAAAGATGTCGTAATACAGCAGCTGCTCACGGCAAGGAAGCAAAAACAAATCTGTGTTTGTGTACACGGTACAGGGCAGACCATGTGTACACTTTAGCACAGGACCAATAATATTTTCCAAAGAAACAATTGTGTTTTCTTTTTGTGGTCCTACTGATTATTGCTGAGTTTGTGGAATAGGAGGTCATGCCTTGTTGCTGCTGGCTTTGCAAAAGGGTCACTCTTCCATAGGGCAGTATGGAAAAGATGAGTCAGGGTGGAGAAAACCGGTCAGCCTGAAAAGTTCAAAATGGAAATAAAGACTAAGAAGAAAGAACCAGAGCCGCCCTAAGGCAACCAAACTAAGCGTATGCTTGCGACAATAAAGGACCCCCCAAGACAATATGCAAATTTTTGTTGTGTATTAGATTTGTAGTGGGATAAAAATCAACAATTGACAATATTTAGGTACGTTAATAATATTTTATCTACAACAAAATCTTCACCTCATGTACGTAGCAGATGATTAGTTTCAGAAGTGTGATCAGGGCTGCGTCTCTCTGCTAGTTCTCTTGGATCTTAGTGCAGCATTCAACATATAGATCATAACATTCTCCTAAATAGATTAGAGAAGGTAGTGGGTATAAAAGGGACGGCCCTTGCCCGGCTCCGGTCCTATTTAACAGACCGTTATCAGTTTGTAGATTTAAATGCCGACTACTCAACGTGTTCATGCCTTAATTATGGTGTTTTCCAGGCTTGGGCTCGTTGCTTGGCCCCCTACTATTTTCATCATATATGCTCCCACTCTGGAACTTGATCCGTAAATGTTAGATTCCACTGTTACGCCGATGACACACAGCTGTATATTTCAGCTCGACGGGACACGGAACGTCAGTTAGATAAACTGGAATTATGTGTTAATGACATAGAAACCTCTTGCTGTTAAATCCAGAAAAAAAAGGTTCTCTTACTAGGACCGCAGGTAGCCAGAGTTTTCTGATCTCACTTTAACATTAGACGGTCTGTCTGTAGCATCAAGTGCAACAGTCAAAAACTTAGATTCTAATCTTTCACTTAATGCCCATATAGATAATATTACTAAAATAGCATTCAATAGCTTTCACCTTAGGAATATCGCTAACATTAAGAATATTCTGCCACTATTCTGCAGAAAAATTATTGTAACGCTCTGCTTTTTGGATGTCCAGCAAAGCTTATAAATAAACTTCAGTTAGTTCAAAACGCAGTCTACACTAGGACCAGGAGATGCAAACACATCACCCCTGTTCTATCCACACTGCATTGGCTCCCAGTTAGATAAAATAGAGTATTTTAAAATACTACTTTTGACCTATAAAGCGCTAAATGGTCTCGCACCTCAGTAGCTTAGTGATCTGGTGGTGCCCTATTTTCCGCCGCGCCCACTTCATTCAAAGTATGTGGGCTGTATGTCAGTGCTACATGTGAATAAAGTTACAACAGGGTGCAGAGCGTTTTCATATAATGCCCCAAAGTTATGGAATGGTCTACCAGTTTATGTCTGTGAATCAGGCACAGTCTCAGTATTTAAGTGTAGATTAAAGACCCATTTATTTATTCAGGCATTTCAGTGTTAGTTCTCTTTAGACAAAGGAGCAGATCCGGGGGACTCGTAGATATTGTGCTGTTATAGTACTATGGTGATCTGATTGGATGCTGTCCTCCATACTCTCACTGATCACTCAGCTGTTTTCAGTGGAGATCTGGTGGCCTTATATATCAGGGATCCCTCATGTCTGTGCCGCCCTCTGGTTCTCCTTTTATTTAGGCTGTACTAGTTTCATCAGAGTCCTTTCCTGCACTGAACTATATCAGTATCTTATAACCTCAATACCATTTATACAGTATATAACCATTTTCTCTCCACCCCCCTCTTCTGTCGAGGTATACGTGCCACCCCACTCTGCTGGATCCAGAGCGTAGTGTATCGGCTTGGTCGTCACATTCCCATGATGACTTTGACGTCACCCCATTTCCAGCCACACTCATACATTCATTTCTGTTCAACCCAAATGAGGATGGGTTCCCTGTTGAGTCTGGTTCCTCAAGGTTTCTTCCTAATCCCACTCTAGGGAGTTTTTCCTTGCCACAGTCACCCTCAGCTTTCTCATCAGGGACAAAACTCATCATTCATCTGTTTATCATTTATTCTGTAAAGCTGCTTTGAGGCAATGACTGTTGTAAAAAGCTCTATACAAATAAAATTGAATTGAATTGAATTGATTTGTTATTGTTAATGGAGTATAATTGTTGTACAATTGTTGAAGAAAGAGAAAACTTAATAGTTAATTTGAATATTCAACTTCTCCAACATGAAGTGACAGACTGGCCATCTGGAGCTACTAACGTTTTCCCAGTGGGCCGCTGGCCACTCATATGAAAATATAGTGAGGAAAATAATTATTAAATGTCATGCTGATTTTGTAAGTTTGTCAACTTACAAAGAAATGATCAGCCTATAATTTTTTAGTCAGTAGTTCAGTAGTTGTCCTCCAGATTTGCTCACATCTCCGCAAGGATTTTGTCCCACTTCTTTAAGTCACTTAGGTTTTGAAGATGACTTTTGACTACTTGAACCTTCAACTTCAGATTATGGTCCTGAGACTGGAGACATGCTTTGTCTTGAATAAATATTTGTTGTCTTGGCTGTTTTGGATCATTGTCATGCTGGCATATCCATTCACTACCCATTTTCAATGCCCTGTTTGCAGAAAGGAGGTTCTCACAAAAAATTTGATGATACATGTCCCCAATTTGGTGAGGTAAAATTGTCCTACCACGTTAGCAGCAAAACACAACATAGAATAATGTTCCCACCCTCATGTTAAGTGGTCATATGCAGTATTAGTCCTTCTCCAAACAGGTCAAGTTTAGTTTTCCATTAGCTAAATACAAAGTTCACCCAGGTCTCTGAATCATTCAGATGTTCATTGGCTTCAGATTGGCCAAAACATGTGTTTTTTTGAGCAGAGGGACCTTGTTGACACTGCCGATTTTCACAGAATATTGTGTTACAAATTTTTTTCTTGGTAACTATGGTGACATCTGCCTTGAGATCATTGACAAGATCATCCCGTGTAGTTATGAGCTGATTTCTCATTACAAGATCATTGAAACTCAATGTGATATCTTGCCTTGAGACCCAGACAGAGGGAGATTAACAGGGTTTTTTGTGCTTCAAGTTGTAAATAATTGTACCAACTCTTCTCATCTTTCCAGCTATTTGAAGGTCTACAGGCTTATCCTTGGACAGCTCTTAGCCATAGTAGACAGTTTAGAATTTGATTGATTGCTTCTGTGGACGGGAGTCTTTTAAATAAAGATAATGAGCTACAGTTAGTACCACTCACTTTAAGAGCGTCTCTTTAAGAGAGAATTTCCTAGTCTCACCCTCTCTTCCTGGTAATTATTTTGCTTACTAATATAGCGTCTTTAAATGAGACCTCTTTTAGGTCTACTTCACAGAGGGAACGATTAATTATTTTCTGATACAAAAAATTTCTCTGAGCAAATAATTACAAATAATGTAAATGGATGAAAACGGGAAAAAGGGTGGGGCTGAAAAGTTACACACAATGGGGAGATACTATATTTACTATAGTATACTTATTATTATTATTTTATCCTAGCCCAGAATATAGGATGGTAATCAAACTAAAATGAAATAAAACTAAGTTATTTAATTCCAAATAAATAATTAAGTTCCTAACCTAAATTTCTAAACCCTATTGAATTACGTTTTCCTTTAAAAATGAGTTCCAAGTTTCGGGTTTCACAATTTTGTTGATACACTAATTTGATCATTAAATTGGTTAAGAAAAATGTAAATGTAGAGGCGTGGTGACAGTGGTTAGCAAGATTGCCTCACAACAAAAAAGGTTAGAAGATGAATGAATGAATGAATGAATGAATGAATGAATGAATGAATGAAATGTAAATTTAATTTAGCTATGTAGAATGCAGATAGGACCAATACATATTTCATAAAAGTTTACACTACATGGCTGATCAAAGTAAATCTATTTTTGTTTAGTTTGGCTAGTAAAATGTCTGTAGTATTTGAATTAGAAATTTTCTGTCCACAATTGATAATGTCACAGATCGGGCTGGTCCTGTTACGCCCTCACAGTCATGATCACTCTCTCCAGAATTCTTATCACGCTCACCTGTCCCTCATTCCATGCTCATCACTCCCTCTACTTAAGCCCATGCCATGAACACTCGACGTTTAAGCTTGCTTTCAGAAGCGAAAGGACTACAAAGAAGTTTCCAAGATACAAAGATTAAGAGATTGTTTATCTGTGCTTTCACCTGTCTTTCTGTGTTCTAGTATTCCCAAGATCCTGACGAGTTCATGACGTCTGCCACCCCGGCACTCTCTCCTATCTGTGTTCGCTCTCTAGCAAATAAAGAACTGTGCTTAAGCAACTTACCTGTCTGTGGTTCTATAACATAACAGATAATAACTGAGACATCTAAGGCATACAAGGAAAAGTTGGACATTGTGAGGAGAGTTAGGCTAACCCTAAAGTGTGTCAGCTCAGAAAAGAGTCTATTCACCACTTCCAGGCCTGTTCTGACAAACGGTAACACTGACTTTTACAGCTTTTAAATTTATTATATATTTGATGTTATTTGATCTGATGTTATTAAATAACTGTTGATTCTGAACTGATGTACTGTATATGTTACAGTTGCGGTTGTAGAGGTTTGTATTTTTCTTCAACAGAGCCTTTATAGAAATAGTTTTCATCGTCAATGTAAAATATCGCTCTATATTTAATGCCACACCGTCTAATCTTGCGTTTTCTAGAATTGCGACGTGATAGTGGTAACATGAAGCGGTATATCAGTCAGCTAAGTCCTCTCTGAAGGTCCAGTTAATAAATGCACTGTATGTCAAATAGTATTTAGCAAATAGTTCTGCATTGGATTCTATTCTTATGATAGTAAGTGTTGTTGAAATTCAGTCTTTAATTAATTAGTCAATATCTTATGATGTGGATTGTGTTAGCCTGCTGTGGATTCGGAAGTCCAGTGTCACTTTTTGCTCCAAGTCTAACTTTGCCAATATGATGCCAATGGAAGGACACATGGGATATAGCTTCACAAAAATGGTTACCAGAGAAAGCCATAGCAGGATTATTAACAAAATAAAATGGTATTTGAAATCAAGAGCAAATATGAACCATCAACAGATTTGTTACAGTAGATCAGCAATCTCTGTAGCAGAGATGTGTCTTGAAAATAAAGTCTTCTTTCCCTGCAAATGACTGAGAACTCTTTTATCACTGTAGGGATGAGTGATGTGGCAGAAAGAGAGCGCTCATTAGACAGACCCAAGTTATGAACCATGAATAGAGTCTATACTGACTAACGGTTTCCAATGAGAATGTGCCAAAGACATGCTGAGCTTATCAGATCAAAGTGCTGAGAGAGAAAAGAATACCTTAGAATGTATTTCTGGTGAAAGAGTGTCTTTTGTCTTCATTTAAAACATGATTCATTTATACATGAAAAGGTGTGTTTTTTATGAAAATTCACGGTAAAATTTTTTAAAAATATACAAAACTGACTTGTCTGTTTACATCTCAGTTCTAAAGATGCTTTTATCCAATAAAAACATTTTTTCAGTCAAGCATTTGCTATCCCCCCAGTCTGTCATAATTCTCATCATGCTGTCTTGTATCATTGTCAGGGTCACTGCTCTAATTTTTCCCTTCATCTTTTTTTTAAGCTTTCCTGCCTGGACCATCTGGTTTAAATGAAGAGGATTCCGTCAGAAAAGCCAGTGAAGAGGACAGTGAGAAAGCAAGAACAGATGTATCCTATTATATGGACATAGTTCCAGAAGAATTGGTTTTCGTTGTCGGCATGGAGTGTATGTGATACTGCTGCACAAACACAAGCTGCCACACATTTCACAGGCCATTGGGCTCTGTGGTGTTCTCCCACACTCCCATCATCCACCACTTCTAGAATAGAGCTACTCTGTGCGATGAAGAGTTTGGACAACACTTGTCTCGTACTGCTTTAGAAAAAGGGAAATTTAAAGCTATTGAACTGCCACAACTCGTTTGTCTTATAGCTGTTGACTTTCAACATGAAAATGAAGCAGCTGATTGTCTCTATTTTTTATTCTAAGATTGTGATGTAATAAAACAGATACTGACTTTTTATGAAGGTGAGTTTTTTGTCACTTTATATGACAAACATCCATGTTTTTGTAAGGCACAAATGGCAAAACACATTTAATGAGTCATATGTTTAATTAAAAGCAATCTGTGATGTGTCATCTGGAACTACGACTCAGTAATCAATAATTACTGAGTCATTCAATGAAAATAATTTTATTTTATTTCATATTTCTAAACTATGTTTCCTGCATTTTGTTGCTGAACAAATCATGAAGCAGATGCTTCTTGTTTATACACTTGTGTGTCTCCATTAGCTTACTGCTGTGCGTCACAGTTGTATGGACTGCATGAGCTAGCAAACGGAATGACAAGAATAGATGGGGCACAACATGGTACAGGGAACACACCATTAAGCATTACATTTTCCCTTCCTCTTCTTTTGATAAATGCCCTGATTCCAATCACGCTTATCTTAGGGAGCAGCATAATGTAGTGAAAATACTTTTCAGTGAAAATGCACACTCGACTGTGAATTGTCTTTTCAGTGTAAGAAATCCGAATTAATTGTCTTTTCAGTGAAAGAAAGCCAAGTGACAGATGCATTGCTGGTTAAAGAAACATTGTCTGATAGAGCTAGATATCTTGGCTTACACTATCTCCTTAATTTACATTTCTAACCTTTGGCAGACAACCATGTATTCAAATAAGCTATTGTAGCTTTTATTGTAGCTGTAACAGTAGCAATTTTTATTTCATTGATATAATATTCATAATATTTTTATATTTTCTGGTTAGCAGTCCAACATCTTAACCACCGCAATACCACTTCACCAAATTCCCCCAATCAATTTATTAGGTTAACCATCACTTATACAATATAGTACGTTTTAGGAAGCAAAGATCTTTTGCATGGTATTGCCACATATAAAGCTGAGAATGAGGATTGAAAATGGAGCGAATGAGGTCAGAGAAACTCAGAGTAAAGACAAAGCCAGGCCAGAGTATCAGTACGCATACAGCAAGATGTTAGAAGCACAGACGTAGAGAATGGATGTAAAGAAAAAGCAGTTAAATGTTAATACAAAATAGCTACAATGCTGGTATATGAGTCAAAACAGATTAACATAGGTCATACAGTAAAGTCAGAAGATTTAAAACATTACTATACCATCTATTTTAAACTGGCACAAAACTACTCTTCTGTAAGAGAGATAAAGTTTTATTTTTTGCCAAGTGTGTATATCTATTAAAATGAAAACTAGTGCCCAGTTTAGAGGCCAAACATGAGCTCACGTCCAGAACAGGATCACAAAGAAAAATAGAGAAATAGAGATGAGATACAGGAAGAAAGGGTGTGAGAGAGAGAGAGAGAGAGAGAGAGAGAGAGAGAGAGAGAGAGAGAGAGAGAGAGAGAGAGAAATAAACTCTCTGGCACAGGAAAGTGATAGCTTGATCACCAACAGGTGGCTATGGCTGATTCCTTTAAGAAAAAAGACCGAAAAATTTTATAATATCGTGTTCCAAATTATTAGGCTGGGACTCTGCGAAGAGCTAACGGAGAAGGAAAATTGTTCTTATTATGACCCTGTTAGAGATGGAGATAGGGATAGAGAGTCGTTAGGGAAACACAGTGCCTCACAGCTCCAGGGTTCCTGAGCTGCAGTTACTGTACTATGTTCTCATGCCCACATGTGTAGCTTACTCAGTTTTCTCCCAAATCTAAGAAACATGAACATGAATAATAAAGGATAAATTGCATTTAGTTTTAATTGTGTGTACTTCAATATGTACTTCATCGCCTCATGGCATATTTTTTATAAACGAGCATATGGGATGTATTTGGAGGAAAATATTTGCATTTGTAAGGCGTTTGTTCTTGGTTTCCATAGGGACCACATCTTACAAGGGCTCACTTGAGACAAAAAGAAAAAGTAGAAGTAGGTCACAGACATTGAACTCTGCATGTAGTGTTTAAAGGATCTATCTGAATTACACTGCTTTCATGCCATGACCCTCAAGCATATTGCACTATGAGTAATTAGTGTTCAGAACATTAACTCAGATACCATTTCTAGAGGTCTTGGTGAGAAATAATAAGAAAAAAATGCATCACTGTGACAAGATGGCTGTATATCTGATTTACTGTGAATAGCTCAGGGGAGGAGGGAATATAAATAATATCATTTTTAAATGTATTTTAAAAACAGAAACTGGTGATAGATGGAGAACAGACAAACAGTTATTATATATATATAATTAAAGTGTTTAAGCCAAGACTAAAAGTCTAAAAGTCAAATCCTGCCTGAATCCACCTCTAAACAATCAGAGGGAGAAATCAAATCACTCTAGCCCAAAAGATGCATAGCCAGTGGTGACATTGTCAATAACCTGTAAATTAATGTGTTAAGGGGTAATCAGATCCATTAAAGCAATAACTACTGTTTACTGTTTTCGACTGTAAAAAGTGTCATAAACGGGCAACTAGATTGTTGCCCGTTTATGACACTTGATCAGTTTGTGCTGGTACATGAACATGTTTACTCTAATACAAGTTTCAGAATGATGATATTTGTGTTTTGACTTTGCTGGCTGTTCAGCACACATTAAAACATGGAGCAGACAGAAAACGGCAAACTAGGCATACATACATTTCAGACGCAAGATCTTTACATATTTTCCATGATTTTTCATTGTTTTGACAATTCAAAAATATTTCATAGAGAAAATATATTTTAATCTTTCATTTTTAGTTGAATACACTTTGGAGAATCCACAATAAAAATGCTTCTTTTTAATATTTGTCACATTTGAGTCAATTTTTAAAATGACATTTGTTGTAGATAAAGTCAATTTGTTTCCAATTTTAAAAGGGAATGGAGTAGGAAGAAAGCAATTGTTGTTTAGTTTAACACTTTTTCATGTAGGCAAGTGGAGTAAAATAAACAGAATTTAAAACTCTAGGCATAAACTGGTTGCTGTTCATTCCAGGAACAGTGTTGCGTCACACTCTATGTGAAACTTACACATGTACCGCAGGTGTGCAAATGTTTGGTGTGCAAACTCAATGTGGCATCTGGGGTCTGATTTTGCACCAATGATTTGAATTCCTAAGGATGTGTATGGATTGCATCAGCGACATGAATTGTTTTCGATTGGGTTTTTGGACACATGCAAGTTCTGTGAACTTACCATACCGTATTTCTTGAAAAAAAATCAATTTGGTTTATTCTATTTACTGTATACTTTATGTTGCTAAAAAAAACAGTTTTTGTGCCGATCTAATACTTACATTTTCTAATAAACACACTTCTTCTTTTTTCTCTATCATGTCATATGGCAATCCTAATGTGAATTGTTTTCAAATGCCATTAAGAAAAAAAGATTGGATGATGTAATGTTCCAGGCTTGTGTGCGTAACAGATTTTTGGTAATTGTAGTGCAGTATGCAGGGTGGAACCCCACTGATGAGACTATTGAACAGGGGCAATTTCCATAGAACATTGATGTTCAATAGTTTATTTGTTTTACTTTCCTTTTGTTTCCTAATGAATTTATTTGCACTTGCATTCTATACATATTTTTATGTAGCTGTAACAGGGACTTAATAGCTTAGCAGACATCAACATTATCTTCCACAACAGCCGATATTTCATCTTCATGAGAGAGAAAGAAAGATGAGACTGTACAAAAACCCTTTGGCAAACTCCTTAAACTATATCACAATTGTATTTAACTGTGGGTTCAGAAGGCTGACATCAAATCTACTTAAATGTCAAGCAGGAAACAGAAATTATAACATATAATCAATCGGCCGGAGTGCTAGTTTTAAATGTCTAATGAGGCTTTCCCAAAGTGATGTGTCTCGAGCAATGAGCAATGAAAAACCTTAAGTACCAGACTATAAGACTGTATGTTGTTGCTGGATTAAAATGTATGCAGCAGGTTCTATGTCTGAAACATCCAGTAATTGTAAATAATTAAATATGATTTTTGTCAAATATATTTGTCAAATATTTTTACACTGTGCATCTGCAATGAACAGTATTGTGTATCTTTTCTATGTAATCTTCTTTCGTATTTTAACCTTGTGTTTTATGTCTCTAGGCTTATTGTTCTTGTCTCCATACAGTATCTGCCTACAGTATATGTAAACATTTGTCTTAGCTTTCACTTTGCCAATAATACACAGCTGTATGCTTAACTAAAGCCAGATCACACATACCGGCTAAATAAAATGAATGTCTTTTATATTATGCACAGCAACAGAAGACATTACTTTTTATTAGTAACTTCATGTTCTAATTTGAAGCTCATGTAAATAATAGCACCACCTTGATGCCACTGTTGGTCCCTTGAGTAAAGCCTTTACTCCTTTTTCTGCTCCAGCGGTGACACATTATGTTTGACTAAAGCTTTCTAAGCTGTAATATGTAAGTATATGTGACAAATATGATAAATTATAAATAAATTAAAAAATAAGCATCAGGAATTTGTAATAACTTTCACATTAATATTTGATACTCAGACATGATGTAATATATCAAAATTAACATTTTATTTGTTACAAACAGGACTATACAAAGAACAAATGAAAATATAATAAAATGCTTATTAATGCTTCTCTGAATTTAAAGAATATATTAAATTAATTTAAAAAATACAATAGAAAATGGGCAAAATGGAGCAAAATAAAACATAATAAAAATAAACATAGAAAATATGTTCTCCCACATTTCATGTTAGGTTGATTGGTGATTTTAAATTGTAGGAGTGAGTATGAGTCTGAGAATATACAGGTATATTAGGTGAATGAGTGAATGAACAAAAAAACAAACAAACAAATGAACAAACGAACGGACAAACAAACAAACAAACAAATGAACAACTGAACAGACAACCGAACAAAAGTCAAAAGTAGAAAATATGACAATATAAAATGTACTGTGAGTTGTATATGTCATGTGTATAAATAGGCTGTAGCAGTGGAGTAGAAAGTGCAGTTGTGCATGAGTTCTGGTTCATATGTTCATATGTATTTGAGAGTGTGAGCTCAGCAGAATCCCGATTTCAGGTGTTCTCCTGGTTGAGGAAACAAATGGCCTGTCAGAGAAAGCTCCTACTCTTTCTCTGTGTGTTTGCTTTCAAGGAGGAGAAGCGCTTCCCTGAACATAGAACATCGCAACATAGAAAGAGTCAATTGTTGGGGTGACTGAGGTGCTTCACTATCTTCCTGGCCTTAGTCCGCTTGCTGTAGGCAGACTACAGGTCAGGCATTCCAGTCTGGAGAGTACATAGAGATTGTCTGTCCTGTTTGGTGATTCTACCAAACCAGGTTGTGATGCTTTCCATTATGATGCTTTTAATGGTGTATTTATTAAAAACTTAGATGGAATGTTAATGAAACTTTGAATAAGCAAGGATCTTTTTCTGTCACTCCTTTACTCTATTTCTTATTTTTTACTTTTGAATTCAACTATTATAGCTAGATTTTTGCCCTGCTTCTATTCATTTACATTTACAGTATTTAGTAGATACTCTTGTCCAGAGATACTTTCAAATGTGCTTTGAGTCACATCATTGAATAGCTCAATGGTACAATAGCAAATTTAACAAAAACTGTTGAAATAACAGCTGCTAGTTATTTAAGAAAGAGTTAGGTCTTTAGTTGTCTCTTGAAGACAATTCTTCTGTTCTGACGTTGATAGGAAATTCGGAAAAGTCTACATCCAGGTAGACAGGCTTACCTTGTGTTCTAAACCTCTTTAATGACTGCAGTCATAAATTTTACTTCTATACAGTTGCCCTTTTTTACTCATTCATTTATTCATCTTCTTACCCGCTTATTCCCAAATTCAGTGTCATGTGGGCCTGCTGCGCCTATGTGCACTTTATTACTATATATGTAAACTTAGAGTGACTTATGAAGTCTCTAATAAAAACACATTTTCATGTTTTCGTGTACTACGAGACTAAGAATACCAATGAGAACATATGGTTAAAACCAGGTATTATATGGAAATTGTGTTAATTAAAGAATAGAAAAAATAACAAAAGTAAGCCAACACAAGTATATAAATGCAAACTGGCCATGATGCAGAGGAGAACAGGGTGGTCCGTCTGCAAACAACCATACGTCATACACAAAGCTCAGCTCATGCTTGATTTAGAGATGCATGCAATCATTATTGTATTACACTCTACAGTATTGGGTCACCTGATCATTAAATTCATAGAATATGTGTTCTTAAACCTCTTATTCAAGATTTAGTCATACTATTACTTCTAGAATCACATTCAAGTTTTTTGGATTCTCTTAGGAAACTGCTCATTAAATACTCGTAATCACATTATCCTGTGTGACCCACAGTAGGACCCAGAGAAGGATAAGCTCTCTTTGATCTCTATTTCCTCTCAGGATTTATACCTCATGTTGTCTCGTGAAGTTTGACACTGTCTTACACCAAGACAATTAAATTAAATTATATTATATTATAATGTGAATCAGTGATCTAATTAATAAAAATTTCAATCTAAACAACATGATTATTATAATATTAAACAAACTTTAACTAAGTCTGCGGCGGTGCAGTGGTTTAATAGTTAGCATGGTTTCCTCACAGCAAGAAGATCCTGGGTTTGATTCCCGGTCTGGCAAGGTGTCTTTCTGTGCGGTGTTTGCATGTTCTCCGAGTACTCCGGTTTCCTCCCACAGTCAAAAAACATGTACATTAGGTTGAATGGTGATCCTGAATGTGAATGGGAATGATCCTGAATGTGAATGAATGTGTGGTCTCTGTATGGCACTGTGATGGACTGGCAACCTGCCTTTCGCCATGTCTGTGCTGGGATAGGCTCCAGCAGACCCATGTAAGCCTGTATTAGGGAAGAAGCGGGTTAGAAGATGAATAAATGAATAAAGACTATGAATTATTAAAAGAAATTAAACTGAAATGAGAAATGAGGTTGTTGTGCAAATCTCCCGCTTAAATGTATCACATTTGGTATCTATGGACACTTGCACCTTATTGTAAAACTTCATTTCACACAGTCCAAATATTTTCCTCTTATGCTAGTACAAACAACAACAAAATATAGCAAATACCTACTTCTTCTTCTTCTTCTTCTTCTTCTTCTTCTTCTTCTCCTTTCGGCTGCTCCCGTTAGGGGTCACCACAGCGGATTGCTCTTCTCCACACTACCCTGTCCACTACATCTGCCTCTTTCACCCCAACTACCTGAATGTCTTCCCTCACCACATCCATAAACCTTCTCCTTGGTCTTCCTCTTTTCCTCCTGCCCGCACCTCCATCCTCAGCATTCTTCTACCAATATACTGCATGTACCTTCTCTGCACATGTCCAAACCATTTCAACCCAGCCTTCCTTGTCTCTTAAACATCCTACATGTGCTGTCCCTCTAATAAACTCATTTGTAAATTGCAAATACCTACAAACCTACCAATACACACATACATTGTGGGACAAACATTCATTATAAGCATCCTACACAGTTTCATATTCATTTAACACAAAATTTTATAAACTGAACAGCAAACCTGGGCGTCCAGAATTTACACAACAATCCAGACTCCTTACTTAAGGTTTTTTGACAAAGTGTAGAACTTACATATAAAATCCAAACATAATTGCATTTTATTCATTAATGCATGAACATAAACATAACCCCCAATTACTCAGATATATAAAAGAGATAAATGTAGGTCTCTTTGGATAAGGGCGTCTGCTAAATGCTGTAAATGTAAAAAAAAAATAAAAAATAATTGTAAGATGAAATAAAAAAGAATAACAAGTGACATTACTTAGAATGACTTTCCTTTACTTTAATCTGTATAATATAATCAGAACAGAGTGACTTTAGAGTGGCAGGATGGGAAAATTCAGCAAGTAGTTTGAGATTCAGCGTTTTTGATTTATGTAACTTGTGTTACTGTCTGATGTAGCTAGTCACTAACTTTTTATTGGACAGTTTTCTACTTTTATTTGAGGAACTATTTATCTTGTTACTTTTCCTCTTACCTATTTAAATATTTCTGTAAGTAACAAATAAAACAGTCAGTGTTTCATATAGTCTGTGTAACCTTTAAACTAATTTAGTTTCTTTTGAAACCATTTTAATCTATTTCATCTTCACCAGCTGTGTTGTAGGTTTCATTAAGCATAGACAACCAAAATACTTTTATTAAACTTCCTTTCAATCCTTATTGTTGGTTCTATTGTTCTCGTCTGCAAGAAAGCAAGAATTTCTTCCTTTTTATCAGACAAACAAGTGTGGAATATTACATGTGTATTAATTTTGTGACAATAAACTATGTTTCTCATATCTAACGCACAAATATCTTAATGTCTAAATTCAGTTATTTTTTACAAAACTCCATATTAATCCCAACTCTTCATTGCATGAGCTCTCCGTAAATGCAATGAAGCACTCAGTCTGTGTCTGGAAATAGTGTCCAAACTGAAACAGGATGGGAAGTGACCGTATTTGTTTGGGATTGACTTGAAGAGCATATGGTTTCAATTTGCATCAGTGCCAAAGGCCTAGTGGCCAGTCACTCTCTCTGCTTCCTCTCTCCCTCTCTTTCTCTTTCTCTCTCTCTCCCTCTCTCTCTCTCTCTCTCTCTCTCTCTCTCTCTCTCTTTGATTCTGTTCCCTATTTAGAATCACATTTAAGAAGTTCCAAGCATGCATTACCTGACATATACGGTATTAAGAAGTATAGCTTTCAGGCATTTACCTATTTGCTCACTTTAATTGTTTGGATTTAACACCTTAACTTTAAACTTTAAAGATGTAATAGGTATATACATTGGTGAATATTTTGAGAAGAATGTCTTATGTCCAAGAACAGTCAGTTTTGAAAATATCTTGCGTTTCATATTAGTATTGTTGTAGATGAAATGTCCTTTGTCATAAATAGCAATCTAGCAGGAATTTGAGAGACAGGAAACTTACTGTAGTCATGTATTAAGTAATAATGGACAGTATAATTAAGTTAGTATACATAAAGCTTGGCAACCTTTTCGTTCCCGTGTATATTACATAAACCTAAATACTGCCAAATTATATGACTCATTTCCACAAGCTGAGATCTAAATTTACAACTGCAATGTTACCATTAGAAATTAGAACAAAATCGTTTGTGTGTGTTTGTGTGTGCAGTGTGTATGCGCCATCCAGAGAAAAGCACTTTCCATATTTCTAGATTTTTCTCAGTTTAATCATAACCTGCAAGTATTTCTGAAGCAACTGGTTGGTGTACAAGTGTATTGCAGGTGTAATCCTATTCATCTATCGGACCATCAGATGAATGTATACTCAATGCAAGCAACTGCAGCAGCTGATTACATACAAACATGAAAAAAGGTTTTATCAGAATATGTCAAAAGGAAAAGGTCAAATAGGTAATAAAAGCACTTTACACGCATGACCTTGGTATGACCCACATCTAATAAAGTTAATGGAAAGTTTAAAGCTCTGTGTGGAGAAGCTTTAAAGCCAGCAAACATGAGATGAGCTCACTTGCGATTCAGTCACTTTAAAAAATTTGCATGGTACAGTATTCATAACACACAGCCTTGTCACACTTTATTCTTTAATCTACTCCAAAGTTGGCATTTGAGTTTAAAT
>JAOTRA010000035.1:9797625-9811086 GCA_026260255.1 Pseudolaguvia tuberculata
ATATATATCTGCACCTCTCACTATAATTAAACTATCACCCTTCACTGCATCATGGATCCAGCTCTCTTCTCTGTGCTCGCGACGCCGTTACATCTATGTTGTTCTGTTGTTATGTTGTGTTATAACTGTGATACTTTAATTGAAAATATATTTAATTTTAAGCAACGTTTATTTTAGAAAATATATTTCCAGCCATACAGAAACAATTAAAATATGAGATTTCATTTAGGATTTTAATTACACATAAACTTTGATTAGAGACATAAAAAGAGACTCAACCACACTTGCTTGATGTGAGAGAACAATCTTCATTGTTTTTTATGGATGTACCATTGGCTAGTGTGATAGCCTAGTTCATATTGCATGGATATGTATCTGACACTACTGTGTTCTGTCCGTCCAGTGTTCTATTCTGGCATGTGTGCCTTTTTACATCCCATCTCCTCTCTCTCTATCTACTTGAATTCACTTACTGTCTTGTCTGCCTACTGCAATATTATCAGATCTAAATAATATAAAATATATTCTTGAATTGAAATATATGCCAAGCAAAAATACGCAAAATATGCAATTCGTGTACAGCTTTTGTATCTTTAGTAGGATTTTAAAAATATGTTTATTGTAATGGTTAAGCTGGTAAAGAAAAAGAAATTATCAATCTAACAGGAAGCCAGAGGCAAACAGATATTTGCTGTCTGTACTCTGAATTAATGTGAGGTACTTGACACTGTGTGTGTTTGGGTGTCACTGGGTAGAGGGGTTATATACCAGGAAAGTATGATGGATGATGTGCAATACCCAGAGGTTGGCATTCATTAGAAGGGAGGCAGACACCATGCCAGGCTAATTGTACTGTTTATTATCATTTCCGTTCATATATCAGGAGCAGTCAGTGGGTGCATGTTTGTGACATCTGACCACTTTCTGTGTCTGCACAGAGCCATCAGCTAACATCCATTCTGAGGTCATTGTGACTCCGGCAAACCAATCCAAATGTTAGAATAACAACCACTGCATCTGTTGCTTAGATGCATAATTTATTATTGCGCATGTAGCCATTAGTCAAATGTCGACAAGTAAAACAGCAGACCAAATCAACATCGTTTCCCACCAAAACATTCTATGAATGATGCTGACCTCATGATCTTTAAATGTTTATTAAAAATCCTAGGCATTATTTTTGCTAGGAGATTTCAGAAAGCAGGAAAAAAAATTAAGCAAAAAAGAATAAGAGAACAGGAGCACTTTCTTCAGGAATCATGTCATCTAAATAAGAATGGAATGTAGATAAATGAGGCTGCAAAGTGGAGAAGGCCTGCGTGCCTACTGGAGAGGGCACGCTAAGTTCATTCTTTATTTAAAGGATTGTCAGTGATTTCCTCCCCACATATCTTGAGATAATAACATCATAATAATAACTTTGCTCCTGATGACACCTTTCTGTCTTCCATATGTGCTTCTATTGCCACCTTCCAAAGCATTGAATTACCTTTTCCTCACCTCAATCACTTCACTTGCACACAGATACTATACCTTATCAGTATACAATAATGGGGACCAATGTATGCTACTGCTAATGTTAGCATATTACTATAATCTCTTGTACAAAAATCTCATTTTAACTGAAACTAAATCTGCTGCTACAATGTTCAATTGGACTACAGATAATGAAAAAACACTTGCCACAAGTACACTCCGTTATCTATTAAAACCTTGCAGTTAGGTATGGGTTTAAAAGCAAAAGAGACCCTGCCATCTAACATCTGAGAATTATTTTTATAGCACACATGCCAGACAATAGTACAAGCTTTTTCCTACAATTGTTAAAAAACTACCTTTGCTTTGACTATTTATTTCATAAACATTTTGTTTTAGAAGACATCAAACATATTATTAGAGGGCACAGTGAAGAATGTGATGCATAGGTAAAAAGAGAATGGTAGCCCAGGATTACCTGAATTTAGCTAACTTTCTGACAAACATTATTTATTTTACTTTTGCCAAATAATTAAGTTGCGTTGGCGATGTAAAAACTTGACAACAAACAAATGGATGCTGGAAACAGTAGGAAAGAGAATCACAAGCTGGATGTTGAGTGAAGATGATACTTTCAGCAAAGATGACTTCCTCTTTCAGTACCTGTAAGTTGACCTCCTATAGGTTTGGCCCAGATTTCTAAAAATGAAAAGGACTAGTGTCTGGGTTGAGTAAGAGCACTTGGGATGTGATCGGTTCTGTCTTGGTAAAAGGGTTAATTACAGCATTACATATTCACCCATCAGTCACTCTGGAAAATGTCACAGAAGCGCTATGGTGCCAGCTGACTGATTGAGAATAATTGCCTGAAGCATGAAAGGCTTCTGAAAAAAGAAACAAGAAGGAAAGTCTTTTTTTTTCACAATGATGCAGGATGCAGTTGCTAAGATTTTTTTTTTTATGAATGAAGCAAATAGAAAAGCTTGCATACAAAAACAAGCTATAAAGATAAAATTCTTTCTGCTGACATTTTCTTAAGTTGTAGCCAGCAGGGATTTAGACAGTCAATTCAACCAAATACATCAACCTCTTAAGTTATTTACTTTCACAGATTCTCTACTTTTCCTTGTCTGTCTGTCATTCAATATGTCAATGTGTATTTTTGTACATGTAAAGTAATTCATTAATTCACCTTCTAAACCTTTTATTCCCTAATACGGTGTCACAGGGATCTGCTGGAGCCTATTCAAGCACACATAGGGCAAGAGGCAGGAGTGTAATGAGCCAAGTTCCTGCTGGGCACTGCGAGAGGGTGCCTTCGCCCAAGTTCTAGTGGACTGTTTCCTGTTCCAGGTAAAAGGGCAAAGATGCCCTATTTGAGTTAGCATGTTGCTAAGCTTGTTTGTCTCGCTGACCATACTAAGCATTTTCATGTTTCTAGTGTTTGCCTGTTTCTTGACCTCTTTCCTGGATCTACGATCATGAGTTTTGCCTACCATATTGGATTTATCTTCCTGGATTGTTTGTTGATCTGTGTACTGAACCCTGACTGTCTATTGACCTTGTTCCTGCTTAACCCTGCATTGTCTAATAAAAAGAGTAACTGCATGATAAATCCCTACAATATTGATTCGTTACAAGGGGTACACCCTGGACAGGTCATCAGTTCATTGGAGGGCCACACATACACACACACACACACACAGACACACACACTGTAAGGAAGCCAACTAGGCCACGCCCTCTCCCGAAGCATCGTCGTCCTGGAAACCAAATGGTTCCAGGACAATGACGCATTATATAAGGCGACGCGCTGATATGCGCGTTGCGAGTCATTGAGTTTGTGATCGGACTGATGCCCTGACGAGTTTTTATATGAGAGAGCTGCTCACACTGCTCTCTACGCCTACGCCATTCAGTTAAGTTTTTGGTTCCCGCTGTGGACCTTTTTGTTTACGTCTGACGGCGATCGGTAGATCCTTTATTATCCTTTTATCGGTAGTCTTTATTAGTTTGCAGTTTCCCGCCGTTCTTTGTTTAGTCGTGTTTTGTTTACATTGAGTTTATAAATAAACAGTACCTGCATAATTGATCCTCTCCTTATTCGTCCGTCACAGAATGACTCGCCAAACAAGGATCCAGCGAGACATGCTCAGTAGGGCTTCCTTACTGCATTAGCCCCCCTGCTAGTGCCACTGTCTGCACGCCGGTTAGCCACGCCTTCGCCGGCTGAACTGCCTGAAAAATTTAATGGCGATCCCATTACCTGTGCTCAGTTTGTGGCAAGCTGCCAGAATAATTTTTTGTGTTTCCCGCACGCTTTCCCCACGTCCCTCAAGAAGTGTGCATTTGTTTTTTTATTACCTTCAGAGTCCCCAGGGTTACCTTCAGAGTCCATTTCGGTCCCTTCAGAGTCCCTTGCGGTCCCTTCAGAGTCCCTTGCGGTCTCTTCAGAGTCCCTTGCAGTCCCTTCAGAGTCCCTTGCGGTCTCTCCAGCACTCCCAGCGGCCCCTTCTGTCCCTCTAGAGTTCCCCATTGAGGTCCCTTTGGTCCCTCCAGAGTTCCCCATTGAGTTCCCTTCGGGTCCCTCCAGAGTTCCCCATTAAGGTCCCTTCGGTCCCTCTAAAGTTCCCCATTGAGGCCCCTTTTGTCCCTCCAGAGTTCACCATTGAGTTACCTTCGGTTCCTCCAGAGTTCCCCATTGAGTTCGCTTCGGTCCCTCCAGAGTTCCCCATTGAGTTCCCTTCGGCCCCTCCAGAGTTCCCCATTGAGGTCCCATCGGTCCCACCAGAGTTCCCCATTGAGGTCCCTTTGGTCCCTTTAGAGTTCCCCATGGAGGTCCCTTTAGTCCCTCAAGAGATCCCCATGGAGGTCCCTTCGGTCCCTCCAGAGTTCCCCATTGAGGTCCTTTTGGTCCCTCCAGAGTTTCCAGCGGTCCCTTCTGTCCCTCCAGAGTTCCCCATTGAGGCTCCTTTGGTCCCTCCAGAGTCCATGTCACGTCATTGTCGAGGCCTGGAAGCCTCGCCCTGACCATACCCCACTCTGTTTGTACACTGTGGATTGACTACGTGGTGTTTTTTCTAGTGTATTGGTTATTTGCGCGTTGCGAGTCATTGAGTTTGTGATCGAACTGATGCCCTGATGAGTTTTTATATGAGAGAGCTGCTCACGGACATTGCCTACACCGACGCCATTCAGTTAAGTTTGTGGTTCCCGCTGTGGACATTGTTTATGTCTGAGGGCGATCGGTAGATCCTTAGTTGTTATTAGTTTGCAGTTTCCCTCCGTTCTTTGTTTACTCGTGTTTTGTTTACTTTGAGTTTACAAATAAACGGTATCTGAATTATGCATCCTCTTCTTATTCCTATGTACCACACACACGCACGCACGCACGCACGCACGCACGCACGCACGCACACACACACACACACACAAATGAACCCAAGACTTTCTTGATATAAGGTACTAACCACTACACCACCAAGCCACCCCAACATAAAGTTTATTCATCTTAATCATCTTTATCCTACCTCAAAATTGTTGAAATTTTGTATTAAAATAAATGTTAATCTGATAATTTGATGCTACCATGTCTTTCATTGAACGTTGTTATTAAAAGCTGTACACACTTGTGCACTGAGGTTGGTAAATATTCACTAGTACTGTGGCTGATTTATTTCAAGCTCACTTGAAGTAACCAATATGTTGCACACATATGCACAGTATTTGTCTGTAAAATATTATTGAGCTTGCATAAGCATCTACAGTTAGGCATTTAGTACAGTTAGGCATTTAGCAGACGCTCTTATCAAGAGCGAATTACATTTTAATATCTTTTTTCACAACTGAGGGTCAAGAGCATTGCTCAATGGCCCACAGTGGTTGCTTGGTGGGATTTGAACCCCAGCCTTTCTGCGATTAGTCCAACACCTTCACCACTAGGCTACTTCCCAGGTAAAAACCTCCCATCACTGTTACCATATCATCCATATCATCTGAATAGCTTCCCATATGTGCTACAAACTGGCATTTGGTGGAGCTTTCCTCTGAGTAAATTACTCAGTCCCTTCTTCACAGATGTTTTACTGAACAGAGATTTAGTAGCTACAAAGACACAAACAAACAAATGTATAGAATTTTAGGAAGAGGCAATAAAGTGAGGGGAAAGATAATAATACCAACATTCTTTAATTTGTAGGTTTATTTATAAATACACATTTCTGGCGAGAGGATCCCTGAGTAATGGAGAAGGAGTGTTCTAGTATCGATATTTAAGAAAAAGGGAGATGTGCAAGCGTGCAGTAACTACAGGGGAATAAAGTTGATGAGTCACATCATGAAGTTATGGGAAAGAGTAGTGGAAGCTCGGCTGAAGGAAGAGGTGGCCATCTGTATGGTTTCATGCCAAGGAAGTGTTACACTAGAGAACTACAGACAGGTAATTCGCTTTAAGCACAGATCCTTTATTTTTGTGAGAGTGACACAGATAGGAGAGAGTGCGGGAAGGGCAGATGTGTAGATCTGGGATGGAGAGAGGCACAGACGCTGACAGAGTGTTGACACAGATGAACATAAAGGCGCACGACACAGCAGACACGATCAGGATTCTGGGAACACTAGAACACAGGCAGAAACAGGTGAAATCACAGAGAACTAACAGTATTAGAAGGATTGAGTCTTTTTGTTTAAGTAGCGGGAGTGATGAGATGGAATAGAAGACAGGTGAGCATGGTTAATATTCGGGAGAGCGTGGTAGTGACTGAGAGAGGGCATGATAGGACCTGCCAGATCCGTGACAGTACCCCCCTCCTGACAGCCAGCTCCTGAGGGCCGAAACGAGCAACGCCGTGGTGGTCTCCGGCATTCTTGTGGTGCTGGGGCTTGTGGGTTAACCTGATGGAACTCCTGAATGAGCTGAGGGTCCAGAATGTTGTCCCTGATCACCAAAGATCATTCCTCTGGTCCATACCCTTCCAAATCAACCAGATATTGTAACTTACCACCACAGTGCTGGGCTGACAGGATCTCTTAAACTTGTAAATGACTCCCTCCTCAGCAAGGAGCGGTAAGGGGGGGTTCTTCCTGGGCAGATTCTGTGGAGACAAAGTCAGGTTCAAAATATGGCTTGAGTTGGGACACGTGGAAAGTGAGGTGAATGCGGTACTCCGGGGGGAGTGACAAGGTAAACATGACAGGATTTAACCTCCTGGAGATGGTAAAGGGCCAACAAACTTGGGACCTAGTTTTTTAGTTGGTTACAGCAGCCGCAAGTTTCGTGTGTACAGCCACACCTTCTGTCATGGTTGATAATCTGGGTTAGTGGATTGGTGGGCATCCGTGGTGTGTTACTGTCTGCGGATGGCTCACTGAAGTTGCTGGTGCACTTGGTCCCAAATTCCTTGGGCTCTTGGATATGACGCACTCTTTGCACCCCCTCACATACATTCTGATTTCTCCAGCCATGTTGGGCAACCAGAAGCGCTCTGATAGTAGCGAGAGGGTGGAGTTGGCCCCTGGGTGGCCAGTGCCTGGGGTAGAGTGAGAAGAGTGGATTAGAGCCAAGCGTTGGGTATGGGGTACATTTTACTTACCGGGACAACCCGGCGGAGACGGAGGTGATGGGTCTGCGGCAGTCCACTCTATAGGACTCAGGATCATGGAAGAGGGTAAAATGGGTTCATTCTTCTCCTCTGCGTGGTTAAGCCCACTAAATCGCTGTGACAGAGCGTCGGCCCAGATATTCTTGGAGCCTGGACAGAAAGAGATCGTGAAGTCAAACCTATTAAAAAACGGAGCCCACCATGCCTGACTTGAGTTCTTATAGTCGGTGATGACTGTGAAAGGGTGGTCAGCCCCCTCTAACCAGTGCCTCCACTCCTCCAGTGCTAGTGGTCGTAGTTGCATTCCGCCGGGCTGAATTTCCTAGAAAAATAAGCACACGGGTGAAGATTTCCAGATTTCCCCTGACGTTGCAATAGAACCCCTCCGGTTCCAGTGATAGAGACATCCACTTCCACGATAAAAGGGATTTTAGGGTCTGATGTGCTAGGATGGGTGCAGAGGTGAAGGAGGATTTCAGACCTTGAAAGGCCTCATGAGCCTATGGAGTCCATGTCAGAGGAAACGGCTTGCCCTTGAGCATATTGGTGAGTGGGCAGGCCATCAGACTATAGTTCTTGATGAACCGTTGGTAAAAATTAGCAAACCATAGAAATTGCTGTAGATGTTTCACAGTTGTTAGGTCTGGCCAGAAGGTCACTGCCGACACCTTGGTGTTGTCCATCTGCACCCCCTGCTGGTCAATATAGTACTCCAGGATGTGAACTGCGGGAGTGTGGAAGATGCACTGCTCTGCTTTCAGAAAGAGGTGGAACTCCATGAGCTTTTGCAGGACCGCAGTGACATGGTAGTGGTGCTTGACCTCATTTTGGGAGTAGATGAGGATGTGGTCAATGTAGACGATAACCCACTTGTGCAGAAACTCCCGAAACACCTCGTGAATAAAACCCTGAAAGACAGAGGGTGCATTAGCGAGCCCGAAAGGCATAACCAGATACTCATTTTGTCCAGGGGGTGTAATGAATGCTGTCTTCCACTCATCTCCCTCCCAGATCCTGATTAGGTTGTATGCACTTCGGAGATACAGCTTAGCGAAGATCCTAGCCCCTCTCAATTCCTCCAGAGCAGCAGGAACTAAGGGAAGAGGGTACTTAAACTTGACTGTGAGTTGATTTAGAGCTCGGTAGTCGATACATGGTCTTCCAGACAAAGAAAAAACTGGAGGCCACTGGTGACGTAGAAGGCTGAATGTAACCTTGACTCAGGGCCTCACTAATATAGTCCTTCATAACTCTCCTCTCTGGGAGGGAGAGTGGGTAGACTTTCCCCTTAGGCACTGCCACACCCGGTTGTAGGTCACAGTCCGATGGGCGGTGAGGCGGAAGCTGGGTCACTCTCCCGAGGCAGAAAAGGTCCTTGAACTGCTTATATGCCTATATGCTTATCACCCCACCTTAAGACCTCACCAGACACCCAGGAGAGAACTGGGTTGTGGTGAACCAACCAGGGCCTCAGTGGTGGCCAGAATGACCTCAGTGGTGGCGCCCTCTAAGAACAGGAGGTGATTGGATTTAGTATGTAACAGTCCCACCTGCAAAATAACTGGACCAGCTAGATGGCCAGCTTACACACCTGCCGGTTATGGGGGTGCCGGTTATCGAACAGATCTGATATTAGCTTTCGGTAGGGACTGTGGAGAGCTGTAGGAATAGGCAGAGATCTCCGGAGATGAAGTTTCCTGCAGAACCTGAGTTGAGGCGAGTTGGAACAGATAGATATGAGGTCTTTTAACTAGAGCAGGTTCATCTTATCGTGTAAGGTATGAATAGAACTCACCCAGGTCCCTGTGGACAGGAACCACAGAAGTGACCCTTGGCCCCACAGTACAAACACAAATCCTCCATTTACCCTCCTGTGACGTTCTCCCTGAGTGAGATGGCCCGCATCCAGCTGCATAGGTTCCGGGCTGGTCACTAGAAGGCGCTCTTGTTCAGCCAAACAGAAGGGAGTGTTAAACTGGGCTGACTCCTCGTGCGCAGCTTCCATGCAATCAGAGCAGCAAATTGAGTTTTAAATGAAATGTTTCAGCCCACAGATATCGTCGTTAGCCGCTAACTGAAGACGGAGTTGAGGGTTGAGATGCTGCCGGTAGAAAGGGAGTAAAGCTTTTTCGTTCCACCCACTGCTTGCTGCAAGGTACGGAATTTAAGAGCATACTCTTGTACCAAGAGATTACCCTGCTTGAGCTTATAAAGTTGCTCCCCTGCCGCGACCCCACCATCATGACGTCCAAAAACCTCTTTAAAGTAAGTGACAAACAGGATTAAAGTGGTGGTTACGGGGCCTCCTTACATCCAGATAGACTTCGCCCATTGCAACGCCGGTCCTGATAACAAGGAAATTATGTATGCAATCTTGGAAATGTCTGTGGGATAAAGATTAGGCTGCATGGAAAAAAAACAGAGAGCATTGTAAAAGGAATCCATTTCCACCATCCGGCTTGCCTGAAAAGGTCTCTGGCCAAGCCATGGGACTGGATGCGTGAGGTGCGGTGATCCGGTTGGGTGGGTGACGGAAGGGTCGGAGATTGTGATGGCAGCACTCGACGAAGAAGTTCTGCCAGCGCTGCGATCAGGTCGGAGTCACTCATCTGTGCTGCGATGTTGTAATGGTCCAAGTTTCTGTTAGGCTAGAGAACCACAGACAGGTAATTCACTCAGCCAAACAGAAGGGAGTGTTAAACTGGGCTGACTCCTCGTGCGCAGCTTCCATGCAATCAGAGCAGCAAATTGAGTTTTAAATGAAATGTTTCAGCCCACAGATATCGTCGTTAGCCGCTAACTGAAGACGGAGTTGAGGGTTGAGATGCTGCCGGTAGAAAGGGAGTAAAGCTTTTTCGTTCCACCCACTGCTTGCTGCAAGGTACGGAATTTAAGAGCATACTCTTGTACCAAGAGATTACCCTGCTTGAGCTTATAAAGTTGCTCCCCTGCCGCGACCCCACCATCATGACGTCCAAAAACCTCTTTAAAGTAAGTGACAAACAGGATTAAAGTGGTGGTTACGGGGCCTCCTTACATCCAGATAGACTTCGCCCATTGCAACGCCGGTCCTGATAACAAGGAAATTATGTATGCAATCTTGGAAATGTCTGTGGGATAAAGATTAGGCTGCATGGAAAAAAAACAGAGAGCATTGTAAAAGGAATCCATTTCCACCATCCGGCTTGCCTGAAAAGGTCTCTGGCCAAGCCATGGGACTGGATGCGTGAGGTGCGGTGATCCGGTTGGGTGGGTGACGGAAGGGTCGGAGATTGTGATGGCAGCACTCGACGAAGAAGTTCTGCCAGCGCTGCGATCAGGTAGGAGTCACTCATCTGTGCTGCGATGTTGTAATTGTCCAAGTTTCTGTTAGGCTAGAGAACCACAGACAGGTAATTCACTCCTTTAATTCAGATCCTTTATTTTTGCAAGAGTGACACACAGATAGCAGAGAGTGCGGGAAAGGCAGGTGCGGAGATCTGGGACAGAGAGATGACTTGGGCACAGATGCTGATACAGTGTTGACACAGATGAACAATAAGGCGCATGATGAAGAGTGTTCAAGGCGTGGGTTTAAGTGGCAGAGTGATGAGTTTGGAATAGGAGACAGGTGAGCATGATTAGTAGTCGCTAGAGCATGGTGATGACTGAGAGGGCATGATAGGACCTGCCAGATCCGTGACAGGAAGAGTACTACAGATGCAATCTTTGCTTTAAGGATGTTGACGGAGATGTATAGAGAAGGTCAGAAGGAGTTGCATTGTGTGTTTGTGGATCTGGAAAAAGCGTATGACAGGATATGAGGATGAGGATGTATCAGTCAGGTGTAGCAGAGAAGTATGTGAGGATGGTGCAGGACATGTATGAGGACAGTGTGACAGCAGTAAGGTGTGCGGTAGGAATGTTGGACTGGTTCAAGGTGAGGGTGGGATTGCATCCAGGACCGGCTCTGAGCCCTTCTTGTTTGCAGTGATGATGGACAGGTTGAGAGATGAGGTCAGACAGGAATCTCCCTGGATGATGATGTTTGCAGATGATATTCTGATTTGTGGTGAGAGTAGGAAGCAGGTTGAGAAGAATCTGGAGAGGTGGAGATACTCGCTGGAGAGAAGAGGAATCAGGAAGTCAGTAGGAGTTAAACAGAGTATGTGTGTGAATGAGAGGGAAGACATTGAAGTGATGAGGTTGCAGAAAGAAGAGGTAGTGAAGGTGGAGGAGTTTAGGTACCTGGGGTCAACAGTGCAAAGTAATGGAGAGTGTGTTAGAGAAGTGATGAAAACTGTGCAGGCAGGGTGGAGCGGGTGGAGAAAAGTGGCATGACTAATTTGTGATCAACGAGTTTCAGCAAGAGTGAAAGGGAAAGTTAATAGGACAGCAGAAAGACCTGCAATGTTGTACGCTTTAGAGACAGTGGCGTTGTCAAAAAGACAGGAGGAGGAGCTGGAGGTGGCAAAGTTGAGATTTTCATTGGGAGTGACGAGGATGGATAGGATTAGAAATTAATTTATTAGAGGGACGATGCATGTATCATGTTTTGGAGACAAGGTGATTGAGGCTAGGTTGAGATAGGAGGGATATGCAGTATATTGGTAGAAGAATACTGAGGATGGAGGTCTCAGGTAGGAGGAAAAGAGGAGGAGGTTCATGGATGTGGTGAGGGAAGACATGGAGGTAGTTGGGGTGAAAGAGGCAGATGAAGAGGACAGGGCAGTGTGGAGAAAAGCAATCCGCTGTGGCGACCCCTAATGGGAGCAGCCAAAGAGAGAAGAAAAAAATTTATAAATACCCATAATTACCACCTTCAAAACATCAGTATTGCTTGTGTTAACATCAAGTGCCAGATTTCTGTATTTAAGCTTTACTACAGGACCATACAGTCAATGATGCAGTCAAATCATTTTTGAAAAATGAGCTTTTGCTGCCATAGCAATTTGGATTATTTCTCTTGTTGATTTAATATATAAAATATAATTTATTCATCTTCTTACCCACTTATTCCCTAATTCGGGGTCACAGGGGTCTGCTGGAGTCTATCCCAGCTCACATAGGGCAAGAGGCGGGGGTACGCCCTGGACGGGATGCCAGTCAATCGCAGGGTAACACACAGACAAACAACCGTTCACACACACATTCACTCCTATGGACAATTTAGAATCACCAATCGACCTAATTTGCATGTTTTTGAACTGTGGGAGGAAACCGGAGTACCCGGTGGCAAAATGCAAACTCAGCACAGAAAGACCCCCGGCCTGGGAATCGAACCTGGGACCTTTTTGTTGTGAGGCAACCGTACTATTCACTATGCCACCGTGCCGCCCTTATATAAAATATCTAATAAACTTATTTTTTTGCTTAGGAAAGTCAATGTATTTGGTTCAGCTGAATATTTTTTATAAATGGAAACATAAAATTGATCGCAAAAGTAACACTAAAAAAAATCAGATGCTTCTGCCAATGTAACTACAGATAAAGCTGCCATATTCTAATGTTACTGGCTTAATTTATATAAATAAGTGAGCTTCGTGTAACTTGAATACTTAACACACACATACATACCAGCAGCCATCTGGATCAAGGTCAAACTCATGATAGCATTAAGATTATTGTTATAATGGGAGTGGGAACTAAGCATTATAAACTGTCTCTACTAGTTAAGGATCTTAAATGTACAAAGCGATTGGAAAACTTGGCCAGAAAAATCCTCCTATATCCAGTTCTTAGCTTTTCCCATGTCATAACTACTTTGGTGCAGACCACACACACTAAAATCTCAGAGATGAACAGCTGGGCTGAAAGGAACTAAACCTCCTGATAGAGACAGCATATATTATTCCTAATAAGTTACACACTTGACCTAGTGAACACAGACAAAACACAGAAAAAAATTGAATTCTGTAAACCCAGAACAAAGTGGCTCATAACCATTTTTATTGTAACAAAGAAGCACAGGTTTTTAATTAAAAATAAAAACTTAGGACCCTAAGGTGTCAGTATGTTCCTAATACATTTTCCAAGAGCTTTGTCAAACTGACATTAAAAAAATACTAAAGCTAATGCTAAATTAAATGCTAAAAGAAAGTTAGCAAAAGTCTTTAAATTAATCTTTAAAGTGAGGCCAGATTTTTTGGGAGCGCGCAAATTGAATGAGATCCAACGCCCAGCCTTATTTAACCTTCCAGGATATAAAACCCAGGGGGAGAAAACAAAGAAAAACATCATGTGATTTCTTTTCTTTCACAGTACTGGCAGATAAAAACAGACTAAAGGAACGGTGAAACTTGTGCTTTTGTTTCCTAGTTATTACCTAGCTCACACACTCACACACACACACACACACACACACACACACACACACACACACACACACACACACACACACACACAC
>JAOTRA010000035.1:9812654-9835748 GCA_026260255.1 Pseudolaguvia tuberculata
ACACACACACACACACACACACACACACACACACACACACACACACACACACACACACACACACACACACAGATTTATGACAGCAGCTAAAATCACATCATCATATGACCTACTCAGAAATTGATTATACTTTACAAAATACTGCAGGGTGTATGGTCTCTTTTTTACAACTAAGCAAATTTGGGTTATGGGTCTTGCTCAAGGGCCCACAGTAGTTGCTTGTGGGGGTGGGAATCAAACCTCGGTCTTTCTGGTATTAGTCCAACACCTTAACCACTAGGCTACCACTTCTCATTGTCTTCCCTGTCATGTGATTCCCTTTGTCTTTGTGCCTTTCTTCTGTGGGTTGTTGGTTATGTTTGTGTAACACTGTTGAGTTAGTCCATGCTATGCGTTTTAGTCCAGTTATTGTATGTTATGTGGGGTTGCGTTATGTTGTGTTATGTTATGTTGACTTCACACCTGAGATAATCCATTTCACAATGCATTTAACCCTTTGTCTACTGTTCTGCCTTAATGTTTAAGATGATGCATTTGTTTTCAGGCCCTCAGGCCCACACACACACAAACACACACACGCACCAGGATTTCTGATCATAAATATTCAACATGTTAAATATATATGAATTGTGATTAGGGTGCATTTGACACTCTGCTGAGCAGATTCAGTCACTTAACACAACCACAACATCACGAACAGATCTGCTACGATAATCTATAGAACCACTATGATAATCAGAACAGTATTTAGGATTGCATGAAGGCGAGAAATCAGCCAGGCATGTGTAAGCCCAGCATCGGGCTGTAAATAAAAAGACTTGGAATCATTCTTTTGTTGCAGTGCAGAAACTCTGCTGCAGATCACGGTTAGAATTTTTAGGGTTGCATTTTATGTATAGTTTGTTTCAGAATTTATCCTGCAATTTCCATCTATGAGTTGCATGATGTTTAAACAAATAAAATATGCTTTTTGGTGGTGTGGTGGAATAGTGGTCAGCAAATTAATCTCAAGGTCCCATGTTCGATTCCCGGACAAGGGGTCTTTTTGTGCAGACTTTGCATGTTCTCCGGACACTCTGGTTTCTTCCTGCAGTCCAAAAACAGCATAGGTAGATTGGGGAGTCTAATTTGTGTGTAGGTGGTTGTTCGTCTATGTGAAGCCCTGAGATGGACTGGCTAACTTTCCAGGATATACCCCTGCCTCTTGCCCTATGTATGCTACGATAGGCTCCAGCAGACCCAGTGATCCCAAATTAGAAATAAGTAGGTTAGAAGACTGTAGCAAAGATATAAATTGTATAATTGTAGGTTTGTATATTTTTTATGTTGGTGTAAGCCATATGTCAGCACAGTGAGGCAGTGGAGCACCACAGCTCCACATACACCTCTGATTTCTGTGTGTTTTTGTGTGTTTTCTTCAAGGATTCCTGGTTTCTTTCCACCTTACGAAACCCTGCTAGTAGGTAGATGGCCAACACTACTGCCGCTCAGTGTGAATGAATGTGTAAATGTATTGTGTATTGTACAATTCTTTTACACACACAGGTTCAATCATCCGATTACATAACACATTCAGACACTTACTGCTTGATATAATATCCACAGCATGAAGTTACACGAATTAAGAAGCTTTTTGAATGTAGGTCAGTGTGACAATACAGAACACTAATGTTTCAGCAGCACAGACAGACGTGAAAGCTTTATTCGGGTTACTCACATGACTTTTTAGTCTGACCCAGCCTGGGAAAAAGCAATAAAACTTACTCTTTATTAGTGGATAGAAAAAAAAATTATGATTCTCCTGGGTCAAATAATAGCCAACCAACTACTGGCAGCTGAGAGATTACATAAATGAAACAACTAGCTGTCACACACAAAGAAGACCTTCTTCCACACACTTCTGCTTTCTCTCTCTCTCTCTCTCTCTCTCTCTCTCTCTCTCTCTCTCTCTCTCTCTCTCACACACACACACAGTCTCTCTTGTCCACTGATAAAATGGGTCAGCAGTTAGATTCATTCATTCATACCCACTTATTCAGGGTCATGGGGGTCTGCTGGAGCCTATCCCAGCACACATAGGGCACATGCAAACTCTGCACAGAAAGATCCCCAGCCCAGGAATTGAACCCAGGACCTTCTTGTTGTGAGGTAACCGTGCTATCCACTACGCCACCGCACCACCAAGCAGTTAGGTTAACTTACTTAATTTACTTACTATAACCGGAGGAAAAAAATATGAAACTATGATGCATTTATGAAGCAGAGTGGCAAAGAATAACCTCCTGATTCTGTTCCAACAATGCCAAAATAGTTTTATCTTCTGTATCTCTTTAAGTTGTTGTTTTTATGCATAATTTGACCCCATCGGACCCCATTGTGTGTTCTGTATAGATCAATAATTACAAAAACACTATTAGTTGGTTGGTAATATTAAAGACATAGGTTCGAATAAAATAGTGTTAGACTGCCCTCAGCTGGTGACACGTCATACTATAGCTTTGTTTTTCTTAAAAGTATTTACTATAATTAGATGTAAAGAAAGTTCCACTCTAGTTATATACTGTATAATATTTAGTATCTAGTATTTGTATTATATAATAATTAATATTTATGGAGCAAATTAAGTGAATTTCTATACATATTTGCGATTTATCTAAGCAGTTATATGCAGGCTTTTGTTCAAGGTCCCAGAAGTGACTATACATAAGTTAAAAAAAACAACACAAAACTAAGCATTGAAGAAAATGTCATAGCTACATACTGACCAAACACTGCAAGGTAGACATTTCAATTAAACAAAACAAACACACTATAAATATACAAGAAATACCCCTGCTCAGAGAACAGAGTTCATAGATGTGCCATTATGAACACAAAATGAGTATTGGTCACAGTAAATTAATGAAATCATTTCTTAGTGCAAGATACTAATTTATTTGATGTTTTTCTTGTTTTTCTATTGATTTATATGTGATTAATAATTACTTCATATACACACAGTGATTACTTTTCTAAAAAGATAAAACAGATTTTCTCTTTTAAACAAAAACACATATCCTGATGTGTATTAGTTATTTAGAAAGTCAAATAGTCAAAATATTCATTCATTCATCTTCTTAACCGTTTATTCCCTAATTTGGGGTCCGCTGGAGCCTATCCCAGCTCACATAGGGCGAGAGGCAGGAGTACACCCTGGATAGTTCTAGTCAAAACATAACTTTAAAAACTGACTGACAGGAAAGTATCTGTATCTGGGTAAAAAATACCTTAAACTCTATAGTAAAGTTCTGCAGTTCTTTAATACATCCACCTGTATCAGTTCTCTATGGGCTGTGGTCAATGGCTGATACGATGGAATCTTTCTGATAGAACTGGTAACACATCACTTGGCATTGTTTATAATTTGTTTTGCTTTTTGCTGGAAAAAATAGTTGTGTTTGTCTTGCAACACAGGAAACAATTACATCTACAATTACAACTAATTACATCTAAATAAACCGGTTATCATTATAATGCAATCCAATATGCAAAATAGGAAATGAACAGTTACCTTTGGTCTAGGAGATCCAGATTTAAAATGGGTCTATTGGAATTTCCCCTGTGTTTTGAAGGGGGGAATGTTTTACTATAACAGGACTAAGTTAAAACTCTTAATTTACAAATATTATCTTATTGAGTGTTAAAGAAAATTAAAGATTCCAGTAATCATCACACCAAATGGATAATGTCAAATTTACTTTCACCGACGCTCCTGACATGGTGCACTTACTGAAATTATTGTTGCAATTACCATTTAAACCAGCACATGAATAACTCTTTGGAAAGCTTTTCGCAAGATGTCCAAGCACCAACAGAGAAATATTCAAGCCAATTAAGCGCATGACTCATATAGCACAAGAACATTTGTTTTTACATGCTGGCCAGCCTGTTCCTGTACTGTAAACATTACTCAGTCTGTATGAGTGGGACTGTTACAGAACAGCTTTGAGTGACAGACAGCAGCACTCTTTGCGTCACAACACTCCAGGGGAACCAAGTAAATCGGCCCACACCTTCTGTCTGAAACATCCTTTTTCTTTTTTATTTCTTTCTATTCACAAAATCATGAACAATTGCAAATAATGTGCCTTTCTTTTTGACTATTGTGTAAGATCAGATTTAATTACAATAAATAGTTCTCTTGCCTAATTAGCCATTCAGGTCAAGTAATTAATTCATTCATTCATTCATTCATTCATCTTCTTACCCGCTTATTCCCTAATTCCGGGACACTGGGTTTGCTGGAGCCTATCCCAGCGCACATAGGGTAGGCACATAGAGGCAGTGGTACGCCCTAAACAGTTGGCCGGTCCATTGCAGAGCGTAATTCATTCATTCATCTTCTAACTTACTTATTCCCTAATTTGGCACGTAAGACTAGAGGTGGGGTATACTAGTCTATCACAGGGCCACATACAGACAAACAAGCACACACACTCACTTCTTTGGGCAATTTAGAATCACCAACCAATCTAGTGTACATATTTTTTGATTAAGGTAGAGACGGGAGTACCGGGAGAAAACCCACACAAGTGTGGGGAGAACATGCAAACTCTGCACAGAAAAACCCTGACCCCTGGAATTGAACCCAGGACAAATATAATAGATAAAAAAACATCCTATTATCAGATAAGTATGATAACCATTAACAAGGTTTACTTGCCCTAGGTCAAGTAAACTATTCATTAATTAATTCATTGCTGCATGTGTTTTTTTATCTATTATATTTGTTTTGCAATGACAATACATTCTTCTTTTATACATATATAAACATGATGCATAGTAATTTATTACCCACTTACTGGAACTGCTTATTAAATTCTACATTGAATACCATGCTAATGTTGAGGTGTAAAGCTATAAAATGTTTAGCTTTAAGTGTCTTGCCGATCTCATAAAACATTTTTGTAGAGTACCTTACTCTGCTGAAAGATGCCTACTAAATGCCTTTAAACTCTGGAAACTATTTACCCCAATTTTATGTTAATCTACATTTAGGGCCGTTAGCGTTCCTCACTTGGCTTTCAGACCAATTCAGAAGGAATTCTGGTGGTATCTAATGTTAAGCTCTACAGAAACAGGCATTAATATTGTAGCTTAAGTAATATTACACCTATAAAAATAGCAGCAAATCAACATTCACAGCACTTTAGCTAATTTGCTTACAAACTGAAGAGCTGCATAATATATGTTATTTTAAAACATATATTTTTATAACCGTTTATTTTATACTCTTATTTTATACTTCTCTATTTTTCTTATTCTGTCTTCAAATAACTACAATAACTGAGCCTCAAACAAAGAAGGGCTCATAGAATTGGATGAAAATTTGTGTGCATGGGATATGGGCTGGGGCATGAGGTCAATAAGAGGCGTCAAATTGATTTAGTAGGGTGTTTGTCCAAAATATGTGGAGAATCTTTTCCTATTCAATATATGGAATAAAAGTTTTAATTTCTGCTAACAAACCCGTTTAGGTTTTATTTGTATATCCTATGAAAGTTGAGTTAAAACAAAAGCAACCTAGAGGACCATCAGATAAAATATAAAAAGCCAAAATAATGCATATTTGTAGCTGTTGCCGTGGGAGTAGCAAGTATGAGTAGGGATTAGAGATCTACAAGCACTAATCAGGTCCATGTGTAAGGTGGATACAACAGCTAAAGGATCAAACTATCTTTAGACAGCAACAGAAGCAGTTCTTCAACAACATGTTTCGCAAATTGAAGAAGATGATCAGGGGTTCTGCACTTTCTTCTTCACCAGACACAATAGATCCTTCCCTGACATCAGCATCTACCCTAGCTCCACCACCTCAGCCTGTTAAGGTAGGGTGTATCAGCTTCATAAATTACTGTGATTTTAATTGGTATCAGAATGCTGTACTTCTGACTTACACCGTTAGCTACACAATTGTTGCACATACTACAGATGTAAACATCATTGCAATTACATGTCCAGTTTTGGCAATTCAAACGCTAACTGTGAGATTATTGTAAAATGAGCTAATAAACAGAAAACACTATGAAAAATGATCTTATAATCCTGAAAATAAGAATACTTTCATATTTCATACAAAATTTCCATCTTTGCAACTTATAGGCTGAGGCCGCTGCAGTCAAGGAAAATGAAGGCAAGAAAGAAGAAGAAAACAATGGTGAGTCAATCACTATTAAACTGTATACAAAACCCAATAACATAAGCAGATTTTTTAATGACCATCATTTAAAATAAAAAGAAACAGAAATAAAGTCTGTAAATGCATTTGCAGAATAGAAGTGTTAATAATTAAAGGTCAATGTATGCATTTCTGCTCAATGGCACTGACTGTGAAGTGATGGCATTCACCTGCCTTAATTTGGTGTATTCCCAGCTCCAGTTCCGACAACTGCACCATTGTCGAAGCAAAACCCAGAAGCCACACATGAGAAAGAGCAGCTACTGACTGATAAGTAAGACTTTCGTTATACATAGTATCTTTTTTTCCAAGGAGCTCTACTGTCTGTGTCCCACATTTTCTTTATATATGGGTTTCCTCTAGGTTTTTCAGCATCCTCCAATCTTTCAAAAAACATGTCAGATAAAGAAAATGATGAATTACGTCGAGGTGTGAATGAATGCATAGATGATTGTGGTGCGTTGCAATAAAATGGTTTTCCCATCCATGGTCTATTTCCATTCCTGTACTATATAACCAGATCCCAATTAAATATTTAGAAAGAAGAATAAATAAATATCTTGTGATTTTGTGTTATTTTGAAATCTTGCATTTAGAAAACACAAAGGATTTTTAGAGGAACTAAACTAAGTCTGTCTGCCAGAAAGCAGGATTACTGATCTGAAGAGCATAGAAGAGATTAAAAGCGCCGCAGTTTTAAGAGACTTAAGCCAAGAGCAGCTATTTAGGTAACAAAAAAGGGAAGAATGGAAAAAATAAATAAAGAGATTAAAGTAGTAGGAAGGTGCAGTGGTTGTTACATAAATAAGGAGTCTATCCACATGTTTATCTCTTCATTAGTTTTGTTTTTTGGGCTTTTTTAACAGAAATGACACCATCCCAAACATAATAAGAGAATATACAACAGGAATAATTGTGTAAAATAATATGTCTTAGCTGTTTCAGTTTGGAGGGTCTCTTTGCCATCACCCTGATCTTTAGCTCCCTCGACAGATTCTCAATGGGATTCTTCCCATTAGTAATCCAACACCTTAACCAACATGCTACTGTACCAAAGTATTTACATTTCAATGTCATAAGCAAAAGCTAGACACATTTAACAAAATATGTGACCTTTTTGTAATTTTGTCTTATATAGAAAAGAAGCACAGCCTTTTCCGTCATGTAAAGTTGTAATAAACAAATACTCTGATGCACAACTTCTAAAAATCATCCAGCAGATGCGGCAACGTACAGACATATTTAAAGAAAAAGTCCTAGACCCCTATGCATCTTCACCTGAGCACAGCCCTCCAGTTAGTAAGTAAAAATACTAAGAAATGTGAATATAGAGTGAATGTCAATAAGTGTAATATAAACTATAATGACTAATTAAAAATTTACAGCTGTTTCTTTACCATTATATATCTATTGTCTTGCTGTGTATTTTGCTGTGTAAAATAGCACCTGTTTTGAGAAAAAAAGACTTTTTGAAAAAGCAAAGAAAAGAAGAGGAGGAGAGAAAGAAAAAAGAAGAAGATGAGAAGATTAAAAAGGAAGAGGAAACTAAGAAAGCTGCAGTGATAATTAAAGAAAAGAAAATGACCACAGAAGGAAAAAAAGATGATAAAATAAAAGATGAGAAGAAAGAAGAGGTTGATAAGAGGTTATCTATGACTTGCCCAAAAGTCAAATGTACATTTATAGACTTAATACTAAAACCTATTGAAGACAGAATGGATGGAATTTTGAATACATCCTTGGATCCATTTACAGGTTAAAAAAACACAGCAGCACTTTAAAATCCATTCAATCTAATTGGAAAACAAATTCGCTCAAATGTACAATCTGTTTTTTCTGATGTGATCATTTCTAGATTGGCGGTACATTGTTTGGCTTAGCCTGGTGACAACTGCCTTTAACTACAATCTTTGGTTCATACCAATCCGAATGGCCTTCCCCTATCACACTCCCAACTCCATTCCTGTTTGGTTTGGTGCAGATCTTCTAGCTGACATGATCTACATCATCGATATGATCATTTTCCAGCCAAGGCTGCAGTTCTGCAAGAGTGGAGATATCGTCGTAAAAGCCCCAACCACGATATATTATTAGCATTTATTTCAACAACATCCTTTCATTTAGATCAATAATGTATTATTAAACTTCAAAACACATTTCTAAAACATTATTTTGTATTTATTTTTCAGTATGACCGGGCTGTTATTAAGGAGAATTACAAAACCTCCACAAAATTCCAGGTTGTAAAATTGCGATTAAAATACACTTTAGGTATATGTTAGCATTATATTTACTCCTTAAACTTTTATTGGACTTTTTTTCTTAGTATGACATGATTTCAGTCATCCCCCTGGACCTCCTGTATATTCCATTTGGATTCCAGTCAATTTTCAGAATCAATCGCATCATGAGGGTATGAGATAGTAACAGAAACAGTCAATTGTTTTGTGTTTGGTTTTTGTGAAATAATGACAGATGTTAACTTTTGAAGTTTGAGGCTTTTTTTGAGTTCAGTGATCGATTAGAGGGAATCTTGACAAAAGCATACATTTGGAGGTGAGAAATCAAGACATTAGATCACATAACTGTGGTATATATAATTTAAATTTGATAATAATTTAAATTATATGCTTTCTAATGGTTTCATAAGAGTCATTCGCACCATTGGCTATCTCCTGTTTGCTCTTCATATCAACTCTTGCCTTTACTATGTGGCATCTGCTTACCAAGGCATTGGTACAACCAAATGGGTCTACAGCGGCACTGGCAACGCGTATGTAAATGTTCTTGTATTGACCTTGTACCTTGTAGAATTCACCTGTTTCGTTTTTTGCAGGCTTTCAAAAACTGTTAAGGTGTACTGCATACATCCAGACTTTTTTCAATAGCTGTATAGTTTTTTTAGCATTTTGAGCAAATTTCAGATTTTTTGAATGCAGGATTAAAAGTCACTGTGAAAATTATTCTTCAGTTTCACACATTGCATAAACTATTTAATAGCATTAGCCTTTTGAATTTTTATATTCTCATAGCTACCTGAGCTGTTTCTTCTACTCTGAGAAAACCCTGCTGATGATCGCAGAGCTTCCTTTTCCAGACACCTTATTTGGTCAAATCTTTCAGATGACCAGCTATATTTTTGGTGCTTTTTTTTTGTCCATCATTCTTGGCCAGGTAGACATTTTGTCTGTATGCTTTTTGCTTTTTTTTTTTTTTGCTTCAGCAGTGATTTGTGTGCATTGCCTTTTTGATACACCTAAACTTGCCTTTTTGCTAACTGCTAAACATAAAATGTTAAATGCCTGTGTAAAAAGATTTCCGTTTTTTTTGCAGGTATTTGCGCTCTTACTATTTTGCTGTGCGGACCCTGATCAACATTGGTGGCCTACCTGAGCCTAATACTGTTTTTGAGATCACATTTCAGTTGGCTAACTTTTTTGTTGGTGTTTTTGTCTTCTCAAGTTTAATTGGACAGGTAAAAGCTAAAGGTGGTAGAATTCCCAGAGGATCATCTAGTTATTTAGTCATGTTTTACACAAAGTAAATTTTATGGCCTTCCTATAATAAATTACTTCTCAATAGTTGTTCATTAAGTACAGTATATCGCTGTGCAGCCGTTGATTTGGCAATCCAACAATTTAAATAAATATTATGACATAAATATATAAATAAATGTGAATATGGCATGGCCAAACCACAGACAGTGTTTTTCTGAATTTGCCAAATTACAGATGAGAGATGTCATTGGAGCAGCCACTGCAGGTCAGACATACTTCCGTGCATCTATGGATGCATGTGTAGCCTATATGGTGTCAAACCGAATTCCAAAACTTGTACAGCACAGAGTTCGTACATGGTACAACTACACCTGGGACTCACAGGGTATGCTGGGTAAGAACCATTTCTGGGTGGGACTAAAAAGTGCTAGGATTAAAATGGTCTCTATATCTAAACTTGCATCTGAGTAGCAATGAATTGTGCACTAGTTATACATTTTGTATCACTAAGAGGACTTTACTATTTCTGTTTTTAAGTCAATAAGCATAATAGATGGTGAGTTAAATAGACTTACTAGTGTGCATCATGACTTATTTGTGACTCCAGATGAGTCGGAGTTGCTTGAACAAATGCCACTGGTAATGAGGACAGCCATTGCTGTGGACATCAATCTCACCACTTTCCAGAAGATTGACCTGTTCAAGGTAATAATACTTTATTCTGAGACTCAAGTTCAAAAGATGTAAGTGCAGACACAATAAGTGAAGGATATAAGAGTGGTTTATGTTAATGTGCTATCACAGGGCTGTGATAATCAGATGCTTGTGGATATGTTGCTGAGACTAAAGTCTATAGTGTATCTGCCAGGAGATTTTGTGTGTAAGAAGGTGAGTTCTATAATGTCTTTGTCAACTCCTATAAAATTAAGAGTGCCAGTACATTAAATATGTCATATGTAACAGGGCGACATTGGTAAAGAGATGTACATCATTAAAGCAGGAGAGGTGCAGGTTGTTGGTGGGCCTGACAACAAGATCATTTTTGTTACCCTGAAAGCGGGGTGTGTGTTTGGTGAGATTAGGTGAGAGTATATTGCTTAAATATTCCACTGTTCTACAAGTGTACAAGTATAAAGTTCAGCTAAAGACTTGATGCATTGACTGTTGTCTAGTCTTCTACAGTCTTCTGCAAATGGAGGCAATAGGAGAACTGCTAACGTAGCAGCTCATGGATTTGCTAACCTCTTTGTGCTGGATAAAAAAGACCTCAATGACATCCTGATACACTACCCAGAATCCCAGAAAGTACTGGCCAGAAAAGGAAGGTGAGTTGTTTTCTTTTTAAAAACTATCCATTCTGGTTTTGGGCAGAGACACATAAAGATGTATTTTTACAGATGAAAAAATACAATGATTAATGAGATACAAATGTGACAGGATTAAAGGGATAGGGGTAGAATTCAGTTTTCCCCCAGTGATCTAAACACCGTCTTGCTAAATGCCAAAGGCAATTTGATTTATACACTGCTTGGCCAAAAAAAAAGGCGCCACCCGGATTTAACTAAGCACAAAATCTGGGGTTGCTGCAGGTCAGGTGTAGGTTCAGCAACAGTATGTGCTCAAAGAATGAGGTCAGCTGACTACCTTAAAATACCGAATCACCAGAGAAGTGGTAGCCTAGTGGTTAAGGTGTTGGACTAATACCAGAAAGACCGGGGTTTGATTCCCACCTCCACCAAGCAAACACTTTGGGCCCTTGAGCAAGGCCCTTAACCCACAATTGCTCAGTTGTAAAAAAAAAAAAAAAAGAGACCAACTGTAAGTTGCTCTGGATAAGAGCACCTGCCAAACTGTAGTTGTATTTCATTCTTTCTTCCCTGATGGCATGGTCATATTCCAAGATGAATTCCAGGATTCATCATTTTCACACATGAATTGGCCATGCAAGGTCTTAGTGAAAAATTAATTTAACATTGGATGGAAATGAATCGTGTGATATTGCAGAAGCTTTTCGAAACCATGGCACAGCAAAATCAAAGCTAAAAGCTAAAACGGGTGTGTGTGAAACCCTTTTTTTTGTATTCTGTTATGTAACAAAAGAAAAACTCAAATTTACAACTATACTAAATACTACGTAACCCTTTTCATTGTATATAGAAAACTAACAAAGGCCAAGGGTCCACCTGCTCCTAAGGAAGAAGGGGAGAAAAAGAAAGGCCTGGAGCTTTTTCAAGCCAAACCTCCCACTCCTCAATTGCTCCGGGCATTTGGAAGGTTCAACAAAAAAACATTTATGGAAAAACTTAAGGTAAAAATAACGTGAGAATTTTTAAATATTAGCTCCAAAAAGATAAATGGAGCTAATGTTTTCTATGATTTAAAATATTTTTTTTTTTCTGACTGAAATTTATAGTTTTCCATTAGAATAAAGACTTTTTATTGTTCTTTTTTCCAGATCTCAAATGAGGTATAAGCGTGACAAATTCATGGTTCACCAGTCCCATGTAAATTATAATTTTGTAACATAACTAATCTATAATAAGCAGTATCTGATCAACCAGCTGACTATTCATTTGCTAATTCTGCTGACAATCCTGGCAAAGGCTAAAGCTCTGAGAAATCCTTGTGTCTAATCCTTCTAGCCTAGTCGGGAAACTGTAAGATTTCATTAAGCCGTGTGCATGTGTGTGTCCAGTACATATGCACTATGGTAGGACAACGGAACAACTATTGATGTTTTTCAAGTTAAATTTCCAGGCATTTCGCCTTTATTGCTTTAAATGTTAGTACATGGAGAAGAACAGAGTTTGATTCCTTGTACAACTAACTAACAGTTGGGCCCCTGAACAAGGCTTTTAAACACCAACTGCTCCAATGAACATTATCAAGGAGATAAATGAGTTGCTGGAGCAGAACAAGCTCATGTGAGAACAAAAGACAAAAAACTTGCATTTGAACCTATTAACCTATGAGTATTCCTGATGATTACGTATGGCTGAAAAATGTAAAAACAGAAAAATACAAAATACAAAATTAAAAAGTAATTGTTCCAGATCAGCAGTGCTGTGGTGTGGTGTTTAGCATGGTTGCCTCACAACAAGAAGGTTCCGGGTTCGATTCCTGTTCAAGAGGTTTTTGCCCTGCGCTTGCATGAGTTTCCTCTGGGTACTCCAGTTTCCTCCCACAGTCCAAGTAAAAGTACATTATGATGATTGGTGATTCTTAATTGTTTGTGTGCGTGTGTATGTGTGTGGCCCTGCAATTGACTGGCGACCTGTCAAATGTATACCCCTGCCTCTCCCTGCAATGGACAGACCCCCATGACCCCGAATTAGGAAATGGGTTAGAAGATCGATTTGCATCAACAAAGCTTTCAACAAAATAAAAAAAAAATTTTATGTGAAATTATGTTTAATAACAATAACTCTTACACAAAATAAACTGTAAATGTTTCTTAAACGAGTATGAACATGTCTCTCTAAATGTACCTTTACAAAATTCAATAATTAATACTCTTTAGTAATGTACACAAATTTAGAGTCATTATTTCTGTCACGCCCGACCCCTTCATCTTCACTAACCACCATCACCCGCTGTTTGGGGATGCGATCAATCAGCCGGGCGATGGTGCGTTATTTAGGGTGAGCGCCATCTTTACGATGTCCCGGATTATTGTTTGGACTATACGTTCGCTGTTACGTGGATAAGTGTTTGTCTTCCCTCTGTTCTCTTGTTCAATGTTCCGTCCTTGTCTAAAAATGTTTCCATGTTCGAGTCTCAGAAGATAAGTACAGTATTCATTAGAGCAGCGTTTTGTTTTCTTTTTATTATAAATCTGAGTGTACTTACCCTTAAATAAAAGTGTATTCCCTAACTCCTGTTGGTATTCTAACACGTAACAATTTCATACAATGTATCTAAAATTTTTGAAAATTTATTAAGGTGCTAGCCATGAAAAATTAAACAAGTAAGACAGCAACACATGTTAAACATTTTTTAACCTTATTAAACCCAAAAGTGGGAAACACAAACAAAAATCAAGAAAACAAATATGCTTTTTTTTAAAATATAATAACTTTTTCAAAATATAAAATCAGAATGTTACATGTTTCAGAAAAATAGTTCAGAGTACATTTTTTAGTATCTTATTTATATATATATATAGATCTTAGTTATGTTAGATGATTTCTGAGATGCGACTGAGATCTTTTTTCTGGTAAGTGCATGTCGTTTGCATGAGACTAAGCAGACGCTCTTTCACAATCCCATTCCCAATTATATTTGAATGACATAACTAAAAGTGGCATATTTAGGTGGTTTAAAGGAAACAGTACAGGACACAGAGAATTCCACACACACAGTTACCCCAGATCAGGGTCAAACCAGAATCCCTGTTCACAAACACTCTAGACTTGTTTATATGCTATAAAGAGTAACTAAAGAAACATGTAAACTGTAGAAAAGCATACAGACATATAAAATATATCCTGTTTTAAAAAATGTACAAAATGTCTGGAAATTTGATGTATAAAGCACCAAACTGTATTTAGCATAGTGTGTGAGTAAACAGACTGGTTTCCATACTAGATGTGGTCAAGCCCCATGCCCTAGCTCTGTACAAGAAAAAAATAGATTCCAAAACATTCTTTGGGTTTAAATAGCTGTCATATTTAGTTAAAATATACTGACAATATAATATAATATAATGCCAATTACAGCCTTAGTGAGTTATTAGAAGAATGACACTGATGCTCCTGTTTCTAGATCACTGAAGAGTAATTTAGGATGATTGTTGTCAAAAACATATTTGCATGAAGGTTGGATTAGGCATTAATTCTGTATTTACCGGATTATCAAACAAATATCATTATTTATTAACTTTTAATACCTCAAATATGCTGTTTGATTCAGTTAGTTGGGAAATGGAGCATGAGTTGAAGCTGATGAGGTCTCTTACTGGTGAAGGCTAAACCATCATTAGACAAGTTAGCTTTTTTGGCCATTAGAATCAGCAACAGTGGTTCTTGAATTAAGAGGACTGTGATTCAGCATGTTGAAGAAATTGGCGACCTGTCCCGGAACCTCCGTCAGTACACTCTGTGCCAGTGCCTCTTTAGGAGCCTGCAAATACACAAAGACCAAGAGGAAGAGAAGCTCTTAATGATAAGAGGTTAAGAGCCGTGATGCCTTAGCTCACTCTTGTTACAGTACATTGTACTCTCTCTCTCTCTCTGTACCAGCCCACGCATGCTTTAGTGCAGTGAAAAGCGATGTAAAGATAAAAGGGACTGGTTTTAAATAAAAAGCCTATAACAGCCCTACATGTCTATGAAGGGGTTGATTCATTGGAAGGATGCAGTTTTTTTAATTTGAAGTACGACACAACTTGTTGAGGCAATTCTGCTAGAACACACTGGGCAAGTGTCTCCCTGGGTGCCTGAAATGAGATGGAAAAAGGCTGACAGGGCTCAAACAAAATAACACACCAAAGCGAATTCTCTGTTATTACATAATTACATCAAGCATACTTATTATGCGCTTTATGCTAATTATAACAAGTACACTTATTAAGATTTTTGTGTATATATAATTACAAATAGAGGAGAAAATTAGTTTAAGTTAGGAAGTACCATCAATGCACCAAACACCGGAAGCTTGAAAGACGAGCATAATCCCAGACCAATACAGCTATACATATGGCAGGCCAACTTACATTCTGGAACTTTCTGTAAGGTACAAACTGCACGATGTCACGCATAACAGGTTCTCCTGATGGAGATCTAAGACGTCCATCATCCCCATCAAGGATCTCCATGTCAGAGAAGTCAGCCCCGCCCACACCGACAATTATGATGGACATGGGTAAATGGGAAGCAGCTACAATTGCAGCTCGGGTCTGGTCCATGTCCGTGATCACGCCATCAGTGATAATAAGCAGAACGAAGTATTGCTGTCACACAAAACATTGCAGAAAAATTGTTTAATCACTGTAAAACATTAATAGTAATTGTATATTAACAGTATAATTAATTATTAATAAATTAATTCATCTTCTAACCTGCTTATTCCCTAATTCGGGGTCACAGGGGTCTGCTGGAGCCTATCCCAGCCACACAGGGATACACCCTGGACAGGTCGTCAGTCCATTGCAAGGCCAATAATAGATGAACAACCACACACTCACTCCTATGGGCAATTTAGAATCGCCAATCCAGCTAATGTACATGTTTTTGTACTGTGATAGGAAACTAATTATGAAATTATTTATTTAATAAAGCTTTAAAAATTGTATATAATATTACAGACAATTTTTTTTACTTTAAAACCAAGCATAATTATGTTTTATTATGTAATTATATCATAATTAATCATTTTTATTTTACATCACAAATTATTCATTCAACTTCTTACCCGCTCATTTCCCAATACTGGGTCACTGGGTTTAACTATACTTACTATTAACCACAGCATGCCCTTGTTTTAGTTCTTGAAAAATACTTGCAAAAGAAACTAATATTATATTTCAGTTTGCAAAACTGATCTTGATCTTATTTGTATACTTATAGGAATATCATGGTATATGTACTGGACACTTTTAGTCTCTCTTTCTGTAGCTTTTATAAACAGAAAACAAAATTGATCAATATTAACATACACATTTACACATACGGTATTGTTTTCTTATACTTACACTGGCTGCATTTTGTTGTAGTGCCTGTTGGGCAAAGTTGCTCACATGTTTAATGATGGGAGCAAAATTTGTAGGCCCATACAGTTTGACTTGAGGCAGGCACATTCTATAGGCTTCCACCATGCCCTCTACTCCTAAAGTAGCAATATCAGACGCGCACCAAACATCATCCACCATTCACCTTTTGGCATTTATCTAAAAAAGATTATTTTCCTGCAATTTCACTAGTTTTAACATACCAGCACAAAATGGATTAGATGGATTGAAGTTAAGTGGAAACTCATGAGACACCTGTAAAACAAGCATAATGGTTATGCTTTATATTCTAGTATCATCAGTACAGTACGTTAAATTATCTTTAAGTTTACCTGCCAGTTCGGAGGAATCTGTGCACCAAACCCAAATGCTGGAAACAATTTGTCACTGCAAAAAAAAAACCCCAGTATTTATTGTATAAAATAAAGCTAGTAGTGCTTATGTTTAGCATACTAATTAATGAACAAAAAGGTTTTCCCACATGATTCTTCCCTAGCCTGCCAGGTTTATTAAGTTATGAATAAGCCTATTGTATATTCACACATTTGCTATGCTATTAGCTGAACAAAACCATATTTTACAAAAAAAAAAAAAACTTTATCCTGACTAATTGCAAATTAATTTTTCCTTTTATTTATTATTTTAAAAAAAATTTAGAATAATTTTAACAATTGTGATGAAGACCTTTGTAACAGCTCTGTTGTTTTAGTAGCTAAAATGATGAATGAATTACATTTGATTTTTGAAACTTCACCTGTCATAATCCTGAATCACATGCCCAACCGACCAGATAGCATTCAGGTACTCATTCACCCCATTAGGACTGATGTAGTGCAAGGAATCAGGAGACTTTGGGTCACCGTTGGACCCTGTAAAGTCTATTCCAACCTTCAACAAAGAAAGTATGAGAGGTCTTATGCTGTGTCCTACAGACGACAAACTCAAAACTCTATATTAATGACTAGACTTACAGTAAAATTTAACTGGCATCCGCCCATGATATAGTCCAAAAAGGTGTACTCCTTTACAACCTGAGCCATAAAAAATGATTTTACTGTAAAAAAAAATATTTTTTTATATAATTTTATTTTAAAAAGTCTATGTGAAAAGTATGATACCTGGCAGAGTTTCACACACACAACACCAGAGTTCTTATAATTCTTCTTCTTCTCCTTTTTTTTCATGTTTATACAGTCAAACTCTGCCTGTAGGACATAACCCCATTGAAAATATCAGCAAATGAAATTTGAGAGCTGTGAAAATATAAAAATTATTTTAGAAGGTTTTCTCACCGGGGAATAGCGTGTAGCCTCCTGCAAACGTTTCATATTGGTCTCAAAACTGCCAATAAAGTCATGTGAGCCGTCATTGTCATAGTCGTAACATTCGACCTTCGGAAGCATAAAAATATCAATTGTAAACTTACAATATACTGGCAGAGCACAAAAAGCATGCTTGAAGAATCATAGACAGAAAAAGGATTTATGATTCTTTCTATGATGTGTATTTGTAAAAGTGATTATGACAACAGTTTTGGACAAATATTAAAGCAAGACATGAATTATGAGCTATGAAATTAGTCATTTTAGTATCCAGTGATAACATGACATGAATTATATTAAATGATTAAAAAAAAAGACACAATACTAAGAAAAATAGTCAGATTTTTTAAAATCAATAAACAAAAGTTGGAATAGTGTTGAGTCTCTAAACCAACAGACATCGCTAAATATAATGCCACTACTCAACTGAACTTTGTCAGTCAGCTTCCCTTTTATCGAATTTTGTTAAAAAAAAAAAGAAAAAAAAGAAAGAAAAACAGTAAAGCATTATTAAACAGGCATAAATTCAGCATGCATTAATTTACTAATTTAAATATGACTTCAATATGTAAAACACTGTACCAACCACATTTATAACAAGGCTAATTGGAACATAAAATAAACTGTATTAAACGCAATTAAAATTCCTGATGCCAGATTTCATGATATGATTTACTAAAGGATTAAGATTTAATACCTTGATGGGTTTCTCCATATCTACTGCACATAGAGATTGCAGTGGGATCTTAAAAGGTTTCCAACAGGGGTTAAGATTGTTCTTTATCACCTAGCATAACAGAATATAGCAGAATTTCATAACTATATTTCAGCTGAATGGTAATAGAAATTTAACAAATCAGGCAAAACAGTGGTGAGGTAATAAATCAAAAGAGAATTTAATATAATATTAAATTATATGGACATAAAGCACTGTATTAAGATTAGCTGTACATCTAATTCAAGGCCATTATCAGCTGATACAGTGGCATCAGGGCATAAATAATACAGATAGAGCTTTAGCTTTCACATTATCAAAATAAAAAAATCAATTTGGAATCTGGTGCCAACATCATAGTCATTTATTTCATAGACGTGCTGCGATAAACAGGGTTGAAACTAAAAAATTTCACTGGTCCACATCATCAACAATCACATCGCATAACAGATCAAAGTCAAAGTCAAAGTTCAATTATCAAGTGAGATATTCATTATGATAATAAAAAAAATTATGAATGTTATATAAGTGTGTTGGTCTTTTTGGGTAAAATCCAAACAGGCATTCATAAAAGTAACGTGGAAGGAAACTCCAACAAACACACTTGGTAATGCCACATGTCAATTTAATGGTTGCAAAAATTCCTTACTGTCACAACCCTAAATCATAAGCAACAGTCATGGCAGGAATGTTATTTTAACATTCCATTAATGTTATTGTCAACCAATAACTGCATTTAATCTCTACAGTGTAACTTTACCCATTTTATGGCTATTTACAGAATAAAACTGCACCATGTCACAAGGCAAAAGCTAAGTTTTACAAGCATAAACCTGCCATCAAATTAAAATCCAGTAGAACAAGTGAACATCTTGTTAACATTACTTATCTGTGTCACACTATTAAATTAGTGTTCCTAATACAGTGTTAATGAATGAATGAATACTTGACAATTAGTAAATTATATGTATACCTCTGTTCGATGGGCAAGCTGCCACCCTGAGTCAGTCTGTCTGTAGAATTCCAGATAGGGGTCAGACTTTCCAAAGAAATCCTGCAAATCATCATATTTGGTATAAATTATTTCAGAAAATGTATTTTACCTGAAAATAAAAATTTGAACTATGAACAACTTCTACAACAAGAAAACAGGTGAAATGATGCTCTTTAGAGTTCAAATAACACAACAGACATTAAGCCATTTGTCGATCAACAAAAATATATGTTAATTATTATTTTAAAATGCCTTCACGCTAATGCAAAGTAATGAATTTCTTTTGGGACTTTTTCTTTATATTTATTTATATATTTTTTAATCAATTAAAATCTAAATTTGATTTTACCTTTTTATCCAGCTTCCTGGCTTCAACTTCAAAATTTACCACTCTATTGTCTTTTAATTCCTCTGCTGCAATCTGAAGAAGAAAAAAAAACCATTTCAAATCCAACTGAACCCATTAGCACAACCGGGAGGGTTTCTGGTAAAAACTAAAACACTAAAACTACATCTAAAAAGTTTTAAATAGATTTATTGATGTAATCTATGACAATAATCTGCAACATAAAAATAAAATGTATCTCTTCTAACAATTGCCTGTATCTACAAAAATTAATTCCACAAATTCACAAATTCCTGGCAGCACATGCCAACTTTCTTTCTGGTATGATAATGTAATATAATGAGCATATTTACCGTAATGGTTCCTTTTCCTGCTGGTTTTTTGTTCTTTAATATCAGAGGTCTTGTCAGCTTCCCACTGGAAACAATCTGTGCATTTAAACAAAATGAAAGCAAAGTAAAGTTAAATAAACATTCAACAATACACAATACTGATACATGAAAACAGATATTGAAAACAGGTTCTCTGAATTGTGAGGTGTAGACTAGGATTGGAGGTCATTAGAATGTTAATGATACTGAATGTATTTTTTTCTTTATGAATGGTTCAAAAATATTACAGGTGTACAAGTCTTTGTGTTTATACAATAAGGGGAAAAATAAGGGGAACTAAACAACTGTGTAGCCTTAAACACTTATCAGTACGGCTAATCATTTAAAAAAAATAAAAAATTTCTAGCAAATTGATTGGACTCTGGAGCAATACTTCAATTCAATTCAAATCAATTGAATTTTATTTGTATATGGTTTTTTAACAATTAACATTGTCTCAAAGCAGCTGGACATAATAGAAGAGATAACTGAAGAATGCGTAAAATCAGAAATCAAAAGAATAGAGTCATGTTCTCTGTTCTAGAGTAATGGGCGCATCAGGGAAAGAAGAGTTGTAGATATGCACCAATAATGTCTAGGGCCTATTGTACAAGCCTGTGGAGGCAGTTCTATTATTTGGGGTTGCTTCTGACGGTCAGCTTCAGCAACGCTGAGGTCAGATGACTACCTGAAAATACTGAATGTCCAGACTTTGTGCAGCAGACTTCCCAAAAATCCCAGTTTCCCATCATCAACAAAAGAAATTGGCTACAAAAAAAAATAAAAAACTACAGAAATGATGTGTCATTGAAAATAACAGTGAAAATAATGCCACTGTAAATGCACACTGTAATATCAAAGGTTTTAAAATATTAGTGTGTGAGATTTTATTTTTGATTGGCAGTGTACATACATCAAAAAATGTGTGTTTTATCTAATCAAAACATGTTTTACATGTTTAATAATATTTGAGGGGAAAAAACTGTGAAATCAAAGAATGCATGTTTAATAAAAATGATCACTGGACCAGAACAACGTAATTATGGTCTATGTTGATCAACAGTAGGCAGAACTGTTTTCTTACCTGCCCCAAAGAACACTCAAACTCTCCAAGGAAGTCATCGTCATTCAGATCAATGGTTTTGTTGTCTATATCATAAACACCAAATCGAAGTTTCTGTACAATTTCAAAATGATAATCGACAAGAAACTTCTTGGCAAATTTGGGACTAAGACAATTTTTTACTTTCTCTGTCCGGCCCACCTAAAAAGTCAAAAGCAATTTTATTGTGCTATAGCCTGATTATAAACAGAGGAATTTTATAAATATCATTTATGGTCTTAAAGAATAACAAGCTTATTGAGTATCCATTACTTACTTCAAACCAATGTGTTTCAGAGGTATTCATAAGGAGTACACATAGAGGATCAGACTTAGAGCCCACATCCATGTCCAAAAGGTTTTCACAGGAGACTGTGAGCTCTACTTTGGTCACACACTGTGTCGCCATTGAGAAACTGTGAAGCATTATACAGAAATATTTTAATCGACAAAAACAGGTTAAACTATATCAAACATCCATATGTTTTAAGTGTTTTAATTTTAAAATACACCACCAGGTCAAAAAAAAAAAGTCGCCACCAAAAAAGGTCACACACTCTAAAATTTTGATTAGTTTGGATTTTGCTGTGCCATTGATTGATATGCTTCTGCAATGTCCCACGATTTATTTCCATCCATAGTTGCATCAATTTTACACCAAGATCTTGCACTGATGATGGTAGTCAGACTGCTGAGCAAAGCTCTCTCCAGCACATCCCAAAGATTCTCTGTGGGGTTAAGGTCTGGACTCTGTGGTGGCCAATCCATGTGAGAAAATGATGTCTCGTGCTCCCTGGACCACTGTTTCACTTTTTTGAGGACGATGAATCCTGGAATTGTCATCTTGGAATATGCCCGTGCCATCAGGGAAAAAAGAAACCATTGATGTAATAACCTGGTCATTCAGTATTATCAGGTAGTCAGTTGTCCTCATTCTTTGAGCACATACTGTTCCTTAACCTACACCTGAACACAGCTGTCTATGTGTGACGCTGCAATGAATTGGCGACCTGACCCGGAAATAACCGGGTTAGAAGATGAATGAATCTCATAATTAACATACAGCACTTTATATACTTGTCAGGATAATATCATCAAATAAAGCAGTGGAAATAGCATTACTCCTGTATTTTCCATGGCTAGTCTACATCATTCAAGATTTGTGTAGAAATTATGTAACTTGCACTAAACTGAAACAGTTACACAACACTAAAACCCTCTCGTCTCTTGCTACAGCAGTTAAGCTTTAACGTCTAAGGTTTGCAAACTCCTGACTTACACAGTGGTTCTATGTATCTTTGAACCAGAAATTAAAGTAATTACAGTTAATGTTAAGGTACTGTGGTAATGTTACTGTGTGACATTCTTTATAGGCTCACAAGTAAAACAACATGCAGTTTAAGTTGAATATTTGTCACTGCATTTCTATTTGGAATTAATTCTAGGCATGAAGGAATGTGTGTAGCATACATAGTGCACAATGATCAATTATCATCACTTCTTGGGTGTATTCCCATGTCATGGGTGTATATCAGGGATAGGCTCAGAGTCCAATTCAAGTTCAATGACTGACTTAGCGAATTTAAAAAAAAGAAATCTTTATGTTGATCTAGTGAAAACGTGTTTACAGGTATCTTTCCAATTTTAGCCGCAGATCTTTCTGTGCAGAAATTTGCGGTTTCCTCCCACAGTCCAAAAACATGTAGATTAGGTTGATTGGTGACTGTAAATTGCTCATAGGAGTGAATGTGTGTGTGTGTGTGTGTGTGTGTGTGTGTGTGTGTGTGTGTGTGTGTGTGTGTG
>JAOTRA010000035.1:9839120-9857402 GCA_026260255.1 Pseudolaguvia tuberculata
TCATCATCATCATCATCATCATTTTCTGAGTTGCGTTCTTACATTTTAATCTTGTTAAGTCGAGCACACGTTGCTTCTCTTATAAGTTATTGTAAGATGCACATATACACAACTGAAAATTCTCTGAAGTTAAAAACAATACCTATGAGGAGTGTTGTGTGACAAAATGTATCATAATGTTAACATTGTCATATTGCCTGCCATAACTTACCCGCAGACATTGCCATAGTAGTGCCTGCTACCATCCCCATAGCGACTCCGTTAGGGCGTGGAGGAGGAATAGGCGGAGCGTATATTGTCGCCGGCATGCCATTGGGCTGAACCACTGTAGTGTGATGAATGACATGAGGTGGCGCAGCATACAGGGGCTGTGTGTAGTAAGTGCCTTGCTGCTGTGGAAATTAAATGGATCTTTTTTAACATACATCCACATAGATACACTAAAGGATATCTTCATTGGGCAAATGTAAACTGCTTAAGGCTCTCACCTGAGCATATGGATTTTGCTGAGGATAAGAGCTCCTCATGGGGTACACAGCAGCAGGGTATGGATTATGGGAAGAGGAGTAGGGGGGTACAGCCCCTGTTGTTGGCGAGCAGGACATTTTAAATGGTGTCCCTTGGGCATAACCTAAAGGGTAGTTTAAAAAAAGTTAAATATATAATCCTCACAAACTCGTTTCCTGATTTATTCACAATATATTATTTCAGCATCACAACATGTTTGCATCTATAACAGTTTAACTGATTGATGTCAAGTGAGGATTCTGTTTGATTGCAGCACACTTAAGAACATGCAATTTGGGGTTTAAAAATAGATAAAAGAGTGAAAGTTTTACATTAGAGTGAAAGTTTTACAAAGAAAGTTTATCTATGTTCTAATTTATGTATTATATTTTGAGCAGATATGCTCCCTTACAAAATAATTAATGATTTCCAAATAGAGTCATTCAAGTCATGAGAGGATTTTTCCCAATATAATGTGAACCCATATTCCCTATATTTTATTTGCCTTTATACTTCCTTACCTGTAGGAAAAGCTGGATTCGCTCCCGAATACACATTGGGGGTATATGGAGGGGCTGCTGTAGCATAACCAACTGGAAATCCAGCTACAAAACAAAAACAAAATAGGTGGTGATGTATCCTAAATCTACAATGCTTACATTGTACATTATGAGAAGACAAACCGTGACCAGGCTTGTTTACCTGGGTATCCTATTCCTTTAGGATTGGCATAAGGAACCCCTGTTGGTGCAGGGCTGTAGACAGGGTTCATGGTTTTGTTCGTTTGGCTTCTTTAAAACAACTGCAAGGATTCAGGTAATAACCAAACAATAAATTAGACACATGATTAGGAACTAACAAAAAAAATACATGAATTACATAGAACTTATGGATTATATGGAACACTGCGCAGTGGCGCAGTGGATAGCACAGTCGCCTTACAACAAGTAATAAGGGTTCGAATCCCGGGCCGGGATCTGTATGTGCAGAGTTTGCATGTTTCCTCCGGGTACTACTTCCATGATTTGCATGTTTCCTCCGGGTACTACTTCATCCCACATTCCAAAAAGAGTGAATGTGTGTGTGTGAATAATGGTTTGTCTATGTGTTGCCCTGAGATGGACTGGCGACCCGTCCAAAGTGTACCCCAGCTTGGCACCCATTCGGGGTGTACACCCGTCTCTCGTCCTATGTGTGCTGAGGTAGGCGCAGCAGACCCCCGCGATCCGAAATTCGGGAATAAGCGGGTAAGAAGATGAATGAATGAATGAATATAGAACTTATCTGGACTTAAACAAAATTTCTTCACCAAGGAAATTTCCTTTTTTATAAACTTTCCTTTTTTGCTTTTAGACTTGGACTTCTTGGAATATATTTGGAGATCGTATATTAAAACATTATTGGTTCAAAACTAAAATATTAGGATCATTACCTCTGATTTACTGCCCATTTAACCAATCCATGTAATAAGCTCTACAAAGGTTACTGTAGGTTAAGGTTCTTCTCAAGAACCCAGATATTCCAATTACCAGGCATACATTACGCAAAGTTTTTTTTTTTTTAAATTTGCTTAAATTTACTCGTTTATAAAACTGAGCACACCGGGGCCTTGCTTAAGGGCCCAGAAGTGGCAACTTAGAGGCACTGGGAAGTGTTATCCGGATCTTCCCATCAACCAATTTCCACCTTAACCACTAGACTACCACTTCAGTTTAAACACAACTTTGCAGTGCTGGAAGTCAGATACATATATACTATAGTATAATAATATAATAATAATAAATCTATAATAAGAGATTACTGAATTCCTAACTGCTGCTGTTTATCTATCTAAGGAGCAGCAGGTGAAATAAACTGTCCCAAACACTGAAGCAGACTCTTCACTAACACACTTCTATAATGTTGTCTTATCACTCCTATAGGACCTCGCTGTTATTTATACGGGTTTTCTATTCAGAAAAATGCTTTACTGGAAAAACCCGCACATCCTCCCTGTTCAGCTGGCGGCGGAATAAAAGAAATCCGCAGCTGTAATTAATACTGAACACACGGATGAGGCACAATCATTGCCGCTAAATTCTATAGGGGATAAAGGCTAACATGTTAGAGACATAAATAGGAGCAGCGTAGGCCGCGGATTGCATTGCGTTGCGTTGCTTTATCTTCCCGCATCCCCGGATTGTAGCATCAGGTTCTCCCACTCACATCTACGCCGCATCCATCTCCCGCTCACTAAAAAATACCCGCAACAGAAGCCCCCCCCCCATCAAGCGCGCGCTATAGCTACAAAACGGCATTAACGACTACTTACGTCTGCCTCTGTTTTCCTGTTGACTGTAACTTCTATACGCAGTAGATATTATTGAAAATACACTATTTTATTTCATCAGCACCGGGAGTTATCTTGCGTTCTAACGTTTGCTTCGAACACTGCGCAGCAAGACTAGCGGCAACATGCGTCACTTCCGGATTCAGTAGCGGAAACTATAACCAGCTGAGACATACAGCGGCGCACAGTGGTGGATAAGAGCTCAACAAAGCACAGATTATTATTATTATTATTATTATTATTATTATTATTATTATTATTATTATTAACGCTTACATAATTATAAGTGGTGGCTTAGTGGTTAAGGTGTTGGACTAATAACAGAAAGGCCGGGGTTCGATTTCCAGCACCACCAAGCCACCACTGTGGGCCCGTGAGCAAGGCCCTTAACCCTTAATTGCGCAGTTATACGTCGCTCTGGATAAGGGCGTCTGTCAAATGCTGTAATTATAATTATCGTTTAGTAACATGCCTACAGTATAATCAATACTTAAATACTAAATTAATAATAAATAATAATAAATCCCACTGTCCAAAAACATGTACATTAGGCAGATTGGTGAGTCTAAATTGGCCATAAATACCCAGGCATTAGGGTGCAGCCTTAGTGCCGGTCCCAAGCCCGAATAAATGGGAGGGTTGCGTTAGGAAGGGCATCCAGCGTAAAACCCCGCCAAGTCGAATGTGGCAACCCCTAACGGGAGCAGCCGAAGGACAAAAAAAAAGCTGGGTAACGGGAGCCGCCAAAAAGAGACGATGAAGAAAGCTGGGTATCTAAAATGGGAAAACGTTTAGATAATATTTACTTATTACTGACCCCCGTGAACCCGAATTATGGAGTACGGGTAAAAAGATGAATGAATGAATGAATGAATGAATGTTTGATTCATTTAAGTAATTGTGATTTAGCAATGATTGTCATTCTTTCCAGTTTTATTTATTTGTTTATTTGATTACTTTATTTAATTTTATTTTTTAATTATTGTCTATTTTATGTGACTATGTTAATTCATTCATTTATTCATCTTCTTACCCTCTTATTCCCGAACTCGGGGTCACGGAGGTCTGCTGCGCCTATCCCAGCACACATAAGGCGATAGGCGGGGGTACATCCTGGACTGGTCGCTAGTCCATATCAGGCCTATGTTCATAATACATGTAAATACTTGTTATATTTTGTTTTTGTGTACACCCCTGACATATTTCTATTTGTTTTTATATTTGCATTTGTATATCTGTTTTTGTTGTTCATGATTTAATAAAAAAAAAAAGAATAATGTTTTTGTGTACACCCCTGACATATTTCTATTTGTTTTTATATTTGTATTTGTATATCTGTTTTTGTTGTTCATGATTTAATAAAAAAAAAAAAGAATAAATGATTTTCGGTTGTAACTGTTTGAGGTTCTAACTGTCTATTCACCATGACACGAAGCTATACATATCGCTAGAGGGCGACGGCGAGGCTCCTTTGTTTCCCGGCATGCACTTGCTAGTTTTGCCAGCCGTCTCGCCTCATCAGGAAACATGGCGGTCGTCAGTAAGTACTTGACAGCAAGGAATTCTTCTATAGCTGGCGGTGTCCTTCTAGTTCTGTATCTTCTTAAGCGGAGAAGACGGACTTCCAAACTCCACAGGTGCGTAACACATCAGCGGGGCTTTATGAATGTACAGGGTCCGAGGAACATTGCGGGTTTCATCGAGTCGAGTTAGCTTAGCGCTGTGACACTTGACCTGCAATGCACAAGCTGTCAAAATGCTAACGGTCAACCTTCCGTACACTGACTCCCATTGAATGAACACATGAATGCAAATAATTCGTAACTCTTTAGAATGTAACTTTCAGGACAGCATATATCCTTTAAATGACTTAATATGAATTTTTTTTTATCAACAACGTCCAACAGTAAAAAAAAATATTTTATATATATAAAATATATATAATTTTTTTTTTTTACGAGCTTCAATTTTTCAATCATCTTAATTATGTTTAAAAGAATTTGGTATTGGTATTTAACAGATCTTTTTTTTTAATCTCCTCCACACAGCAAGAAGAGTTCATCAGAAGTGCTGTTAAACAATGATGTAAGTCTTCAGCTGTAATTTATAAAACTGTTGTCTGAAACCTCTGTGATGGCCATACGTTTGAATAAACTCCCAATCAATGGCAAAACAGTTTTAAGTTTGTTGTACTTTGTTTCTAGTGAATCAGTATTGATTTGTCTGCTTTGGTTGAGGGTGTCTGTGAAATGACAAACCAAATTTTTTATGTTTTTATTAAACTTTTTATAATTTGTACATTACATTTTTGATGTTTAAAATCACTAGAAGGACCAAAAAAAGGATCGGGCAGCTGTGGACTGGGTGTTTTTTGGGCGAATCAAGCAAATGCTCAAGATCATGGTACCGAGAGTCTTCAGTAAAGAGGTGAGAATGGAACACTTCTGTTAATTTTGTCATTGATGATTAACACACGGTAATGTAAACGTAGGAAAAATGATTGCAGTTAGTCATAACCTGATAAGATTAAGCTGTAACCTGACTGCTTACACATTTGTTAGTATTCCTTTTTAGACCTTCCAATAATACAGTTACTTCATTACGAGTTCTCTAATGCCCCTGTCCAAAGTTACATCTGTGTTAGCTTTACGATGTTTTAATACAGATGTTGACAAATATTAATATTTGATACCTGAACTCTTAATATTGATGGTTAAAGATGTGGTTCTTTCTGCTGCCACTAAATGCTTATTAGTATTAATTGTTTTGATAATGTAAACATTTTTTCACTCTAAAATATTGGCATTTTATATACAGTGTATAAGATTTTGCTTTCAGTAGTATTGTGTGCACGGTCTGTAGTCTGGTAATGGTGTCTTGTTTGTCTTAGTCCTGGTACCTGATCATGATTGCAGTGATGTTGGTGGCTCGGACCTACTGTGACGTTTGGATGATTCAGAATGGCACAATGATTGAAAGGTTGTATACTAATAATTAATTAATAAATGCATATTGGTTAAAAAAAAAATCATTTTAGTAATATGTGTCTTGATATTTGGCTAGCAAATGTAATTATCTAAACAAGCATTTTTAAATCTTCCACAGTGGTATCATTAGCAGAGATATGACACTGTTCAAAAGGCACTTTTACTCCTACATTACAGTCATACCAGGGGTAACATTTCACCATGTGGCTTGGTTGTTCTCTATAAATGTGTGTTTTTTGTCTTAACAAACAGTCGGCTGATTTCTGTGAATTATATAAATTAATCATTATTACTACATGCCTTACTTTAAATTAGTGACTAATATACTGTTTAGCTGTTGATGTTTTTCATGCTGAAATACAGATCTCCTCTGATGTTTTGGAGCATTATGTCACCCACAAGATGCATGGCGTTGAATGTTTTCAACCTTTTTTTTTTTTTTTTTTTTTAATGTTCTTCTGTTAATTTTTGCATGTTGTGGTTTACAGTGCAATTATTGGTCGCTCTACAAAAGATTTCAAGAAGTATTTGTTCAACTTTATGAGGGTCATGCCCGTTGTAAGTCTCTTTCTTTTTTATTTTTTTCCTTTTTTGAATTCAGCATTTCAGATTCGTGCTGTTTTTTTTAGGAACATTATTTTCTTTGTGAATAAGTAAAATGTCAGAGGAGACCTGATCAACTAATTTTAACTTCTAATTAACAGCAGATAAACACCTACAGCGTTTGTGCATACTTATAGTAGAGTTCTAGTGCGAGCTAACATAATTCTACCTTCTCCATTCTCTTGAAGCGTATATGATATAGATTCCTAAGTGTAAAACTTAAATGTGTGGTGGTTTCCATTGTTAAATTTTATCATGTTTGCATTTGTAAGAAAAGTGAACACAAACAAATGCCGTTCTACTCTGTAGATTGCCCTGGTGAACAACTTTCTGAAGTTAGGCCTGAATGAACTGAAACTCTGTTTCCGTGAAAGACTTACCAAACATCTCTATGAGGAATATCTCAAGTAAGAACCAGAGTTTTTCCTCAATAGAGTCATGATTTTCTCATTAGGTTCTCATCTTCCTGCTTGTTTTAAATAATTGTAGAGGATACACCTACTACAAGATGGGAAACCTGGATAACCGAATCGCTAATGCTGATCAGCTACTGACTCAGGATGTAGAAAGGTTTTGCAACAGTGTGGTTGACCTGTACTCTAATCTCAGCAAAGTACTGAACATTTTAGATGTATTTTAGCACTGTGCCAGCTGAACAGGTTTCTAACCTTGTTTTCTCTTGTAGCCTCTTCTTGACATCGGCCTCTACATATTTAAGCTGACAACTGCTATTGGAGCTCAGGTAGAATGAAACTAGTTTTGCAAGCAAATCTTGAAGCTAAGTGTTACATGTCTTGCATAATGTCTACATTAACTGTCATTCCTACCCTCAGGGCCCTGCTTCTATGATGACCTACCTGCTGATCTCTGGTCTCTTCCTAACAAGGTTGAGGAGACCTATTGGAAAGATGACAGTCATTGAGCAGAAATACGAGGGCGAGTATAGATATGTCAACTCCCGCCTCATCACCAACAGGTGACAAGCAACCTTTCGGTGCTGAATTCTGTAGTATACTTTTTTTATACTGTTGTCACATGTTTAGAGTATTTTCAATTCCATTTTTAGTGAGGAGATTGCCTTTTACAATGGAAATTCTAGAGAAAAACAGACAATTTACTCTACTTTCAAGAAGCTGGTAAGCATTAACTTAGTTTTATTACATATATCAAGTTGTACAGACGTTTAAATAAATTACTAAACTGTAATGCCTTCACCCGTAGGTTGACCACTTGCACAATTTTATATTTTTCCGTTTCTCCATGGGCATGGTAGACAGCATCATTGCTAAATGTAAGCAAAAGCCCATTGTGAACAGACATGGTTACCAGTACAATAATTTCTGTTAAACACTGTATAAATGTTAAGTCCTTCATTGTCTTTTGTGCAGACCTCGCCACAGTTGTCGGTTATCTGGTGGTGAGTCGTCCATTTCTGAACCTGACACATCCACGACATCTTCATAGCACACATGCAGAACTGCTTGAGGTGAGCTGCCTCAGTTTGCATGGTTTAACATACTTCAATGAGCTAAAATTCTAAAATAAATGTTCATTATCTTTGTGCAATTCTATTGTAAAATGGGGCAAATGAATTCTCCCACAAGTTGAGTTATTTCATTTATAAATATGTGTCAGATTTATCCCTTGTATTACTTGTTTTACAGGATTACTACCAGAGTGGTCGCATGCTACTGCGTATGTCTCAAGCTTTGGGAAGGATTGTGCTTGCCGGTAGAGAAATGACCAGACTAGCAGGGTACCGTTATGTCTTCCTCTTTTATGTTTTTTTGTGTTGTTAGTTCTAGATCTTTGAACTTATCTGTTATGGTGTAACCCTGTTAGGTTCACCACTCGTATCACTGAGCTTATGAAGGTTTTGAAAGAGCTGAACAATGGGAAGTATGAGCGCACTATGGTGTCTCAGTCAGATAGAGGTAAGGCTCTCTAAGCAGTGTGAAAGGCAAAAAAATAATAGTAAAATTATTGTAATGCAATGTCTAACTTTCAGAAACAGATGCTTTAGACAAATTGAGCCTGGTGCCTGGAAGTGGACGAATCATATTTATGGACAACGTTATTAAGTACCTATTAACCCTTTTCATGCCAGCTTTAACTAAATTATAAATAAATGTTTAATAATTCATATTTTGTTTCATATATAATATAAAAAAAAAATTTTTTTTATTAAACAGGTTTGACCGTACACCCTTGGCAACACCCAATGGTGATCTTTTGATTAAGGAACTCACATTTGAGGTACTCTTTGTCTTACAAATAATTTTTCTTTTACAAATAATTTGTAAATATTTCCATAAATGAAACTTGTCTTTCTATTAGAACTTGTTCTACACTTTAGGGAAAATGCATTAGGTGGTAAATGGAGTTTGTGAACGTAACAGTAAAAGTGCACAGTTCAGGGATGTGTTTGGCCAAAATCCTGTGCAAATAGCTTTTTGTAAGAATATTTTGCTGACTTGGATGTATACACAGTTCACACAGCTCTCAATTGATTAAAAAAACTTGCTGCATTTGCATGTTTGTGTGTCTTCAGGTTAAATCTGGCACAAACGTTTTGGTGTGTGGCCCCAATGGTTGTGGAAAGAGCTCACTCTTCAGAGTGCTTGGAGAAGTAAATATAACTCTATAACTATGCATTTGTTATAATTTTGTTTATTATTTTTAGTTATATTTATATTCAGATGTGAAGTACAGTGATGCATACATATGTTTACACTGCTTTCAGTGAATCTGTTCTATCTAATCGTGTCTGTGTCCTTCAGCTGTGGCCCCTGTTTGGGGGAAGTTTGACCAAACCTGAAAGAGGGAAACTCTTCTATGTCCCCCAGGTTTCTAGTAGAATTACTAGCCAAACAAATACTGTCAGATATGCTTTAAAAGTAGTTTCATGTTTTTATATTTGGTTCCCACTTTAGAGGCCGTACATGACACTGGGCACGCTGAGGGATCAGGTGATCTACCCGGACACCTTTGAAGACCAGAAGAAGAAGGGGATTTCAGACCAGGTTCAGGACATTATAATAATTAAATTGTTCTTTTACACATCTAAAGTCATAGTAGCATATTGTATTGCTTTGTCACTAATATGATCTCTGTGACCTATAGGTGCTAAAAGAATATTTGGACAATGTACAGCTGGGGCATATTCTTGATAGAGAAGGCACCTGGGATTCTGTACAGGACTGGATGGATGTTCTTAGTGGTGGAGAGAAGCAAAGAATGGCGGTAAGTAGATGGAAAGGTTTTCAGCTTATTTCATTACATTTTCCTTTTCTTTCTTTTATTAGGGTTTGTGATAATTAATGTAAATGACTTGGATTAACTTTTCAAATTCCATATCATGGTGGACAAACCTTATTATAAGCAATCTATTTTTTCACAGGTATAAAAGAAATACCACCTTAGTAATATTCATTAATTAATCTTCCAATCTGCTTATTACTTAATTTTGTGTCACTGGGGCTGGCACATAGGGCAAAAGGCAGAGGTACACCATGGAACTGACTCCTGCGCAACGGGTACTCCAATTTCCTCCCATAGTCTAAAACATGTACATTAGGTTGATTGGTGATTTCTCAATTGCCCATAGGAGTGAGTATGTTATTTTGCGTCTATGTGTTGCCTTGCGATGGACTGATGACCTGTCCAGGCTGTCCCCGGCCTCTCTCTCTATGTAAGCTGTCCAGCAGACCCTCTTGACCCTGAATTAAGGAATAAGTGGATTAGAAGATAAATTAATTCTTTAATATGTAGACATTAAAAACTTAGACATTGAAAAATCCTAATCTGTTTATTTTTCATTTTCAACGTGTTTAATAAGCTTTGCATTTCCCTCAATCTCAGGCAGGGTCTTTAAGGCTCATAAAAATTCCTAGTAGTGCTTCCAACAGGTGCTTTTCAGTTTTTGTTAGTAATGACTAATAAACAATTTCTTTGTATGTTACAGATGGCTCGGTTGTTCTATCACAAACCTCAGTTTGCCATTCTGGATGAATGCACTAGTGCTGTTAGTGTTGATGTGGAGGACTACATCTATAGCCATTGCAGGAAGGTAAAAAGGCATATTCACACCATTATTCTCTTTTATTGATCTATACATTTTCCATCTTGTATAAAGCACTGACAACCTGTGTTATTGGACAACCTTTGGTATGCAGGTGGGCATCACTTTGTTCACGGTGTCTCATCGGAAGTCTCTCTGGAAACACCATGAGGTGAGATGAAACGGTTCTGTTAACATTGTAATACTTGTTACATTTTGCATTTGTGTAGGCTGTTTTATTGGTTCCTGTAATATTGCTCACTTTGGCATATCCACTAGAGGGCAGAAAATAAAAGAACTGAAGTCTGTTTCATGTTCATCTTCCTAAAATGTTTTTACGCTACTACTTCTAAAGCTGTTAAGAACCTACATTTTTTGGTTGGGTTGCAGGCGTACAGGAATTTAGTCACAATTTTTCTTAAGAAAAGCACCTTTAGGGACTATGGAGCTCACAATCAGGTCCTTCCTGCTCCTGTCTGCAGTATTACTTTTTAAAACATGCCTTAATGTGGTTTTTTTTTTTGCAGTACTACCTCCATATGGATGGAAGAGGGAACTACGAGTTTAAACCCATCACTGCAGAAACTGTGGAGTTTGGCTCATAGACGCAAAGCGAGTTACATACATAGCTCCAAATGGGATGCTATTGATAATGCAGCAGAATGTTGGAATTGTTTTTAATCATTGTAACCTTTCACACTACCAGTTCTGTCTTCCATGATTGTATAGTTGTATAATTTGTAATTTAAAGTGTGGTGCGATTTACCGGACCGCTACTTATGAGAATAGTGAATGGGCTAGACCTGATGAAATGTGTTCACATTGTGTATGTGACTTTAATCATGTTTTAGAGGAAATAATGTGCTTGGAAGTAGCCTGTGAAGTTCTCTGTATGTACTAAATGCCAGTGTATTTGAAGTTGATCTCTGGTAATTTAAGCATAATGTATTTACTAATTAGTGCTAATTAATTAAAGTGGCTCTGTTGACACCAGAAACAATATAGCGACCATACATTTGTGTAGTGTTGCCCATGTGAAATAGTTAAATGGACCTGTTCTGCAAGTGCGGGAACTTGGATAGGATGGAAGTATTTTGTTGACTGCACTTATTTACTGCGAGCCAAAAAGCCTTGTACTACTTACTGTTTCTATTTGCCTAATGAATCATTTAAATGCACCTTTTTAATACATTTGTTCAAGCTAGTGACTAAAACTACTCTGTAAACCACTGGATTTTGTACCAAAAAAACCCTCTAGAAAACCACAACTGCAAAATGTTCTTAGAACTACAGTAAATTCACTAGTGCAATTCCAATAAAAATATTCAGGATCAGGGTTTTTTTTCTTCCATGGTTGTGTGCTTTTTCTTTTTTTGGGATGTACTGGCTGGGTATCATTAACCTCTGCCTCAGATGCAGAAACACTGAAACGTCTATGTGTTAGATGTGGGTGAAGGGTCATTGGGTTCACGCTCTTTTACACCTTTCCTGGAAGCTTTCCTGTACTTTGTCTTCCCGCCACTTTAAAACAATATCTGTCTATAGATTTACATTCAAATATGTAAATGTGTTTCTTTATCTGAAGCAGTATTTCATTACTATTTTTCTGCCTGGACTTTTTTTATGAACACTGTTCTCCTCGCACCTTATTAAGTTTTCACCCCGCCCTGTTTTTTTTTTTTTTAGTTTAGAAGTTTCTCCTTTAAGCTTATTGGTGCAGCTTTGATGGTGTGAGCATAGGCTGCTATTCCAGTTTTGTTAATAAGTAATGAAGAGCACAGTGATCAGCAGTAACTTAGAAAATGGTTCTTCTACAGGAAAATCCTGTACTGCATAGATAGTTTTATTACAATGTATTTTACTGTCATAATATCAACATTAGCATAAATTTAATCTCCAATATGTACTATGTTATTGCCATGTTGCTGTTGATGCAAGATTGTTCAGTTGGCCATTTGTTACACTACATCCGTTTGCTGGTGAAATAGAGTTTATAACAGGTGGTTTGATTTGGAATCATTCTGCTTACAGGAAGGTCTTAAACCACAAACCACTTCCTCATTGCAGTAAAAAAGAAAGCACTTAAGTTTGGTTGTCTCATTTTTTGTTTTACTAATGGTATTTGACATGGATTCTAACCTTAAACACGCCATGACCTGTCTGGTGGCTTTCATATTGTTTCTTCTTCAGACAATCTACAGCCCATGTCAAGCTCAGGAAAACGGTACAGAGATAATATTTTTTAAAATGCTAATTTTTTGTTGTTGAGTTTCACATAGTCTAATTTTAATTTTAATTATCTAATATGTGATTAAGCAGTAACTTTTTCAGTTTGTATGCAGCAAATGTTCTCCTTGTAATTCTGTTTGCTGTGTCTCTTAAGGTGCTTTGCGTTTTGTTGGTTTTGGAGACTGGGGTGGCATTCCTTTCTCTCCGTTCTATACAGCTCACGAGAAAGCAATAGCTCAGGAAATGGGTAGAGTGGCTGAAAATGTGGGCCTGGACTTTGTCATAAGTCTCGGAGATCACTTTTATTACAATGGAGTCAAGGACGTTGATGATATACGCTTTAAGGTTTGTCATCATGCTTTATAACTGAAGCAGTTGATGATTGTCATTAATACAACCTACATTTATTTCTTAACCCTTTTTCTGAGATACTAAAAGGGTTAAGCTCCTGATTTGTAGACAGGGGCATCCTGAGGATACTGAGAAATAATCTGATCTGAAGTTTGCAGATCTTGCCAATGTGCCCCCATTGCCTAATTCCTAAATTTAATTCTGACTCAATCAGCTGGTGAGAAATTAGCATGCTGCTAACAAAATAAAAATGACTCCATCTAGCGGGAGTTAGCGTTACAGAAATAATTACACTATTCTTAAAATTAATTCTAGAGTAACCTGTATTGACATTTCTGTTGTAATTCTATCCATATTGGATAGTTATTTTAAGTTATTTTAAAGTACTCTAGCATTTTATTGTAAGTAATTAAGGTAAATCCTGGCTTTACATGTCACTCATAAAATGTTTCAGGCTACATTTGAAGGTGTGTTTTCACATCCAGCTCTGGATGCTGTTCCATGGTATCTGGTGGCAGGAAATCACGATCATTTAGGAAATGTGTCTGCTCAGATGGCCTATTCCTCCAGATCAGAGAGATGGTAAGTGTATGCCATGGATTAAACTTTCCCAGATGGGGCATCATAACATGATACAAGGCATTTAAGTTGCCCAACATCTTTTTATGATACAATAGTCACAGTCAAATCATCATTGGATCATAAACCAGAGTTGTCCTAAGACAAGTACGGGTTTTGTTTTGGTTTTAGGACTTTGATGAAAGAACTTGATCCACTTCAAATATTGCCTAGTATATTAACCTGATGTTTTATCTCTCCATAGGTTTTTCCCTAAACTCTATTATGAGCTGCGATTTAAGGTTCCTCACACCAGTGTCACCTTGACTGTCATTATGATAGACACAGTGGTTTTGTGTGGAAACACTTATGAAAGTGACCAGCCACAAGGACCAGAAGACCCCACTTTTGCTGATCAGCAGTTTAAATGGATCAAGAAGACACTTCAAAACACGAGGTAAATTCTGTTATTAATAAACAGTTAAAGGTTAAAGCACAGCTCAGGACACAGAATTAGTTGAACGTAAACTGCAAACATAAAAAGTAATGAGCAAAGAGAAAAGCTGAAATGTCACACTCAGTTCTTTACCCACAACACACAAGCATTCCTGTAGGCAAACTGTGACTGAATAGCACAATATCTACACAAACAACCATATCTGATTTCCTTAAAGTGTATAAGATGTAACATATCTATTACTCGCATCAAATCCCTAGTTACACTTTAATAGATGGAAGTAAATACTTTGGAATAATCTGGGTTACACTGACACACACTATACCAAAGTAAAGCATGATTAAAGATGATTTCAAGACCATTTTGCCTGGTGTCTCTTCAAAACTTTATCTTCTTCTTCTTCTTCTTTGCCCTTTGGCTGCTCTCGTTAGGGGTTGCCACAGCGGATCCGTGATCCACACATCTTCAAAACTTTATCAGTTAGATGAAATGTTTAGTCTAACAATGACCTATAAGTCCATGATACCTGGATGACTCAAATAAGAAAAGAGAAGAATAATTTATTTTATCTCAGGTCTGAATATGTGGTGGTGGCTGGCCACTACCCTGTGTGGTCCAACGGTCACCATGGTCCTACTCGCTGTCTGGTGGATAAGCTGAGACCAATGCTGAAGAAGTACAATGTTACTTTATATCTAAGTGGTCATGACCATAATATACAGGTTAAATCCCATTTTTTAAAAATTTTATTTTGTTTGCACTGAAGTGAATCAATACTTTAATACTGTTTTTTCCATTAGTTTATTAGAGAAGAGGATGGAAGTTCATTTGTCGTCAGTGGGAGTGGGGATGGCCTGAACAACTCCGCTTTTCACAGGAAGAGCTTTCCAACAGAATGGCAAGTGTTTTCAAGTGCAGTCAATCAGACCTTAGGTGGTTTTGTATACTTTGAGGTTACAGAGACTAAGATGTTAGTTAGTTACCTGCAGTTAGATGGGAAGTGCGTGTATCAGACCTCTTTGCCTAAACGAACTACATAACGAACTGCAAAACAAGTTAATAATGAAGTGTCTTTAAATGAATAGACAAAAACAAGTTTAATTTATTTTAACTGAAATTGTTGTTCCAGATATCATGACTTATTGCAATGATTTGTTTTAACCATATTTTATCGGGTAACTTTTAAATGTTATTATTTATAGACAGTTACATCCAATAAAAAAGCATAATATTGAAATTGTTCACACAAAATAAAAATGTTGGTCTGTGTGCCTGTGTGTGTATAAAAAAACTCCAGCAATAAACAGCCAAATCCACATAATCATGATTTATTTGTGTTTTTAAATTAAAATTTTTCAGATTTTCACATTTTCTCAAAAAAAAAAAAAGAAGTTATGTAGTGTAATGGTTGTCTATATGTAATGTAAAGCGCTCCTTTCTATGTTTAGATGTATTAAATCAGCAACTTATAAAAATAACAAAAGATAATAAATATGATTTTCCCCCCATAAACTAATATACATATAACATATTTTGAAAGCTACAAAAATAAACTTTTATAGAAGTAGTACTGTTATTACAATAAGGTAGTGCTTATAAAATGTAAGATAAACCCAGTGATTGAATGTACCTGTGGAATAAGAGCAAAAACATCTGCACACATCTGTTAGTAAATCCTATATATAATGTCTGCCTTGTTTGTTTCACAGAAACTATAATTATAATGGTTTTATACTGTAATGTTGCAACAAGGGTAAAGTCCAGTTTGTACCACATGTATCTGTACCATTTAAGTCTAAGCTTCTGCGGTTAAAGAATTTTTTAAGGGTACTCCCTCCTTTCCTCTCGTCTCTTTTTGCTGCCGCCGTTTGTTGCAAATAACTATAACAGCGATTAGGGCTGATATTATGGCAAGGATAGCCAGGATTCCTCCAGCAATCACTGTAGGACTGTAATCTAAAGGAAGGAAATAAAGAAAAGAAAATAACTATTTGGATGCACAACATAACTTTTTGGATGCAACTGATTACAACATAAATACAAATTTAAAAACCAAATCTTGGATTTTGTCCCGTACATAATCATACAACATATTGTAAAACGTTTTCTTTACATTTCTCATATTGGGCTCAGAGCACAAGGTCAGCTATGATACAGCGCCCTAAGTTTACAGAATAAATCCTTATTGCTATCGCTTGGGAGCAAGGCAGTGACGTAGTGGTTAGCATGGTCGGCTTACAACAAGAAGGTCCCAGGCTCGATTCCCGGGTAAGGGGTCTTTCTGTGCGGAGTTTGCATGTTCTCTTGTGCTTGCGTGGGTTCTCTCCAGGTACTCATTAAGTTGATTAGTGATTATAAATTGCCCATTGGAGTGAAAATGAGTTTGTGTGGTTGTTCAATTAAGTGTGGCCCTGTGTTGGATGAACTGTTCAGGGTGTATCCCCTGCCTCTTCCCCTATGTGTGCTGGGATAGGTTCCAGCATACCCCCGCGAGCCTGAATTAGGGAATAAGTGGGTTGGAAAATAATTGAATGAATGAATTCTATCGCTTGGGTTAACTCTTGTTCTCACTACATAGTCATAAAGGCAACTTGCACAAAACTCTTTAAGGTTGAAGAAATAAATATTTATGATATAAACCATTTCGAAAACCTTGCACAAAAAGAGTATTACGCTTAAACCACAATGCTATAAAATATCAGGTATTGTTGGAACTAGAGCCGTGCTTTTAATCTGCCTTCAACTCCATGAATAAAAGGCACTGTAGAGTGTAGCTTGACTAATACTGAATATTTTGAGACATACTGTACATCTATGAAACACTTACCTGTTAAAATATTCGGATCTCCAGCTGCTGAGCACTGAATCTGACTAGACTCTCCATGCTGTTTGTCAAGCCTCCGGGAGGGAATGTAGACTTGCACACTAAAGCAGTATCTCTCTTCTCTGTCCAGATCTGTCAGCTCTTGCATACGACTCGTACTTATCTTTACTTTCTGAACATAAAAATCACATTGTATGTTTTTATACAATACGCTAGTGTATTCTGGTATGCATATTATGTTTTCTACTTCCTTTTCAAATAACACTACAGTATCAATAAAGCATAAACATCCAAATATATGAGATTCCTACATTCCTACATTCATAAGTTTGACATAAACCAGACAATAGTTTTCTTAGGTTTTCCCACACTTTATATAAAACTAAAGCCTTGCAATTTTTTTTTTCATAAATAAGATCCTCCATCAGATTAACAACAAATACAAAACACCCAAATCACATTGTGAAACCACAATTTTTCTTAGGTATGATTACAAAATATATAATTACTCATGTCAGTAACTATTAAATGATAAAACTAATAATACTAACAATCAACTGCATAAATATATATTTAAAAATGACTAAAGAGAAGTGTGTGTGATTTTAAATATTTAGGCTAAAGCGCATATTAGTTTCAGATTCTTCCTTCAAATAGTCATCAGCATGAAACGTAACCCAACATGTTTTCTCAAGCTGCCTTTCCTGTCCGCTTGTACCATGACAACTTGTTTTGTTGCACATAGAAAACATCACTTTATGTAACTGTTCATTTTCCCCCTTAGAGTTAATATTGACATGGGTGGCCTGAATCTACAGATATGTTCACTTCTTCTCCCTTTTAAATCTGTTCTTATTAGTACTGAGTGTTCTTTTAAACAGTGTGCATGTTTAATGTATGTGCTTCCAACGGTACAGCCTGTCACAGGATTTTACAGTAACTGCGGAACGTCATCATATGCTTTGAAGAATTTTTGAGGTTAAAAATTAACTTGTGACAATAAAAGTTAAACCTACTCTTAAAATTACTTTTTCCCCGAAATAGCTATTCAAGTAACTGTAACACACACCTCTGAAATAAAGTAACATTTGCTTACAATTACTAACTACCAATCTTTGCAGGAAAATATAGTTTAACTTGGGGCAGCTTTAAAGTCAAACTATGAACATTTAAATAACTATATATGCTATATGATACACTATAGGACCCATATATATTCTAAATAAGTTATATGATTGCGCGGTGGCGTAGTGGATAGCACAGTCGCCTCACAACAAGAAGGTCCCGGGTTCGAATCCCGCAGTCCAAAAACATGCAGATTAGGTGGATTGGTGATTGTAAATTGTCCATAGGAATGAATGTGTGTGTGAATGGTTG
>JAOTRA010000035.1:9857502-9878306 GCA_026260255.1 Pseudolaguvia tuberculata
GAAACTCGTCTATCACAAATCACTCCTGCCACTCTTCTCCATCCACTCCACCCTGCCTGAACTCTTTTCTTCACTTCCCTAACGCACTCTCCATTACTTTGCACTGTTGACCCCAAGTACTTAAACTCTTGCGGTACACAGACCTGAACTACACAATTCTACATAGATGTTTTCTCAACCACCTAAAATGCTCCCCAAATTAGTTTTAATGTATGGACAGAAAAATAGACATGCCAACATTACTATTTTACCTGATTGCTAACAGATTAGATAATCATGTTATACTGGGCTGCAGTTAGTGTACAGTTTGGCTAAAAGAAGACATATAAAAACCCTGCATGGCCATGTCTGCTGTTTTCATCTAACAGAGCATAGCATTTACAAACAGGCAATTATAGCAAGACATTCGCCAGTTTTGCTTTAATCTTAAAGAAATTTGTAGGCTCACAAAAAATGGTCTAGTTAAAAATTTCTAGTGGTTTTAGAACTACTGGTTACAGTCATGCTGCATTCTTTACTCAGTTATGGGCTCAATAGGATTTTAAGTTTATTCTGTAATTTTCCCTGCTGATGGTATGAGGCTATCGTATCAGTGGTAAAGAAAAACCAAACATCTGGCAATCCTCAGACTGTCTCTAACTGAGGAAATTGTGTAAGAAAAAGTGCACAGAAAAACAATAGATTTGGGGGGGGGGTGCTGGTGGGAGGTAAACGTGACACATTGTCTTGTTCTCCCCTCTTCCTGCAACAGGGAGCAGAAGTGGTGTTTTCAGATTACGGTAGGGACTGACTGGCTCCTTAGCTCCAGCTGTGAAACAGAAAGAGAAAAGAAGAGAAAGGCGGAGTTTAACAGCCTCAGGTTTCCGTCCCGGCTGGGACAGGGTGGAGTGTGATTATGTAGCACTGGTTAGGAGTAAACATAACCAAGAGGTAGACCTCAGTATTGCGAAGTAGCTGTCTGATATCAGTCGTACTGTTTGTCTAATTTTTAACTAGAAGTGTTTGTTTATATCTAATCATCTTTTGTCTTCTGTAAAGTGTGTTCAGAATAAGTGGAACTGTATTTAGAGCAGATCATTTTTGTAAATAAACAGGGTTTTGTAGGTTCATTTTCCACACCAGAGACATATTAACTTTATTTGGATTAGATATTGTCTGAATGACATTTTAATCGTAGCGTTTAAGATTCAGTTATCTTTAGCTACTTCTGACTGAAACTGCCATAGGCTTCCATTCTCTTTCACTGCTCTGAGTTATTGGTTGCATTATAATTTGTCTGGTGACGTCTAACACACTGCTGTGTGCTTGCATTCCTTAGCATGACTTAAATCCCCCCCTCTGTTTGTTTTTACCAAACTTGAGCATGTGCGTGAGCCGTGGGGGCTGCATTCTTAGGACGTATCAGAGGAAACTGGGGAGTCAGTTCAGGTAGGCGGGGAGAGGTGGGGGTGGTTGGTGGTCTCGGCTCAGTTTGCCATAAAAGGCCATGTATGAATCACAGCACCATCTCAGCACAACCCACAATCTCCAGATGTGTCAGCACAATCCAAGAGCCTGACTGTGTCTAAACAGACCAAATGTAATGCAGTCTGTCTGAGACTAGTGGAGGATGCTCCATTCACACTGTTAAGGACACTGCTTATTTAATAATTGTTATGAAAGCCAATAACGATGTCATGAGAATCGGTATGCTTACCGGGATGGAGCAAAAACGTCAAATTATGACTAACTCATAGTTACTGTTTTAACTTAATGCACTGTAAGTCTGAGGTGACATGTACAGTGGGTACGGAAAGTATTCAGGCCCCCTGAATTTTTCACTCTTTGTTATATTGCAGCCATTTGCTAAAATCTTAAGTTCATTTTTTTTCCTTATGAATGTACACACAGCTCCTCATATTAATAGAAAAACACAGAATTGTGGACATTTTTGCTGATTTATTAAGGAAAGGTAAAACTAAAATCTAATACATATATGAGTCTTTTTGTGAAAGATGCATTAAGTCTTTCACACCTGCTTTTGGTGATCCTCTGCCATTCCTTGTAAAGTTCTGGAACGCAAATTTTGTAGAGAATTGCATGAAAGAACTTAAATGGCCTACAGAAAACCGTGAATCATGACTATAACTAAAAACTATTTGGATAAACTGGTGTGCAGTCATTGCTTCAGTGAATTTTTAAAGATGTTTAAAGTTAGGGATCTGTGCACATTATGCTCTACTAGTGTGTTTATGGAGCTTAATGTATGCACAAAGACATTGTAATGCTGAAACATGCTTGGACTTCTGGCTCTGATAAAAGAAAATTGAACCCACAGCATAGAACATTCAGTTGAGATTACTTTAAAAAAAATTCCAGGAACCAGGAAACTGGTTGCCCACCAAAAATGAGCGATAAGTACTTGATGATTTTTAATCCTGTTACTTCCCTTATCCTTTGTATTGCAATAAATTACAAACTCAATTCCAAAAACATTGGGACACTGTACAAATTGGGGATTAAAAACAGAATGGAATAAAGTGGAAGTATCAAATTTCAATATTTTATTCAGAATAAAATGTAGATAACATATCAAATGTTGAAAGTGAAACATTTTGAAATGGCATTCTATGTATTGGCTCATTTTGGATTTCACGAGAGCTGCACATTCCAAAAAAGTTGGGACCGGTAGCAATAAGAGGCCGGAAAAGTTAAACATACATATAAGAATCAGTTTGCAACTTATTAGGTCAATTGGCAACATGATTGGGTATAAAAAGACCCTCTCAGAGTGGCAGTGTCTCTTAGAAGTCAAGATGAGCAGAGGATCCCAAATTCCGCCAATGCTGCGGTAAAAAATATTGGCGCAATATCAGAAAAGTTTCTCAGAGAAAAATTGAAAAGAATTTGAAGTTGTCATCATCTACAGTGCATAATATCATCAAAAGATTTAGAGAATCTGGAACAATCTCTATCGGTAAAGGTCGGAAGACCATACTTGGATGCCCATGATCTTCGGGCCCTTAGACAGCACTGCATCACATATAGGAATGCTACTGATGGAAATCATAACATGGGCTCAGCAATACTTCCAGAACACATTGTCAGTGAACACAATCAACCGTGTCATTCACTGTTGCCAGCTAAAACTCGATGGGTCAAAAAAGAAGCCATATCTAAACATTATCCAGAAGCACAGGCGTTTTCTCTGGGCCAAGCCTCATTTAAAATGGAATGTGGCAAAGTGGAAAACTGTTCTGTGGTCAGACTAATCAAAATTTGAAGTTATTTTTAGGAAACTGGGTCGAGGTGTCATCCGAACTAAAGAGGACAAGGACAACCCAAGTTGTCAGTTCATCTCTGATGGTACGGGGTTGCATGAGTCCATGTAGTATGGGCAGCTTACACATCTGGAAAGGCACCATCAATATTGAAAGGTATATCCAAGTTCTAGAACAATATATGCTCCCATCCAGATGTCTCTTTCAGGAAAGACAATCCCAGACAACATACTTCATTAATTACAACATCATGGCTGTGTAGGAGAGGATCTGGGTACTGAAATGGCCAACCTGCAGTCCAGATCTTTAATAAATGCATCATAAAGAGGAAGATGCGACAAAGAAGACCTAAGGCAGTTGAATAACTAGAAGGCTGTATTAGACAAGAATGGGTAAACATTCCTATTCCTAAACTTGAGCAACTTGTCTCCTCAGACTCCAGACATTTGCAGACTGTTTTAAAAAGAAGAGGAATGCCCACACATTGGTCAACATGGCCTTGTCCCAACTTGTTGAAGCCATGAAATTTAAAATCAACTTACTATTCCCTTAAAATGATACATTTCCTCAGTGACATTTGATATGTCATCTATGTTGTATTCTGAATAAAAATCTGAAATTTGAAACTTCTGAGATGAACTGGCAACCCGTCCAGGGTGTACTCCCCGCCTCTCGCCCTATGCGAGCTGGGATAGGTGCAGCAGACCCCCGTGACCCGGAATTAGGGAATAAGCGGGTAAGAAGATGAATGAATAAATAAATTTTAAACTTGAAACTTCCACATCATTGCATTCTGATTTTATTCACTGTTTGTACAGTGTACTTTTTTGGAAACGGATTTGTATATACAAAAGCATTCAAACAAGTTTTTATTTTTATTATTTCAAAATACAACAATACTAGTCAATACTTAAAATAATTCTGCAATAAAAATAGTGGACAAAAGTACCGAAAACTTGACAAAACGATTCTAACATTCTAATTACTCACCAACAACTCTACAAAAACACACCCATCTGCTACTATGGTGTTGCGTAACAGCCAATTAGGGTGGAGGTATTCATTTATTCATTCATTCATTCGTTCATTCATCTTAACATTTTATTTCCTTATTCAGAGTCATAAGGGTCTGCTGGAGCCTATCCCAGTGCTCATAGGGGGGTTTGTCCAGTTCACAGGTTTTCTCAAAACACACGACAGTGGCCTAGATTGTGTATGGTGGGCAATTCAGCTTTATGGTGGTCAGATGTGACTTCTTTCCACAGAGCTTCTTTTTACAAGACATTTTTGTGTGTTTTTGCCTCAGTAGCATATGTTTTATTTTAACCTTATTAGGAAATTGTGGGAGAAAGGAATTGTGTCGCCTGATGATTTGCATTGCCTTTTTTTGTAAGAAGATTCCAGTGTGGAATTTAATACTTTGTTTTTTTAGCTTCCAATGACTTCAATGATACCCAGTTAAATTTAAGAATGGTAAGAAAGAAAATATGCACTGAAAAAAAAAATAAATGTAAATGCCTTTATTTTTCTTAAAAGCACAGTGAAATGCTTTCTTTGCATACCCCAAGGTTGGGGTTAGCGCAGGGTCAGTTATACTAAGGTGCCCCTTGAGCAGGAGGGTTTAAAGGTCTTGATCATGGACCCAACATTGGCGGCTTTGGCGATTATGCTTGAAGCCTGGTTTTTCTCGTCTTCCAATCAGCAATTCGGTGCCTTAACGATTTGAGCCCCCAGTGCCCCTTTCACAGAATACCAGATGTTACATTAACAGACAAAGAACAAATCGGCATAAAATTTAATTATTTTTATTTGGACATTATAATGAGTATTATCTTAAAGCCGCTTCACACAGATTGCATTAACATTGAAAAAGTACAAATTTGTCCCTATTGAGGAAGCTGGCGATTGCTGTGGCAAGAAAGAAACTCTCTGAGATGATATAAGAAAGAAACCAAAACTACAGAGGTTACCCATTCTCATCTGGGTGACACTAAATGTTCGTGGTAATGGTGATGGTGAAGCGTATGTGAAGCGTAGCTTGGATCATTTTATTAGAGTGAGCGCCAATCCATCTGCGAAGCTCCTGCAAAGTCGAGGAAAGGGGCAGGAAACCGTTCATCGGTACCTGACAGGTTTTATTTCTCAATAGATATTTTGCAATTCTGCAAAGCCAGCGAAATACAGCACCATACCGCATACTGGCAGTGCCACCTGTTTTTCCATTATTTTGTCATCCATCTGGCTGCTGAGTTTATTACCTCTTTTGCCTGACTTTCATGATGTATTACTCTAGTAGGTGTCTGGGTATTTCTTTTCCCAGTCCCAGGTACTGATAGCATTGACATTTTTATGGACCTCGTATCTGCTATGTAATTAGATGTGTGCTGACTCATATCCTGCCCAGACTGAAAGTGCAGGTGAGACAGTGGCGCAAACTAACGCTCACTTTTAACTTGTGTCATTCTCCATGCAGTGTTGTATTCCTCTCTCCTGTTGTAGACAGTCACCCTTGTCATTAGTCACCTGTGTGAAAAGTCATCGCTAGTGGTTGTGAGCTATAACACTGAGTCATACTATTCTAATGTTGATGTCAGGGTGCAGTGAGTATATGCAATCACTGGCACATGTGCTAGCACGTCTATGATTTAATAAGCATGAAATTCATTTGCTTCTTAGTTTGGTTAACACACAGGTTCTGATTATATGCACATTGTTTCATAAACTCATTAAGTAGAAAAATAAACTTCCACTTACTGAATAAAAAAGCCTTTCTCTATTACAATTAAAGTTGTCTGTGTGGAAATTCTATTTGGGAATGCTTATTGTGTGAGGTATTGTCTATAATGGTCCAGATGTGTGAACATTCTGAAAATCGTTCGTAAGGAATTTTTGGCACTGATTTATGTATATATGCTGCAGGAAGTCTAACCTGTCCTGAGACATGTACCAGCCAGATCCACTTTAGTAGTCCTCACAGCGAGTGGCACATATTTTCCAGGACGATGTCATGAAACAGGGGTTTAGCGTGGAGGTGTGGGTGTGTTGTATGTCTTAACACTTTACTCGTTATTTGTATTCATGTCTAAGTGCCAAGGAATATTTTTTTTATCAACATACGCTATTAGAATATAAGAGAATATATAGTTAATAAATAGTCTGAGACAGGATAGAAGTAGACTGTTAAAATAAGGGAAAATGTAATTCATTTCAGATTTTTTTACCGTTTTATTTTGTTTTGAGGACTTGCTTTTTGCCCGTATCCACATGTTGCTGGAAACAGACTTAATATAGCTTGGCTGGTAACCTCAGCAAATGGTTTTACATCTGCACACACAAGCATCTTAAAAGTTGGAGTCACTTTCTCACTGTTGGGTGACTATTCCCAAATATAGATCTGCAAAATAAATAAAAGGTGCAAATACATTCTTTCTCTCTTTATCTCTCTTCCTCTTCCTCCCTTAGTGTAAGCTCTGTGATGTAATATTAAACAGGTCCAGCTAATGTTTCTTCATTTAATTTAAATAGCTAATGCTTGCTTTTATTTATCGGCTTATAATTGCTGTAGGTTTTTCCTATTTGCATTCAGGCTGATTTACACTTTATTTAATGTGCTCTCATTTTTAAGCTTTCTGCTATGATTGATTCTCCAGATTCGTGGCTTCATTCCACTGCAGTCTGACTGCTTTCCTGTGCTACTTCTTCTCTCCAGTCTAAAGTCTCTCATAATTTGACATTGCGTCTTGATCCGCAAACACATAAATTTAACAAATGTCCTGATCTTAATACTTTCAGATTAATTTGTGTGTGTGCGTGTGTGTTTTTCAGGTGCTGTGTAATGGTCCTGGGACGTGCATACCTCTTTGTACAGCTGGACTGCTCTTAGGGATCCTGGGGCTCAAAAGGGTCTTGTTGGTGTATGTGGAGAGTATTTGCCGTGTTGAAAGCCTCTCCCTTTCTGGAAAGATTCTTTACCTCTTTGCTGACTACTTTTTTGTGCAGTGGAAACCTTTGCAGGCCAAATATCCAAAATCAATCTACATTGGGAGGATAGTATAACTAAAAAACTTGGCCTGGCTTTACATTAGCATTTTGTACTTGTTGTGACAGGGAAATCTTTGGTCATGTATATGGAATTTACGGTGTTATTTTTTTTATTCACCTAATTATAGGATGTTCTAAGAAGACATTGTTTTATGCATGCTCTAATTTTTGTAAAATTTGTCTGCATGTCCTTGTGATTGTTTCAGTGCAGCTGCAATTACATTTTGACATTAAATGACATTTTCATTTAATCTAAAACCAAGGCAATAAAAGGTGCACACAACTGTCTGCTAAAAGGAGTAGTTAAGGGGAAAATAGTTGACGGTGTCTAGATGTTAAAACACTTTTCCTTCAAGTTCTCCGGTTTCACTTCAACAAGATATGACAATAGAAGTTATCTGGCCACATTTTATTTTATTTTTTTAATATAAACAGCTGTGAAGTTTCCCATCGCTAATGCTGTTACTGCCATAAACATTGGCAGAGGATCAAAGAAAGGGACATAAATGATTTAAGGTGCATTTTTCTTGTAGTCAAAAACTCATGGGAAATGGAAAGAAAAAGTTCTAGCCTTGTTCATTTTGTTTTGGAAAGCACTAATAAACATTGAACAATAAATATTTTTGTAACTGTACTCATTCATGCATTGATACTTGCATTGACACCCTAAAGTTTTTCAGTTTTGATCCTGATGAAGACTGTCAGGAGTTAAAACTAATCACAATCAATCATTAATTCTTCTTCTAACCTGCTTATTCCCTAATTCAATCACACTGGGCAATTGTCTTCTCATAGAAGCAAAGTACTTTTTTGTAAGCACCAGCTCAGTCATGTGTTTAAAGGGATGTTCATTGTTGGCAGTTGGTCACAGTGATTAAGTCAAGATCCAATGCCCGCTACAACCATTCAACCTAAGACCTATTTAGATTGTGGGCAATTAATAATATATAATTGTATTATATCCAGAGATGCTTTTACATTCCTTTAACCAGTGTACTAATAGAAAGGAATGGCATAGGCCCTCATAGGTGAATGTTTCAATGTTCACAACCATTTATTTATTATAGCTCAAATAATATCTTAATTTACAACTTTAATGATGGTCAAAAGTATATTTTGAAAAAATTATATATGTATAATCTGCAATAAAATACAGTATGAAATGAGAGATTTCTTAAAGCGATGTTTTATAAACATAAAACTTTGTACCTATTTTATATTGACTGTTTTTAAGGTTGTTCAGTTAATGAGTTCATTATAATCTGGATTATTGGTAATCACAACCAATAAATCACAACAAGAATGTCGGGTTCGATTCCCTGATCGGGGATCTTTCTGTGCAGAGTTTGAATGTTCTTCCCGCGCTTGCGTGGGTTTCCTCCGGGTACTACAGTTTCCTCCCGCAGTCCAAAAGCATGTTTAATAGGTTGATTGGTGAGTCTAAATTGCCCAAAAAAGTGTTGGTGTGTTTATGGTTGTTGATCTATGTGGGGCCCTGCGATGGACTGGTGAACTGTCGAGGTTGTTACCCCTGCCTCTTGCCCTATGTGTGCTGGGATAGGCTCCAGCAGACCCCCGTGAGCCTGAATTAAGGAATAAGCGGGTGAGAAGAAGAAGAAGAAGAAGAAGAAGAAGAAGAATATATGAATGAATGAATGAATGAATGAATGAATGAATGAATGAATGAATGAATGAATGACGTTTACGTTAAGGAAAAAGTAAAGTGCCACCATTTTGAGAACCTTTTTATTTTTGTCTAGCAAATATGAAGCAGATTTTAAATGAGTTAATAAACAGCATTTTTGTTAAGGTGTAAAATGTCTAATTGCAGTAGTTAAATTGGTGTTTAGTTGGGTCCCTGTCTGAGGTTGATTCTATTGTAAGAAGTTAAAGTTGATTTACTAAAGTTGAATTTCGATCCACACAGCTATTAATTAAAGTCAGCTGATGCTGCCGGCAGCGCTACTGTGTGGGTGGAGTTACGTATGCAAATCAGACATTTGTGATTGGCTGACTGAAATCGGTTAGTCGTCTTACGACATTTTTCCTCCCCAAATGAAAGCGCCATCTCTGAGCACCAGAAGTTTGCCAGTGATCTGAGTAAGGCAGCTTTAGTCTCGAAAAGAAGCCAAACTCGGGAGGAGTTTATAACTTTGGCTTTTGCGGCAGCGGATCATTCAGTTACATCGTTTGTGATCTGAAATCAACACAAGCTCTTGCTATTTTCTTTTTGGCATTTTTCAGTGACAAAGACTTTTAAATCGGAGAAACATGACTCAATTCAACAAGGGACCAGCTTACGGATTATCCGCAGAAGTTAAAAGCAAGGTAGGCCGAAACCAACGGTTTGTCTCTTTTATTTAGTGGAATAAACACAGCATAAACTTACTGATGGTCAAAATCATTGTTCTTATGCAGCAGGTATTTATTATTATTGATTTAAAGTATACTTGTTAAAACTAGTTAAGTTACATATCATCCCGTCCTATTTTTTTTCTCTTTTTGTTCAAACATCTGAATGTTTTTACAGACTACCGAGCTATAAACGTTGCATAACATTCAGTTCATTGCACAAACAACTTGACGAAATTAAACATCATCGTTTTTGTTTTCTTTTTTAAAAAATCTGCACAATTTTTAAGTGAGCGTCTTCTATCACATGTGCGCCACTTGTGATGTGATGTGAATGGAATAAGACGTTCCATCCTATTGTCCACTTCTATAGACGGAGTTTAGCGCCTCTTCACTCTCAGCACACATTAATTACAGCTGGACATGTTGGGACTCCAACTCACATTTACAGAACATTATTCCATCTCGGGTTTGCTTAAGATCAAGAATTTGTTCTAAAACTGTTCTGTATTAAACGTGAACTTAATTGCCCTACATTAAAAAAAAAGTTGCATTACATGTTTAATAATGCACAAAATAAACGGAAAGGAAAAACATCCAAGTGTCTAAGGAGGCAGGATGTGGAATGAGACAGCGGAAATACCTTAAACGTTCATTCGTGGATGACGTCATAGTTTACCGAAGGGCTTTGAACTAACTGGGCTGCATGTTATATGGTCTAAAGATCTTTTCTAGCATTATTTCTCTAACCTTTCTAAACAGTCTGATTAATTATTATTATTCTGCTAGATTACTACTGACAATAATTGGTGTTATGAAGCACAGGTATTTAACACGTGTCTGAAGTATTCACTGTTACACACTAGGGTTATTTCCTCCATTGAACAATTGCACTTTTTCCTCATCATTTGAAAGAAAATGTTTTCAACAACATATCAACCCAGTCTGGATGGTTCTGTATAGAAGTGTAAGGTGTTTCATCTGTTTCCCAATTTGCCTTTGATTTTGTTCATTCATTTCATCTTTTTTTTTCATCCGCTGGAGCCCATAAGGCGAGAATCAGGGGTGCAAACAAGACAGTCCTACTAAATGGTCTATGAGAAATTTCATTTGATATATTTATTTCTTTATGTATTTATTTACATAATGTTTATTACATTCTTGTATAATGCCTTTATGTTGTAAAGTGATTACATCCTTGTAAATATTTTCTAATTATTTTCACCATTTTGTAACTGTGATGTGGTGTTATAAAGTGATCAGATTTATTGTATGGTATCTTTTTATATTTAAGTGTGTGCGCGCCTGATGGGTAACATGTTTTAGTAGCTTTGAGGAAATAGTCCAGTAGGACTGAGATTTAGACTGTTTGAGGCTTTCTGCACTTGTTTCTCTAGTTCATCATCTTATTTTGAAAACTGATCTAAAGCTCGTGTTTCGTCTCAGGAAATCCAACACTCAGTTTATTTACAAAATATTTCCGTTGTTTAAATCTAGTACATTTCTAACTTATTACTTAACCATAATTATTCCACTTTTGAGGTTGAGTTGAGCAAGGTAAATGGAAATAGGATTTTCTCTGAATAATCATCAATCATTCCAGGTTATACAATAACATACTTAGTTTCACCTATTTTTAGGTTTATAGCCAATATGCTTTGGGCTCTGCATCAGTTCATACAACACAAGCTGACATGGTAAATGTAAGCATTTGATCTATAAATACTTTGCTTTTACATACTGTGTCTGTTAGTGAATGGTAAATGTTATTAGAAACAGTATTTTTCTTTTAAAATATCAAGGGAAAATGCTTTCAGTTTTTAATGTTGTAATATTGTATCTACAGTAGTATAGTTCTTTTGACATTCTAGTCTGGAGCATATAAGAGAACCTTCAATGTATTTCATAATGTGCCAAGAATTTATTGTTCATTAAAATGACATTAGATTTGGGTCAGTACTGAGTAAAAGGTTTCCCTTTTGTAATAGTATGATACTGGGTACAAGAAAGTGGTAGCTCAGTGGTTGACATGGAACTGCTGAGCAGAAGGTTGTGAAGAACTGTTACTGCAGGGCTTTCCTGAACATCTCTCCACCTCGGGTTGCTAAGTTGTATAAAAATAGATAGCATACATGTTCATTTCATACTCGAATAAGTTAAAACTCAAGTTCTTTAATTTTAAAAATTTGTAATTTTCCATTATTGGTTTAAAGGAAATTTGCTCGCTAGAGCAAAAAAATCTGTCTTGGGAAACTAAAACTCTCACAGAAGTATCTTTATTTGGTCTGCCAAATCAATTGACTTTTAGATTCTCCCTTGTTTCTCGTAAGACTGTGGATCAGGGTTCACTGGAGAAACGCCAGGGGAAAAACTAAAAGGGTCTGAAACCTCATTCTCGTATGTCTGCTACTACTTCAGATGGTTTAATAAGTTAAAGGAAAACCTGGGAGTAGTTTGGTGTAGCCAAGTCGAGGTTAGCTACCATCAGTAGCAATGAGGACAATTCTTCACAATACTACATTCAGAAAGAGGTTTAACAGAACCAATCACTGCTTATGTAGATAGCGACTGTGCGGTCTGACGAAGTGCTGCACTCTCTTCAGTGTGCTGACCACCAAAATTTTTCCTGGATTGGTTCAGGCTGTGGAAAAGGCTGCAGCTGTTAACCCTGTATTGCCATTTTGGGTAAGACAGGAAAGTCTGTTTCCTGAGTCCATTGTTGTGCTTTTATTTATTTATATTTTTTTGCCTTTTTTTTAGCATTAGCAAAAGTTTGCAGTTTAGGAGGTTTTGGTTTTTATAAGGCATCATTTTCCCTTTAAAGGCTTTTATATTCCCTAGATTTCCTGTTATAAAGATTTAATGAAGTGTTCATTAGCGTTGGTTTAGCATGAAAAAAATGCTTTTATCTTTGACATTCCTATGGAAAAAAATTGGATTGATACATTCCATGACCTGTCTTTCGTTTTGTAAATCAAAAGGCTCAGAAAAATGTGGAAGTAGTAAAGGAAAAAATGTATATCTAATTAATCAAGTGTTAGACATGTTTATAATCCTAATGTTAGCACTCTGGCCTGGCATTACATGACAAAATCCCTCCTGTCTGTCCTACAGTGGAATAGAGAGAGTAACCGTGGGCTGTGTTGCATTCTTCCTGGTGGCTGACCCTCACATTCCAGCCGAGGGGTTTTTTTTTTTTTTTTTTTAAAAAGGATAGTTCACTGCACTCCAACCAACACTGAACTTCACTCTGCTGAAGAGAGGAGGGGGAATTAGTCCTGTGAGCTTTGTTTCGCCCAGACATTCTGTAGTTACCCATTTGAGCATTTTTAAAGATAATTTTGATGTTTACACTCAATGTATACTCTGTCGTGGCTCAATGATATCCAAACATGGATGATAGTAACAAAATGGAAACCACACTAAGGCTGAGATTTGTCTCTCTTGAATTTTTTTTTTTTTTTTTTTTTTTTCCCCTCCCCCACTTGTGTGCTAGTAAACAATTCACTGCGAGGGTTTTTTAACAGTTCTAATTCATTACATACTTAATCTATTTGAGCTATTTAGTCTGCATTAAATTGTGTGGATTACTAAACGTTTGTGTTCCTTCAAGTATATGTAGAAATCATATATATTTTAGAAATATCCAGTTTATATTTAACAATGATCCCAGTTTACCTGTGCAGAATTATATCTGCCTGAGTTTAATCTTTATTGGATTTCTTATCTTTTTAAATCTCAGCTGAAATAAATATATAAACATGTGTATGTATGCAAAAGGAACCAAAATCCATTCTCTGATGTACTGACCACATTACTGAAAAACGAAGACAACCAATGAAAAATAATTTCTCCAGAATTAAGCGTATGGCAGAAACCACAGGAATGGAAAATTAGCTGGAAAATATGTCCCAAGTCTTAATTGTTAACACTTGAACAATGATTATTGAAGGCACCGGTGCCGTGAGTATTGGATCTGACCGGATTGTGCATGTTCACACTTGGTTTTTATTTAACTTGCATTTGTTTTTGTCGATATTTTACATTTAGATTGCACAGAAATACGACATACAAAAAGAAGAAGAGCTCCGTTTCTGGATTGAAGAGGTGACTGGCATGCCTATCGGGGACAACTTTCAGAAGGGTCTTAAAGATGGAGTTATTCTCTGCGAGTAAGTACATTAAGTGCACTATGTATGCCCTGTTACATTCCTCTGACCGCTCTCTGGAACTGTTATTCTTTAAGTTAAAAATGCTTTACTTAGATTAATCATTGTTCCTGTGTCATTTTAGGTTAATAAATAAACTACAGCCAGGATCCATAAAGAAAATCAACAACTCTCAATTAAACTGGCACAAGGTAGACTTCTGCTACTGTTTTTTTCTACTCCGATGAAACCTTTTGTTGCAAACGTTTTTTTTTTTAAACATACCAATTTCCTGCAGTTAAAGATATAATAATTAAAAAAACACCCAGTAATGGTCTTATACAAATCTAGCCTGCTTAGCCTCTGTGTGCTGAGGTAATGGTGAAACCCAATAATTTTAACTGTTATCGAGTCCTAATGGATTTAGTGTAAGACATTGCTGTGTTTCCTGTAGCTGGAGAACCTTGGGAATTTCATCAAAGCTATCCTAAACTATGGCCTAAAGCCAAGTGACATCTTTGAAGCCAATGACCTTTTTGAAAATGGGAACATGACTCAAGTCCAGACCACGCTGCTCGCCCTTGCAAGCATGGTATGTTCTAATCCTTTATGTTTTAGGAACACAGCTGGGCTCTTTTATGAATCAATGTTTTGTGTTCATGCAGTTAGTGATTTTCAACTAATTGTTTTGTATTTATTTTCCAGGCAAAAACCAGAGGTCTCGATACAAAAGTTGACATTGGTGTAAAATATTCAGATAAGCAGCACAGGCATTTTGATGATGATAAGATGAAGGCTGGCCAGTGTGTTATTGGTCTCCAGGTTAGCAATGCATCGTTTTTCTGCTGCTATAACATTTGATTTATTGATTGATCAAATATAAAATATTTTGCCACATGTAATAAGAAATTCACAACTGATGTTTGCAGATGGGAACAAACAAATGTGCAAGCCAGGCCGGCATGACTGCTTATGGCACGCGAAGACATCTTTATGATCCAAAGACCCAAACAGACAAGCCTTATGACCAGACTACAATCAGTCTGCAGATGGGCACTAACAAAGGGGCTAGCCAGGTATTATCACTGAATTAACATTGTTTTAAAAGTGTGTAATGAGTAAGATTGAATGGAAGAATAAATCAAGGAAGAAATGGCTTGATTCAATAATAAAGCGGAGAATTTCTGAGGTTTGCTAGTTGTGATCTATAAAATTGACAGTTAACACAATAAAATGTTATAATTGTGTTATTTTATTTTTACCATTTGTCTTGTTAATTTCATTTTTCATTTCATCCCTCAAGGCTGGAATGTCTGCCCCGGGCACCAGAAGAGACATTTTTGATCAGAAGGTTGCTGTGCAACCTCTAGACAACTCTACCATCTCCTTGCAGATGGGCACCAACAAGGTGGCGTCTCAGAAGGGCATGAGCGTGTACGGGCTGGGCAGACAGGTCTACGACCCAAAATACTGTGCTCCGGCCACAGAGCCCATCATCCATACAAACGGCAGCCAAGGCACAGGCACAAACGGCTCAGAGATCAGTGACAGTGACTATCAGGCAGAATACCAAGAGGAGGAGTACCAGGGTAATTACCATGATGAATACAGTGGCCACTACAATGACCAGGGTATCGACTACTAGGGAGAGATGAATCATTACTCAATAACTCTAAAAACAGTGTTAATGCAATATATTCTCAAAACAGGAAGCCTGTTTTTATCTGCTATTATCTAGTCTTTTGTTTCATATTAAAGGATGAGTGTTATTGCTCTGTGACCCTCTACCCCTACTGTAGACGAGCAGTTTTTAAGCTGACCATGTTTTACTGTGGTCATATTTAAATATAACCGTAAGATAATTATAACTTTCTATGTAAAAATTTTGAACTTTTACTAGGGTTTTATATGGAAAAATGAATAACTGTGAAGAAAATAATCCACAATTTCACTATACAGAATTTGGTCAGTAGACATGTTTTATATCCTGTGATATTTTTTTTTCTCCTTTATTAATTGACTCTTTTATGCATTACAGATGAAGTTGATCTGAATTAGCATCTATGATTCAGCTGATTTTTGTAAAATGAACTGAGGATTATTTTAACATGTCCCAAATAACAGGCCTTTTAAATCATTCCATTTGTCTTTATGCATCACTGGAATTGTATTTTTTTTTCATACGGTATATATGAAATGCCTAGGCTTTAGTGCTTTTTAGAAAGTTGCTTTTTTTGGCTGGATAACCAGTTTTTTTTTTTTTTGTTTTTTTTAGTTTCCTGCTTTTATCAAATAGTTTTTTGTGCCATAATCGTTCAGTTGTTCATGCACATTCCACTTCCATTGTATTTATTGTCATTTTCTCATTTAAACTGTTCCTGTCGTGGTTCTTTTTATGAATAAATTGTATGTTATACATAAACTTTGTCTCTGTTCTTTGTTTATCTTTCTATCATTAAGGCTTTTCTCATAGAAGCCGTTAGAAAGTGGTTTTATAAGCTAGTGGCCTATGAATTCTGGAAAGAGTTATATAACCTCTTTGAATGGAAAAGCAGGCTCCAAAGTAGAGCAACTCTGCATAAAAACCATAGGAGATATAATTGCATGTTGTACATTTGCATGTGCCACATGCGATTCAGAAATATTGAAAAGTTAACATTTTGCATGTATCTATTCTGTGGGTTGTGGCTCTTTTACAATCATCTTTCAATCAGGAGTAATGTGCTTCAACCACAGCACTGATTGCTCAACACACTCACGTTGTTAAACAGCTACAGGGCAACTGGGTTCAGCCAATACTTACAGCTTTATCCGAGTCAGTAAATACGTTCCAAACTAGTTTTTACATAAGTAGACAGCTTTTCTGAAGTTTTGTGCAATGTATCCTTTACCAAAGCAAAAGAAAATTCAGAAGTATACAATAGGAATTCCACTGCTTCTGCGTAACACAAGGAAGTAAATTACTTTAAAGGACTATAAACTACAAAGAAAACCTTGGTCAACTTTTGTCACTTTTTTTTTTTTATTTGCGTGTGACCATCAAATCTCAAAAACCTGATATCCAGGTATAACGCAACTATGAGAGCCTCTAAAATAAAGCCAGCATTGGAATGACTGAATGCTAAACCAAATGAGAATCTGTCTTTATAAGGAATCTTTGGCATTCATTGGAATCCTGTTGACCTCTTCTTTCCCCCTTCACTGCACTGCAAAGAAATAATCAGTGCTTTGTGCCAACTGTGGAATCCAGGACCAAAATGCAAGGGGCAATTATAGGGAAGGCCCCCCCAAAAAAGGCTGTTACCACAGCAACCACCAAGACAGAAACCTAACCAGTCCTTAGGTATGGCGTATGACTGAAAACGGTCAGTTCCAGGTTTCCCTTACTGCTATAAGTGTGGTGAGCCAGAACCATATCTAAACCTTAGCTAAACTAAAGCCTGGTGATTGATAGCATGTTTAACGAGAATCTTAAAAGATTCTGCAATGGCTGTACTTTATTCTCATACTTCTGACTTTCATACATTGTCATAAACACTGATATCCATTTCAAGCCGTGCTATTAACAATACAGAAATTACATTCTAGCAAACAGATGCTGTTGTAAAGTTATTTCTGGAACAATCGACAAACTATGCACATTTCACAAATCAATTACTGCTTTCTGAAACATGATCGAGGCCTTCAGCTGCCTAGCAGCATGTACTGAATCCAAAGACAATAGTGAGCTGGAGGGAGCGGTGTCTGTGAAAACATTTTCACGACTACGGTCTGGACTTCATTAGCTCAAGATTGCTTTTGCTCATTTTACCTTAAAATGAAACTCATTTCATCTCAACCTAGACTGAAGAGGAGATTTGGAAACTGAGAGAAGAACAAAGCAGAATAGTAGGATAGAGGGTACATTCAGCTTTAGCCAGACATGCACAGGGGGTGAAGGGGTGTGAATGAGGAGGAGGGGAATTTCCTGAAGTTGATGGGTTGCTGATCACAGATAGATTCAGCACCCTTGCTGACAGGAGCCGGACTTGATCCAAAACTAGTCTGTCTAGGCTGTCTGTGTGTATCTAAAAACAGTCCTAATACAGATTTTGATACAAAACAGATCCGACTCTTAGCCTTCTTTTGTTTTTCCTGTTTCACAATCGGCAATAAAATTCCATTTATGCTGGCGTAAATAGAAACACTTTAATGTTAAGTGCGCTCTGCTGTTCAGAATAATTGAAATAGCTGTTAAATAAAATGATGTTTTACAATGTTATACTTGTTAGATTTCTACAGTAGTCGTGGGTTTTTCATTATTCATTCATTCATTCATTCATTCATTCATTCATTCATCTTCTAACCCGCTTATTCCTTAATTGGGGGTCACAGGGGTCCGCTGGAGCCTATCCCATGTGCCTATGTGAGCCTATCTCACATAGGGCGAGAGGTAGGGGGTACATTGCATGGCCACACATAGACGAACAACCACTCACACAAACAATTTTAGATTCATCAATCAACCTAATGTGCATGTTTGTGGACTGTGGGAGGAAACTGGAGTACCCGGAGGAAACCCACACAAGCGCCCGGAGAACTCTGCACAGAAAAACCCCTGACCCAGGATTTGAGCCAGCAACGTTCTTATTGTGAGCTGGCGACTGTGCTAATCACTACGCCACCACGGAGCCTGATCTTTCCTTAATTAATATTTTACTGTGCTTGCAAATGATACATATTAAGTAAACTAACTGGTCCAGATGGATTATTTTAGCTCTGAAAAAAGTGTGAAGCAGAATAAAAAATATAAATAGTTTTAATGAGGTATGTGTGTTAAATGGAAATCATTTATAATCCATATAAGATTAAAATAAAAAAATATATTGTGGTACATATATTACTTGTTATTATGAATTACCATACACCCTATCTTCTAAAAAAATGTCAGTTATTCTGTAGTCTGCTGTTCATCAGTCCTCAGCTGAGAGTAGAAACATACCTCACCCAATTAGAAAAAGGTCATAGAGTTTACACAACGTTGCCAAAGAACAGTTACCCAAGCTTGAGGTTCTTTAGATCTTAAACAGTGTTATCTAAAGATATCATCCATAAAAAAATTAGAACAAATTCAAGCTAGCCTAAGAATGCACATACGTATACTACATGAATAATAATTATTTTATTAATTTTTTTTTTAATCTAACATGGGCTTATTCTTTAATTTGCGGTCACTGTGATCTGCTGGAAGCGATTCCATCGCACAAAGGGCAAAAGGCAGGGGTACACCCTGGACACTAGTCCATCACAGTGCCACACATAGACAAACAACCCCACACCCACACACACACTCCTATCAGCAATTTAGAATCACACAAGCGCAATGTTGCCCTATTATTATTGTTTATTCAATAATTTTTACTTGTTACTATGTTACTATATTAATGAATGAATGAATGAATGAATGAATGAATGAATGAATGAATGAATTATTCATTCATTCGTTCATATGCCTGGTTTTTCCCTAATTTGGGATCACTGGGTTCTGCTGGAGCCTATGCCGGAGCTCTTAAAGACAAAAGGCAGGAGAGATACATCCTGGTCAGGTTGCCAGTCCATCACGGTTCCATACACATTCACACTCACATTCTTTCTGATTTTTACTTAAACTCATTTACAGACTTGTAAAAAGCATTTCACTATATATTGTACTGTTTATAATCATGTGTTTAATAATATGTGACAACTAAAATTTGAATGACCACACAGTATACAGTATGTATTTGGTACAGCAGACCATCGTGACCCCAAGTTAAGGATGTTCTGCTGCTACATCAAATACACAAAGGTACTTTGTCAGTAGAAACTTAACAATTTGTTAGGAATCAAGCACCTTGCTCTCTTTCTATTGAAAAAAAAATCTATTCTAGTGGTTTTGCTGCCACTAAAAGAAAAAAGAAGGTTATTTGACCTGACTATTGTTTTAAGTACTTAAGTAAGTTCTTGTAAATGATGTAAGTATCAGCCAGTAAATGTTGAGGCATTTTGGGTTTTGAATTGAATTGAGGTGCACAGTGAAATGAAAGTTGCTGCCCAGAAGCACAGTCATGGGATACATTCAGTGATGCTTCAATAGCCAGCAATCTCCTCAACTTCTCTTGCACAACTGTTAACACTTGTAAGCAGATCCTGCATATATTGTACCCTCAATTAGAACATTTTTCTTAAATCAAACAGCTTTTTAACAGTTAATAAATCAAGTTACTACAAAAGAGAATGATGTAACTATTTATACTTGCTTATACACAAGTTTGTTTTAAGCCTCTTGGCCTTTGGACAGATGTGTACTGTTTGTCATAGACTAAACAGTAGGATTGACATAATTCTAAACATGCTTCTATTTTATATAGAGGAGCATTCCACAGGCAGAGGAACTGTTATTCATTTACCAGACTTCTCTTTTCTTAAGTTGACTGCATGCATCAGTTTAACACTAGAAACTACAGTATTACCTTACATGCTAAAACTTTGCATGTTTGGTCAATCAACCTCTTTCCTTGTGTAGTTTTGTGAAGGTTACCACACAATTCTTTCATTAGCTCACATTAGATTAAGATAAATAACTTAATCTGAGTTCTAGTATAAAACTGGGGATGTGTTTACATGTATTTTCAGCATGTTGAATAATATAAAAACAAATTATTGTCCATTTCATTCAGTATTTCTGTTTTCCAGAAAATGTCTGAAACAAACCAGATTCAATTGATCAATTGTTTGGTTAAGGTAGAAAGGTCATTATTATGATCATTCATTCATCTTCTAACAAGTTTATTCCCTAATTTGACGTCACAGGGATCTGCTGGAGCTTCATAAGGTTGAGTTACACCCTGGACAAGTCGCCAGCCAACCTGGATAAGAGCGTCTAAAAATGCTGTAAATGTAAATGTAACAACCACACACACACACACACACACACACACACACACACACACACACACACACACACACACACACACACACACAC
>JAOTRA010000035.1:9878406-9892854 GCA_026260255.1 Pseudolaguvia tuberculata
GTGCTGGGATAGGCGCAGCAGACCCCCGTGACCCTGGATTCGGGAATAAGCGGGTAAGAAGATGAATGAATGAATTTTTTTAACAGAATCTCTTATTTGTTTTCTTAGCCATAAATCAGTGGTGGCATTCTTTAAGTGAAAACAGTCTTTTATCTGCTTTTTTCTCTTTTATTTGATTTTTTTTTCTTTTATACTAGTTTTTTTTTTTTTTTTTTTTTTTTTTACTTATTTTGGTTACATATGAAAAAAGTTCAATTAGTGCACCAAACATACATAGAAGCAGCGTTTTATTGCCAGGTCACCTGCAGGCATGCTATTGAGAAGTAGGGGAATGAAGGGTGGAAGAAGGGTGGAAATATTGCATTGCATCAGAGCTATCTAAATTCTACAGTTTAAATAGCAGAAACATGCTCACTGGGATTTTCCAACACAACAAGCACTTTAGTCTGGGTCCTGTTGGTAAGTTGTAAGCATTCTTACCATAGTTTTTCATACAGCTGCTTTCCCTACACCTCATGTGCATTTTTCTGAAAACCAAAGTGACAAATAAGGAGAGTAAGCACTTGTTCTGTAATTATAAACCCTTATTAGGGATTCAAATTTATTATATCATATCGTTCCCAATTGTAATTATAGTTATACACGTAGACAGAAATACCAGCATATTTACATAGTAGCTAAGTATGCCACTTTTAACAGTGATTCTTTAGTAATTTATTTGGATCATTGGACTGGCAGGGTGTTTGATTTAATGCATTGTGGTTTTTAATGTTAAAAGGTTTGTAACTAGGAGGCAGACACTGTGTTAGACATTTCTTTAAGAGTTGAGAGTTGAGCACCTTTGTCGCTCCACCCGTCTCTCTCTGAGTCACAGAATTTGTTTAAACGTTGCCTTCTTCACAGTATTTACCAACCCCCACTACCTTCTATTAGTATACTGTGAGTCTGTTTTTTTTATTTTTTTTAACAAATATTTCTGCAATGCCTGTATGATTCTTTAAAGTAAATCATGCAAAGAGTAACTAATGCTTGTCTATAATATCAAATTAAAATGTTTTAATATTTCTTTTATTAGTAAATTGGGTACATCAGTTAAGCTGGTTAGTGAATAACAGGACTGCATTACTTCCTGTAATGATCGCAACGGTTCGAAACTGGCAGGTACTCTGCAGTTGCGCCACCCACATGCACAAAAACACCCCCAAAGTTTAGAGTCACTTTAAGCTCTTGCATAATGATTGGGTTTTTGCATGTGGACTTACCCTTTAACCTAGACTGTAGGCAAGTTCAGAGACTGAGATTATTGTATAACATGACTTGCTAGGAAAAAATGGGTCTGTGTGATTAATATAATTACTACTGTATTAATGCATGCGTGTGATACAGTTGTGCATTGTGTGATTTAAAAACATTAAGACATTTTGTCCTAAAGCATAAATAATGCACCCATAATTTATAATCAGCTGCTAATTGTCAAACAAATGAAGTAGTATATTCAATTCATCCACAAAGACACTTGAATAAGCCTGCTAGAGGAAAAAAATAATCATTCTTGAGGTTTTAAAAATGCTTTTTGATAAACTGCTTAAGACTGTGTGAAATTGTAAATAAATTGCTATTTCGTTCGTTCGTACGTTCATTCATTCATTCATCTTACATGCTTTGATTCGGGGTCACGGGGGTTTGCTGGAGCCTATCTCAGCACACATGGGGCGAGATGCAGGTGTGCACCCTGGACAGGTCGCCAGTCTTTCATAGGACACACATAGTAACAATCACTCACACACAATTTAGAATCAGCAATCAACATGATTTTGGACTGTGGGAGGAAACCGGAGTACACGGGGCAAACCCACGTAAGCGCGGGGAGAATATGCAAACTCTGCACAGAAAGATTTTTGTTTTTTAAATAAAATATGCATTATGTATATTTTAATGTGTATTACAATGTTTGCAAGACAGCATTTATTTAATAGTAAACAACAAAGCAAGCATAGTGGAGACAGAAGTCCTCAATTATTAACCATCTGACCTATAATAGTTTTTCTTATCTGTTCAGACGCTACAGTTGCTGAGGCCATGTTGTTATGAGGGAACCAGAAAGACACAATCAGTGGAAACGCAGATTAATCGAAGGGGTTTAATATGTGCCAAGTCAGAATTTATTTGGCAAATGTGTATGAAAACAACCTCAAGCAATGGTTTTTCCCCCAAATGTACTATTTTCATCATTCGATTCTGATGCTATACATTAAATTGCACAATAACACTGGATGATGGAACATAGCAAATGTCATTATAAAGCTTGGTCTCTAGGCCGTACCGAAAATACATGGTCTCCCGTTTCCTCCCACAGTCCAAAAACATAGAAATTAAGTTGATGGGTGACTGGTGGACTGGTGAACTGTCTAGTGTGTACCCCTGCCTCTCAACCTATGTTTGCTGGGATAGGCTCCAGAAGGCCTTTGTGACGCTGAATTAGGAAATAAGTGATTTAGAAGATAGATGAATGAATGAATAATATATAGGTATAGGAAACGTAGGTCATTACAACCTATACAACAACAATAATATTTTTTTTATTTTCTTGGACTTTTTGTATCTATCAAGAATACTCAATACTTCATAATATTGAATGTAAGAAAAAATAGAAACTAATGACAGTATGTCAGTATGTAAATTAGATTAGATTAAATTCAACTTCTTAGTGATTGCAAGATTATGCATTTCTTTAATTGACATAAAATTAAATTTGACTCTCGATTATCAAAAACTTTATTCGAGCATATAATTGTTTCAGATGTATGAGTGTGTTCTTGCACGATATTGGTTTGTTTTTGCCTTTATTGTTGCTGATCGTAACTCCTAAGCTATAAGACAACAGTATGTTGCATGAACTTTATGTATCAATATGGGTTTTTTTTGTTTCACTAGTTGCTACAGTGAACATCATCTCAGAAGACAGAACTTTTTGTTTTATTTCTCTTGATTTTTTGTGAGGATGACTAAACTCTGCCTTAAGGATGGAGAAACTAACTAGCAACTTGATTCTCGCAGTGAAAGTACATTGTAGTCAAGTCATTCATACCTGCAAACCCATATTTTTGCTGTCCATCTTGTGCATGATTGTCTTGTTTTGCTATGCTATTGGACCACTTGTTGGACCTTTTCCAGGGTTCAAAGTGGATCATATGACATGCTTGTCATTAATCTATGGCAGGCATCCGTATGGTGGTTTAAATAAAGAAAGGAAAGGCACGATAGTTTCACCATGTGTTCTTAGGCTGTAGAGCACTGAAATTTACTTGTTCATGTATGTAAAATGTATGAAAGTCTGCCTTTTTATAACAGCACAAAGGTTATACAGTTTAGAGATTGTTTGCTTTTTATGCTTCTGCTTCAGGTATATATCATACAAAGATTAATCCTTTTTAGATCTTTAAGCGTATTGATTTTTTAAAACATTATCTTCATTCTACAGGTGGCCATGGATGCCTTTAGCCAGCTGATCTTGCTCATAGCCACAGTCAGCTTTTTCACCTTTCAGTGGCTCTTTCACAGCTTGAGTCCTTGGTTGTCATGCAGGATAAGCCCAGGCTTCCTGAAACTCAGCCACAAGCAGCAAGTTGAGTGGAACTCAAGGTAACCTACAACATTGTGCAGGTGTAAACCAAGAAGCAGGCAGGGATAGTAATAATAACTTTCACAATTATACTGTTGTTGAATTATGTGATTCATGCTCGTTTTTTTGGTTGTATTCTGTACATTTCTTCTTTAGGACAGTATCTACATTCCATGCTATATTGGTTGGCCTTTTTTGCCTCTACATTTTATTTTTCGATGAAGCCACCAATCAGGACCCTGTGTGGTAAGATATCTGTCATACAGAATGCACCACTGTAACAATGAACACAGCTGGAGCTGGCTGAGTCGTTCTCCTCAACAAAGACTTATTTACCCTGTCTTTAACCATACAGGGGAGATCCAACACTGGTGAAGATAAACGTGGGAATAACAACAGGCTACCTCATATCTGGTGAGAGTTCAATGCCATTACATGCAGAGGGCTTTCTTATATTTAAATAATGTTGGATAGCATTTAAAGCTGCCTCACATTGTTGTAAGTATAATTGTGATAAATAATAAATGCTTCTAAGACTTTTATTTGAAATTATATGGATCGTATTATTTATCAACCAATATTAACTATTTCACAGCAACCTTTAGGCAGATTCAAACTCGTCCAAGTTTCTATTACAATTTGTAGCTCAATAGAGATGTACAAAGGCAATATTTATTTGTGTGTGAACAAACAATGTATTGGAAGAGTATTGGAACTGTTTGTTTTTGCTATAGACTAAAAGCATTTTAGTTTTCAGTCAAAAATTGTGTTATTATTAGATACAAATTTTCTATTTCATATGCTAATAATATTTAATATAATTCAATCATTTGCAAATTTTTGATGTGTCAAGAATGTAGAACATGTAAAAATCATGGTAGAATATGACCAAATTCTTTAGATATTTGAACCAATAATATCCTGTAAAAAAGTTACACTTTCCTGTATTTTCTTACCCGCTTATTCCCTAATTCGGGGTCACGGGGGTCTGCTGGCACCTATCCCAGCGCACATAGGGCGAGAGGTGGGGTTACACCCTGGACGGGTCACCAGTCCATCTCAGGGCAACACATAGACAAACAACCATTCACACACACATTCACTCCTATGGACAATTTAGAATGGACTGTTGAAGAAAACCGGAGTACTCGGAGGAAACCCAAAGATCCCCAGCCCGGGAATCGAACCCGGGATCTTCTTGTTGTGAGACGACTGTGCTATCCGCTACGTCACCACGCCGCCCAAAAGTAAATTTAGATACAGTTTTACACATGCAGTACTGGTTATCACTCTTTCCAGCCTAATTGTTTAGCAAAAGCAGAAAAACTGACCTTGCTATTTCAATACTTTTGGGAAGTATATATTTTTGATCTGTTTTAATCTTTTAGTCTATTTAGATCTTTATTTGTAAGGCAATTACTGCTAACCAAATATTACTGTGAATTCAGCTTTTAAAGTTAGAGCTGTGTTTTGACTTAAAGCTAAGATCTGCTTATATTAAAGTATCATGGTGTCTCCATGTTTCAAATTTTCTGGAGGTCCATGTTGAAACTATCACTTCTGAACCAGCCTGTAGTTTTACATTAAGAAGTCAGACAAGTTGTTAAATGCTAATCTAGTTTTCTCTCTCGTGTTTTTCCTCAGATCTGCTGCTCATATGTTACTATTGGAGGGCGATAGGGGACAAGTTTTTTGTAGTTCACCACCTGGCCGCTTTGTATGCTTACTACTTTGTACTGGTGAGTTCCTTATTGTCCAAGAGCAGAATGTGCAGGCAAGATAGGAAAGAGATGGCCAAAACTGAACAGTTGTGATGTCTGAGAGGTGTTAAATGGTTGCTAAAACCTCACAGTTTTCTACTAACACTACCAGGCTTGATTAGAAGCAGTGTCTTAAGCTATCATTATCTACAGCATGCTGACAGTAAGATAGAATGAGAGATTGTTTTGCGTTGTTTTCTTATTTAATGATCAGTTCTGAGCATGTTACTTGTGCATTCCTTACGTTGTTTTCATACTGTTAAATTGCCTTAATTAGCAGAGTTTTGGTTTAGATGAAATTGCATCTTTTGGTTTTGTGTATTTTCTCCAAACCATCACATCAATATTAAAGGGACTAATGGTGATCTGCTTCTTGGAATGCTTGTTAGTCTTGTATACTAAGTAAAGTACTGGCAGCTCTGTTTGCTGATGATCATATAAGTGTGAGTTTGAAGATGAAATATTCTCCCTCTTAACCGCCTTCTGATTTAGGCCTAAAGTCAAAATTTGTATTTACCCTTAATTTTCTTAGATCCACTGAAAATGGCAGTTAACGCTGTTCACCTTTGGCTTTGTTAGTATATAAACGTTTAGGTTACCAGGTTTTAGAGTCGAGTATGGCTTTGTTAATGAGGATGGTGCTTTTTGCATGGAATGCAGAGTGTCATAAATGGTGAGATTTGCCTCACATGTGATAGCTCTTCCTCCACTATGCTTTTCTCCCTCACCTGCTGGGTGCTTGTAGTAACCAGCTCAAAGCTCACACTGCTGCTGCCTCTAGTGGAGGCTTTGCTTAATGCATGCATAAATTACATGCTTTTAAGAGTGTCTACTTTCTTATTATTCTGTATTTCTCAGGCCCTTTCTGAGCTCTCTCTCTCTAAAGCACACCTACTCTTACAAGACCAAAAAGATGCCATATGTATTGTTCATGGCTTATGATGGTACAGAACTGACAGTCTTTTTTCTTAGATTAATGTCATTCAGCAAAAGATTTAGTTGATATTTCCTGTGCTTCTTTGGAGAGACATACTATTCATCACTACATTTGCGACTTGTTCAATCCATTTTCTGTGATACGGGCAGAGAGCTTACTTGATATTACGGCCTTGTCATGTCATCTTTTTCCAAAATAAGTAGCAGTTATTGAATTCTGCTCTGACCCACAATACAAAGGAACCTGCAAAATACATTGTCTGCAGAAATCTTAAAATGAATGATGTAGAGCCATACTGTCACTGGACAATTTCATAACTGCTAAATTCAGCCGAGTAGAATTTACATAAATATTCTAAACAACACTCATGCGTTTATGGCAAGAACTATGTGAGTAAAGCTCACAGTCTCAACATTGTTTTATTTCTGTTTGTGGCTTGAAAAATCATTAGTGTTGTGGTGTTTTTGTTTCTGTGTTTCCTGATAGTGAGTTTAATAAAAAAAAAATTGCTAGATTTTTTACACCATACTTTTGTTATAAATCATCTGCAGGCTATAAGAATGTCAGATAACACTGAATTATATCCTTTTAATAGTTAGTTTACTTTGGAAGGATGTAGGAAGCACTTGATTAAATTTAATGTCTATAGAATGAAGTCCAAGTTGGGGTATAAAAGGGTATAAAATATATATTTTGATATAGGTTGCATGTTGCATAAGCTTTATTGTTGGTGCTGCAGCTTTTCTGTTGGTTTGGCTTTTCAATTGCATCCAATAAGTCTGCCCTGTCCGTCTCTGTCTTCACCTAACATAATGTCTTTAATAATACAGTTCCACTTTTAGTGACCCATTCAAACATGCAAAAAATACCAGAGAAAACTTACGAAAAGGGACCTGGTGTAGCTGATATAGGGTTAGACTCTTCCTGTCTTGTCTGCCGTTGTGCTGTTGTGGAACACTGCACAGCTATGAAGCCCAGTTACAGTATGGACTTACCAGTGCCTAGGGGTACTAGCATGCACATGGCGGGTGTTTTTCTATTTTCCTTTTTTATGCTCCTTGTCCAATGTCAAGTAAGTATTCTAATCACTGAGATATATTTCAGCTCTGAAGGTAAGTGTTCATGGTGGTTAGTGATGCATTTTATACAGAGAAACGACTGTAAACTCATTTTTGAATTCAACTCTTAAACTGTGAGTTGATATTTCTTTTACTGGAGGTAAAATTAATTTTAGATGTAGAAATAAAGAGCCTGTAGCACAGAACAAAATGTTCATGAGCAAAACTAATGAACCAGTTTAAATATTTTTTCTCCAAAAAGAGCTGTTTGCTGGTAAAGGTTTAACAAGTTGTATTTGTAAATTATAAAAAAAAAATTCTAGAGCAATTCTAATCAACCGGGAACAACATCATGCTTTAAAAACTGAAACAATCAGTAATTTCCACTTTTTCACCACAGCTTTTTACATACACTTTATTGCCAAAGATTTGTCAGATTCATATGTGTTTTTGGTTCATTCAGCTCCAATGGTATTAGTAAGATTAGGCACTAATGTCAGATAAGAGTGATTTGGGGTGCGGTTGGAGTGCCAGTTCATCCTAAACGTGTACAATTGTCTTAAAGTTTTCGAATGCTATCCAATCATAACAACATAATGGAGCTCTATGGGTTTTTTTGCTATGGATCATTGTCATGCTGGAACAGTAATGAGTCTCTTACTTCCAGTGCATGTGGGCTTCCATATTTGTAGTAATAGATTGGAGAGGAATTACATGATCACAAACTTTGAGCAGTCTTGTGTATATAGCCTCTTTATAGCTTCTTTTCTTTGTGGTTACTAAAACATTTCAGTGTATACATAACAGAAAAGGTCAGTGGGGAGGTTCGTCCAACCAGGGTTACACTATATTATCCCTCTTGTGATGTCAAGCCAATCCAGTTGTCTGTTTATTCTATTATTTTGTCTGTCATTGTCTTTTTTTTTCTTTAATGTGTTGTTTTAGGGTCAAGGAATGTTGCCTTATTTTGCTAACTTCCGCCTGCTTGCGGAGTTTTCCACGCCATGTGTGAACCAGCGGTAAGCCTTCTAGTGATTTCTGTTCCTTTCCCTGTGTGAGAAATATGCGTACTCCAAAAGCATTGTGAATTAAAGCAGCTACATATGAAGCCAACACGTGATTTATACATTAAGTTAATAGTTCTACTAATATAACTAATAATTAAAAGTTTTTGTCTTGTGGGTGTGTTTTGCAGCTGGTTCTTTGAAGTATTAGGTTACCCTAAATCCTCCAGACTCAACATTGCCAACGGTGTGCTGATGGCGGCTGTGTTTTTCATGGTGCGCATCGCAGTCATGCCTGTTTACTACAGCCGTATGTACAGTGTATACGGCACAGAGGCCTTCTATCGAGTGTCGTTTGGTGGCCGCAGTGCCTGGATCTTTTCCAGCATTTGTTTGGACATTATGAACATCATGTGGATGCATAAGATCGCTTGTGGCTGCTATAAGGTTCTGCGCTCCAGCCAGCATCTGAAGTTGAATTCCCAAGAAAATGGAAAAACGAATTAAACATGGAAGAGTTCCCTTTCTTTATCAGAGAAATATGAATACAAGACTGACTGAACACTGTTGTTTTAGAAGTGACAGATTGTAAGTCAGCCAGCAACAGCTATGTGGTTGAACAAATGTACTTGTCATATGTAGAAACCACCTTAAAGCAATACGATACAATGACGCTTGTGCTTTAAGCCAATCGCTGGTGTCGGATTAAGATGGCTTCTTCCTGCCTGAACTGTCAGCTCAAAGAGCACTGGTATTTTCTTTTATGTTTGAGAGGTTCAAGTTTGATCGCCTGAATGTGTGGCTTATAATTGAGTCTTATAAATTTGTGTTCAATGTGCCATGTTATACTTTTATGTTGATTCATCCATCACTGCCATCTATAAACTGAAAAGGCCACCATGTTTACTCTAAAGTTACAATAACTGTGAAGACGAAGGATCTCGCGGTATCTTTTTCACCAAATCACACCAGGATTTACTCTCCATTACATCCCTACACAGGATGACATCTTTACGCCAAGGATGTTGAGAAGGATTAACTGTGAACAGGCACAGACTTTTTTATATTTGCGTAAAGATTTTATATGGATATTTTTGTGATAGAGAAGAGTAGTGCACTTGCCTGGTGTGATGGGACGGACACACACACACACACACACACACACTGCTTTTTAAATACTGAACACTCTGCCGGAAATGACATCATCACTTAGATTTGGTTTAAGATGATAAACAACACAACTGAACCGTTTCTCACCCTGTGTGTTATTACTGCTTTAATGTTGAAAGTGAGATTTAAAATGGTTTACACACACACACACACACACACACACACCAATGTGCGCACACACACACACACACACACTTGAAATTCTCTACAGCAGGGTTTTGTCTACAGGGGATACTGTAAGTGCATGCTGCAGTGTAGATCTCTGAATGTTTTTGCACTGTTGATAGGATTATTAATGGACATGTACAAGTATGCATAGACTTTATGTACAGTAACTATAGAACATAGAGTGTAATATTTGTTAAAACAATGGATTTTTAACAGACATTATTTCCTGCATTATGCCTTATTTATTTAAACCAGAACTAAATCAGCATGTACATGTATATTTATTCTTTTATTCTTTTTTTTTTTTTTTTTTTAAAGGGACTGAATTAGGTAGGAAAAAAGGTGTTTGTGATGTATCTTAATAGATATAAATAATGCAGCCACCTCAACACGGACCTATTTTAAACCAGTTGGAGAGGCATCATGTTACTTTGTATGTTATTTTACTGTAAATTATTCATAAATATTCTTTAATCTGCTGGAGAAATCATTTTCGGGAATAACATTATCAAATCTCACAAGCTATTTTATATTCTAAAAATGTTGAAGTATTTATGTAGGTATGTGTGTAAGATGACAAGAGAGAGAGAAGTTTGTTGCTCTTCTAAATGGACAAAGGTTCTATTTTTTATCAAATAAATGACTTAAACTCTTTGTTCTATGCTATGATGAATCATAGACAGTGCCGAGTCTTTTCTTTTCTGTACTTACAGGATAAGGTCAGTTATAATATGTTGCATTCGCTTGCTTTATAGCTGCTATTTAATTTTCTTAATTTTTTTCATGAATTATTTTTAGTACCGTCTGATGCCATCCTTTGTTTTTGTTCGTTTCTTATGTATGAAATATGAAGGTTTGCTAGTTTCTTTTATTTATACTGTTTGATGTGGATTCAGGTACACCAGCATATGATGTGTGTTAAAGTAGTTAAAGTTTGTCCATTACACTGTTTTTAACTTATTCTCTCTACTAAATAACAGTTAATGCAAAATCCATTCTATTACTATAACAATACTATAACAGCTTAAACCATCACACTCAATGATTGGTTGGCTCATGCACCATTATCATTTTCTTATTGCAGGGAATTTAATTATTATTAAGAAGTGAGTGAATACATAAATTGGCTTTTTATTGGATTATTAGCAACTTGATCGAGAATCGTCACCCTCCTGTTTTGTCCTCATCGCTATGCCATTTTTTGTGTGATGATACAGAAAGCAAGCTTGCATGATACTATATGAAGCCAGACAAAGTATGTTACCTTTCACTGATTGTTAAACTTTTGTCATCTATCTGTTCTCTAGACTCTGTTTGCTGAATAAAGCAATATGGTCATTTAAATGGTGTGTAATCAAGCGTCCCATGATGATCAGTGTCCACGACACTTTCAATAATATTACTTTGTATCAAACCCATCCGTTCAATTAAAGCAATAATTGATGGAAAGCTACATGTAAAAAGGTTCTTTTGATTAACCTTTACATTGGAAACACTTTATATTTCTGTTAAAATATATGTAAGTAAATAAATTTCATGGTCACCTAATTCTAATAATTATTTTTCTGAGAGTATTTTTTTTTGTTGTTTATTCATTTGGATAAAAAAAATAAGCTGTAAAGAAATGCATGGATGAGTAGTGTGTGACTGCAGCGTAAGTGCAGACATTTATTTATAACAGTTTCTGGTGGATCTGGTGGTTGTGCAATCTAATCTCATAATCTAACCAAATTAGATGTTTACAACTGATTAGGAAATGATGTGACACAACTCAACAAACTATTCACATTTTTATTCTCTCCATTAAAGGTAATTAATTAAAATACTACAAAATACAAAATGGACAAGTGGTATTGCAGCAGTTAAAGTGTTGGACTGCTAATTGAAAGATCAGTGTTTGAATGCCAGCACCACCAATCTGCCGTCAATCCCTAGTTGTTTATTTGTATAAAAAGTTAAACGTAAATCGCTTTGCTATAGATGCTGTAATTGTCTTTTATGGTGACCGCATCAGGCGCTATTTCTCTTGGCCACTAGATGGTGAAAGCGAGCTGTGTAACTTGCCGAACAGGTATTTGGTTGTAAACAGTAGCGGTTAAAGATTTTTATGACAAGAAGGTCCCGGGTTCGATTCACGGGCCGGTGATCTTTCTGTGCGGAGTTTGTGTGTTCTCTCCGCGCTTGTGTGGGTTTCCTCCGGGTACTACGGTTTCCTGTTACATTACAAAAACATGTACATTGCGTTGATTGGTGATTCTAAATTGCCCATAGGAGTAACTGTCGGTGTGTGAATGGTTGTTCGTCTATGTGTGGCCCTGCGATGGACTGGTGACCTGTCCAGGGTGTACCACTACGCTGGGATAGACTCCAGCAAACCACAGTGATCTGGAATTCGGGAATAAGTGGGTAAGAAGATGAATGAATGAATGAATGAATGAATGTACCGATGACCCAGATGATGAGAAGTAGATGTTAGAGCTGAAATTCCTGAAGGAACATCAGCTTTCAGCCAGTTCTTAATTCAGCCCAAGGCAACTTCTTTATTGGGTCTAGAATAACAAAGAAGTTGTTTGCGCAACGTATTTCAAACAAATGATATGCCATAAGTGGCAAATGCATAAGTACAAACTAATACAAAGATTTTTCCCTCAGTTTGTTTTATGCCAAAAGACTGGAACAGATTTTAAACCTTGTAAAAGAACGAACTAGGCCATGACTTTGACCATCATTAATTTCTTCAGAAGATCTTACACCACTGGACATCTAAAGGGAAATTGGGAGCGTTAGACAGCAGGTTACACCACCATCCAAACTAAGGAAATAGACATTCTTCTCCAAATTATTTTCTCTGGCTTTGTAGATGGCAAACATTCCTTTTATAATTATTTGTGTTATGTATAAGTTTGTATTTTAGTCTTTGGGCCCTGAACTATTTCACAGACTAATATTGACTAACACCCACACGTACACTCGCACTAAGAGATTAGTGTAATAATAGATAAACATTAAATAACTAAACCCGGAGATCATGCCCATTACACTGTAAATGATAAATGGAAAAAAAAAACACTGATGTCTTACTTACACTTGATTATTTTTCCTTTTTTCAAATCTATTTTTTGTTCATGAGATTGTCTGATATAGATTATAAAAGATATTTGTTCAGTTTTTTATAAGCAAATTCACATAAATTGATTACTTGAACAAAGCGGAAAAATGATAATGTTTATTACATTAATTAAAGCAATATACAAACAAGCTAAAACATACATATATACAAACACAACAGCTAAAGCGACACAAGTACTCTAAGTTTCATATTATAAGGAAAAGACTGTGAGACACAGTTTGATCCGGTTTAGATGGCGGAGTTCCTAGTAGAATATTCTTATAGAATGTATGAAGAAAAGACAAAATGTTTTTTTTTCATAGGCTGTTTTATGAGGTTAGATTAAAAAACTAAATACTGAGAGCTACTTAAAAGAACCTGTTTGACGAGTTATTTCCAGACACACACACACACACACAATGCTACGTATAAACTGCGGGATCATTTTGTCCATTCATGAAAAAGAAAAGAAGAAAGTACACAAGGATTTTTCACAGTCTGCCACCCACTTATAGAGAATGTACATATATTCTCTGGTTAGGTTATTCTCCTGTTTAATCCTGCTTTATCCGTTCTTAGTTTTTTCACTGTAACTGGTTTGAGACATTCAACATGCAGTCTTAATAATACACTGGTTAGATCTCGGTTAGTGTAACCTGAAAGCAATCTGCCTGAGGCTCAATGCTTAATACAAACGCATCCTCGTTGGAGTAGTGCTCGATTATGTTGTCATCCATGTTGACCAGAATCCTGAGAGTCACACAGGAAAAGATAATAAAGCAATACGAATCAGAAAACCAAAATATATCAAACTTCTACTATGTATAAAAGCAGTATACCAGGATTGAAGTACTAAAGTACAAGATGCTGGCTTTTTCAGTTAAACGAAATACTGTAACAAACTGGTCATTTGTCGAAAAATGATAAGCTTATTAATAAAATAATCTAGTCTATCAGTGAATGACAAACTGGGTTTTTTTTTTTTATTTCTTAGGAGGAAAAGTGATAGGAATATGTGCATTTGATGTGACTGTCACACACTTGCTGTTAAGTGTTTGTTGCACACCAGTCCTACTTAGACCGCACCCATTCATTACTGTTACAGCCTGTTCCTTGCAATTAGTCTCACTGTATCTCATTGTATTCCTCTCATTCTGCTGTTACTCCAGTCTATTGTCCGCTAGTGCATCTGAATAGAATATCATTTTTCACACGTTCTAATTTGGGAGATTTCCCCACCTTACGAACACTGATGTTATGTCCAAACAGACCTAATAAAAACATGAACGTATGACTATCAACATTTTAACTAGTCTCTACAGATTTTTTAGCTTTTACTCACCCTTTTTTATTTTTCTTGTAGACTTTACTCATTTTCTCAAAAGGAATGGAGTATTTACCTGAAATCTAACAAAAAAGAAGCCTGTATTTCTGCCTGCTTCATATAAATGAGAATGTACACATGCTTTGATACAAGTAAAATGTTTACTTACAGCCTCTACCAAACTCTTCACTGTTGGAGACTTGAGCATTAAAGCGTCAAAAACCTCATCAGACTCCCTCCTCACATACAGTAGAACTGTTAGGTAACAGTCATTCATTATAGAGTACTATTTTTTT
>JAOTRA010000035.1:9905548-9916386 GCA_026260255.1 Pseudolaguvia tuberculata
TTCACTCCTATGGACAATTTACAATCACCCATCCACCTCATCTGCATGTTTTTGGACTGTGGGAGGAAACCGGAGCCTGATGCTTTAATGGTTTATTATTTTGTTTCTATGGCTCATTTTCCTACTGCAACTTGTGCGCATTAAATACTGACATTGAATTTTAGGTCTGAAACCTGGGATGAAACTTGCTAGAAGCTACTATATTATGGTTTATTATTTCCCGGAGGAAACCCACGCAAGCGCGGGGAGAACATGCAAACATGAGATGAGACTTTATGAATAATTTCAGTTCAAATGTTGTTTTCGGTTTTTTTTTTTTTTTTTTTTTTTAAATTGATCAATATTATCCCCATGTAATAATAATAACAATGAAAATAAAACCAACTAGAGACAATTGGTGCAAATATAAGGGGATGGGGGGGGGCCGATTTGTCAGATAACATTTGCTGGTTATATATTTTCTGTGTGTAAGTAGATTTATTGTTGTCAGGTATTTCATTAAGACCTGCTGTTACAAAAGGTTCGATTGGGTGTGTGAACCCCAGGTACATATAATTGCAGATTAACTGAGCCTATTATATGGCGTTAGTGCATTTTTTTTTTTATCACTTTACTGTTTGTTCTAAGTGTCTAAAAACTGACAGGATATAATGGGATGGGTCTGGAATATAGAGAATAAGCATATGCACCTAAAAAATAAACAATATCATGACCTGAGCAAATGTATTTGCTCCTTTACAAGTGCATTGTGGTTTGAAACAGTGGTGATATGTATTGTCATGGATCCATTAAAGTTCATCTGTATGGTGCTTCTTTTGGGCAATTTCTTTAAACTTTAATCTTGGTTACAAACTGAATTCTAACTAAAAATGAGACTTTAGGAATTAGAAAACTAAAATTCCACTCTATTCCATTTTTACTATACGCAGGACATTTTGACATTTCAAGTATATTAAAATGATAGTAGGTCTACTTGCTTGTTGATTTAAGGTCGTCACCAGCCAAGCACGATGCCAGATCTTTCCAAAATCTTTCTTATTCTTCACAGGACAGTTAAAAAGAGGTGTGGCACTTCAGAGTCAGCAAAGAAAAACCTGCTCCTGCTTCTACCAGTCTGACAGGTAACGGCTGCAGTGCAGGGCGGGCATGAGAGAGGTATGCAAGTGTGTGTGTGTGTGTGTGTGTGTGTGCATGCATGATCACACACATGTTACACAGGCAGCTCTTATTATAACGCTGTATCAGCTAAAAAGCAGTGTTATAAAGTTTGTGTTGAAATGGCGCATGTTTGTCTAATAGCAATTCAAAGAAAATAAATATTTGAAGGTAGGATTTGTTTAATCGGGAAACAAAACACAGCAATTAGAGATTAAACCCACCGATCCCTAATAAATCATGTTAGACCAGTTTGTTTTCCATCTTTGAACAGGTTTTACATTTTTAGTCCCACTGGGTGATTATCATGACAAATGTAGCTAATAGATCATCCCAAATATTTGCAATCCAATATTTCTAATAAATTAAGTATAAACCAGAAATAAGTATATATGTTTAAGGAAATTATATACCACAAATAAAATGAACAGAGAAGATCAGTGGGATTGTAAGCTCCCTCCTTTGGTAAAAAAAAAAAAAAATGACCCACAGTCCTAAATAATGTTTAAATATAATAAATATTTATCTAACGTCTTATGAGCAAGGCGTGTTTTTTCTGAAATGGCATGAGGCACTTATGGCTTAAGCTCAAATGATTCCCTGTGAAAACAAACAGATTGGCACATAAAGCTCACTTGTTCAACTGTCAGTGTCATGCGAAGTGTTAATGAGGAAAGAATGATCCATTATACAGTTTTTTGTCTGTGTAATGAGTAAGGCCTCATTTTACTGATAAAGTCATGGACTTTTTTTATTTATTAGGTGGTTAATGTGCCGGCTAAAGTTTGGACAATTGGATATAATTAACTTTTAATTAAAATGAAACAAATAGGATGTTTTATTAGTCACAATTAATATCCCAGATTCTTAAGAAGACTAAAACCAAAAGCCAATCAATTTTAGATATGCTGTATTTTATATTACAGAACAGATTCAAAGAGAACAAAGCAAAGAGTGTAAAGTAAGACAACCTGCACCAGGGGCAAACCTTTACACGAGTCTACTAATGAAGTAATTATCAAAAAGACAACCTTGAATTAATCTATTAAATCGCATTATTAACACACTTGTTAGGACTCGAAAGCAGAGAAACTCTGTGCAAGTGTATTATACACATGTCCATGTCCACTGTTACTATTTGAACTTCTAATAGACCATAAAATAGTAGCTTCTAGCAAGTTTCATCTCAAGTTTCAGACCTAAAATTCAATGTCAGTATTTAATGCGCACAAGTTGCAGAAGAAAAATGAGCCATAGAAACAAACTAATAAACCATTAAAGCATCAGGTATTGTGCAATGGGTGTTGAGCTCTGTTTGTACCTGTAGGCTTTTAACAGTTTAACTCGATAGAGGTTCTGCATGTCTACAGTGTCTTTCTACATGACTGCAATTTAATAAAAAATAAATAAAGACATGTCACTTCAAACAGCTTGTTATTCAAATGAACCAAAAGCAGTTTAAGTATTTGCATATAAGAAAACTGCAATGGACTATTTATTGTTCGGTAAAATGGCACAGCATTTATTTTTATCACTATGTATTTTAGTTTAAATAAAGAGCACCCTTATCTAAAATGTCCTTTACATGTCGATGAACACAGGTCATCAATTTGTACATTTGTCAAATAGCCAATAATTTTCTTCTCTAAAGTAAAACAGATTAATATTAGTCATTGTGTGGTAGCGTTTTGTATCAGACAAAAAAAAACCCAAGTATTCGTTTACTAATTTTAATTTTTGCTTTATAGTATAACTAAAACAAATAGCTATATCTCAATTTGACACTGCCACAAGATACACCAAAAAATATACTAGAAGAAATACAAATGTTTTGTGCAACAAATAATTGTACAGTATAAATTTATACAATACTGACTCTGTATAGTTGGCACCTAAGCACATGATACAAATTTTCATAGAAAGGTGTTTCTTTAAAAAGAAAAAAAAAAAAATACAAAAAAGAATCTAAATCATATGCATACACTATGGAGTGAATTTATGCAGTATAGGGATGACATTTTTCCAGCTTTACAAAACGAAACAGCAGTTTTAAAATGAAAAACGCTAACGTATTAAATAAAATATCTGGCAGCAGTGAAAGTCAAGGCAGTGGGCCTCAGCTGCAGTTCTGGGAAACCACATAATCAGAGTGTACTTGTAAAGCATCAACTTTAAGACACTTGATTCGATAGGGCAGGAAAACTCTAACAAAGTGTGTGGAGTTCCCAAGACTGTAACAGAGAATTACTGCGGTAAGGCATTTAACAATTTGCAGTGGCCTCTGATAATTCATCATTTACAATAAACAGCAGCATCAGCAATAACAGAACACACCTGAAGTTCCAATGTGTTCATCATGCACACTGAAAGCAGAGCAGGAAGTATACGGGTGAATTAGATTTTTAATTGTGAAATCGGATATGATTTTTCAAATCTATATGTGATACAAAACAACAACTGATTGATTGATTGAATAAAGAAAGTCACTGAGATTAGATCCTATATGGTAAATCTTTAAAGAATTTATCATCAGATATAGACAGCATCTGCCACTGAAATGCAAGACCAACTGTCCAATTATTTAACACTTGACATGAATCAATAAGAAATATCTTTAATTATAATTAAATTGATGTGTACACAAGAACACTTGAAAAATTAGGCCCTGATCATTTGTTCTGCACTCGTTCAGAATTCAGAGGCTATATTACTAAAACAGGTTTTTCAAATTACAGGCATTTAACATTAAAAAGCATCAAGGTAACGGTAAAGCAGTTATCCATAGAAACTTAGAAGGATTTGTACATGTATGTGTGTGGCACACAATGTCTACATACCTAGAACATACATACAGATCATACTGGATACAGTGCACATCAAACTAAATCTCATCACTAAATAGACAGGGCTTCTGTAGTTAATAATAAACATTTGGCTTCTCTCAGGCTCTCAACGACAAAGCGACAGACCAGTGAACGCAGTGTAAGCAGACAGTACCAGGACACATTATAGCCACACACATACACACAATCCAGCATGCAAACATAACACAAAATGTTTCTCTTCCATATACAGCTACAAAAGTAGTAATATGGTCTACCAAAACACTAGAAACAAGATTTTGCATCTCAAAATAACAAATGACAGTTCTGCATGCATGCCTATGGTAATAGAAAAAACCCCAACAACAATTAAAATACACTATAATACGAACACTATAATATACAAGTCTATTTAAGTCCCACAATACTTCATTTCAATTTCCTTCTGGTAAAACAGCACAAGGGAGAAAAATTCTAACAGATGTACATTTCTATTGAATTTGGAGAAAGTGTAGTGTACATACTGCAGTTATGATGACATCTTGGTTTTTAAAACACTGATGTGCTCAATAATAAAATGGATAGATATAGACCCCATTAATAGGATCGATTTGAAAAAATAAAACTAAATGCTAAGGCTTTGCAAAAAACGTGGGCATATCCAGATTGATGACCCAGAACATTTCAGGCAAGCTAATACTAAATCAGAATTATACGTCCTAAAAAATGGTGGAGTAGAAGAAAAAAGTAAATCCCCTGCACTTCTTTTCTCATTAATGTTAAGTTGGTGCGGATACTAAATTGTGTAAAAAAAAAAAGAAAAAAAAAAAAAGTGTCTTACCAAGAAGGTAAGATTTTCACCTGTGGTCATTACTATTTGATACCACCACGTGCCAGCCTCAAATCACATCTTCCACAATTCTTCACTTTTCCATTTTATTAAACGCTCCATATCTGGTGTAAATTTTATTTAACCAAAATATCTACACTTCTTATGCTGCATGAATAAAACATGTGCTTCTGGCAGTTCAAGTTACATGACTGAGCCCTGTGATGTCCCCTATTTTAGATCATAACCTGAACACAGCAATGTTGTGACAAAGAAAGAAAAGCGAGAGGGGGCGTATGTGTGTTCATGGTGCTTATATCCGGTATAGCTCAGTTTGATGGGATACAGACCCTTATAAATAGGACAACTGTATGACCCAGAATTAGGGTATCAAAGACTGAAACAAAACCATAAATAACTTTTAAAAAAGGGGTAGAAAAAGGAGGCATAATAGTGAATGATGCAGCTATTAAAACTGTCCTGCACTGCTGGGGTCACACTGCAACAGACGTACAATGGACGGGTCACTTTTGGCTCCCTTGATAAATTCCTCCAGAGACAGCTTACCTAAAACAAGAGACCAAACATATCAGCAATACATTAATAATTACAGCATTTACATTATTCTATCAATAAACAGATCATTACTGGAACACTAGAACACAAAAGGTGCAACAACCAACAATAGTTCAAAAAGTTTCACATAGAAAAGCAAATAGAAAGTGCTGGTTTTAATAATCAAATCATAAAATATAATGCTGCTTGTGTTAAAGTGCTTTTGAAAATATTAATAAAACTTGCCTTTGACATTTCTGCACAATTGGTTTGTTTGTTTTTTCTTACGAAGAAGAAGTAAAAGGAGAGGAATGTCTAATAAGGATTTAATATTTCACACAAATAACTCTTGCCTTTTGCACTGTGTGCGCTCCAGCTGATCCCAGTAACCCCGAATTAGAGTATAAGCGAGTGTTACAAGACCATACATGCAATTTCTACATTTATTGCAAAGGATCACTGGTTGTTAAAAAAAGCAGATTTTGTTTCCACTAAAACTGCTATTCCTACTCTATACTGTGGCAAAATCCCAGTGATGGAGTCGATGTATAAGTAGCCATCACCTGTGATTCCTGGACATCCAACGTCTCCTTAACAACTCAAGTGAAAGTTCATAAAGAAATAGACAAGGTTACTGACAAAAATATAGTGTTTGCAGCTCAAGTGTCCATTAAATTTATTAAATCTCGCATTAAAACTTTTTATTTTTTAATTTTTTTTTTATAAAAGTGGTGGAAAAGATGCACTCGTAATCGATTCATGAGGCAGGTGAAAATTAATATAAATTGTATAATATAAATTATATTACTTTTTGTTTTGTGATCTACTGTATCAGTATTGAGTTGTTCAATACTGATGACTTTTGTACATCACTGCACAAAATGTATATGTAAAAACTTACAATACCCGGCAGTATGCTGTAAACGCCAGCAGAGGGCAGCAGATATCGTTTAGTTTTTCTATTAATAAAAAGTCTTATTAAAAACCTAGTTTGTGCTTTGAGTAATGTTTACATCAACCACCAGAAATGGGGTAATAGCTATTCCAGAGATTGTGGATTGATAGTGGCATTTTCTCTGGCAGCAGATGAGTTGATTTGAGAAACTTTGATCGGCATGCTGTCTGCCAGTGCACATATGGATGATAGGACCAGAAATTGGTGCCATCAGAATAAATCCATGCAATCAACCTGTCTTGTGTGATCAGTCTAGAGTGTTGGAAATGATGCAACAGCATGTTGAATGTTTTTGTACACTTTTGAACTCTTACCTGCAATCGATCATTGCATGAATACCACAACCTGTTTAAATATTGGTGCTGAAAGTGCTATCTTTACTATGTTCTCAGAAAAAAAAAAATAAAAATCAGCACACCCAGACACACTTGTTAAAGGAAAACATTATTTCTGCTAATTTTATACATTTGCGCAATGACAAAGAAAAGATCTATAATTTTAGTTAGACAAAATAAGTGAGACAAAATAAGTGAGCTCTTATTTTATCAGCTCTAAACATCTACAAAACACACCTGTATACAGAAGCAATCAATTAGATTTTAAAGTCTTCAAGGTAAAGACCAAAGAGATTTTCAAGGCTAGAATGGACTACAAAGACCATCACCAAATAGCTTGGTGAGAAAGAACATTATTTGTAATTGGAAGAAACACAGTCAGTCTTCCTCAGGCCAAACAATTTCACCTCATAGAGGTTCAATTATTATGTAAACTGAGAAATCAGCCCAGAACTACACAGGATCTTGTCAGAGATCTCAAGGTACCTGGTACACATGGTCACAAAGAAAACAATTGTAAAACCAAACACCACAAACCACTGAAATCTACAGTAGCCCAATGATCCTATGGTCAAGAAAACACGTGTACAGACTGCCTGAGGTTTTCTAATGAACATCTGAATGATTTACAGATCAATTGGGTGAAAGCCGTGTAGTAAGATTAGATCAAAATTTAACTCAAATCTCTGTTAGCAGGAGTAATGCTGAACACCATTCCCACCATCAAGTGGAGTGGCAATATCCAGAACTTAATCCCACAGACATTTTGTGGAGAGAGTTAAGGTTCAAGGCCTCATAACCTTATTGCTTTGGAGAGGATCTGTAAAGCACTGTGAGGCAAATCTGTTGGATAACTACAAGAAATGTCTAAACCTCTGGAATCATCAAACAAGGATAAATCTGAAGAGAAGAATAAATCTGACTGACCATCTCTTTGCCGGTGGAAAAAGTACATACGCAGCAGGGGATCAAAATACTGTCACTGTACTTCATCACAGACTGACAATAATGCCCCAACACAAACCCTCTCTGTTTTGAGACTGAGGCAATAGTTCATTGACCAAGGAATCAGTCCACTTTTGTTTCTCTTGTAATTACAAGAGACTATTTACAATCGATAAACAGGCAGCCACAAAAACTGCATAAATAAGAAAACAGATTATTTATGCAAAAACACAACAATCATCTTTTAGTTTAATAAAAAAAAACCCTGATAAGATTAAAGCTTTCAGACAATTTATGTTTAAAACTAAAACTACAAAAAGACACTAAACACTCTCCTATACCAAATACATAACTTTACCATCTCGGTTTGTGTCCATCTGTCTAAAAATCTTCTCTGTTCTTTTCTCTGGTGTAGACTCATCCTCTGGCATTTTCATTACTGACGAAACCATTTTATAAATAGCCTAGAAAAGAACAAAGACACGTTATGTCAATATGACAAAAAGAAATGAAAAATAAACACAAAGAAATTACTGGAGACTAAACTATTTGTATTTGAAACAGAATCCTCTTGGTCCAAATTATTGAGTTGTATCCTGATTCACCAAAGACAAAACTGTCCCTCATATTTTTTAACATTCAGATATTGCTTGTTTTAAAAATAATAACAGGTGGTGTGTGAATATAGCAATGGAAGTAACAATATGTGAATACGCTAGCTGCTACATGACTGGAAAGAAGACAGAAAAAGTTAAGATGACAGTAGACACTATACTATACAATAAGCAATACAGTATTTTTATAAGTAATGTTCTATAGCAAAAAGCATCACATCATGATATTGTAGAAAATGAAGTAAAATCAGGGTTCTACTCTGATATTACAACAAAGTATGAACATCCCCAGGAAATTAGGACTATGGGTTTAACTATGGCATAACTGTCAATGTATTACAAACAAATGCACTTTGCATTTTCAGCCGTAACCACAGTAATCACCATTATAAACAACCTTATTTATTACTACCTACATTAGTAGTAATACAACTTATTTAGTATTACCACTTAGTAATCATTTGAATAAAATAATGCTGCATTTCTCTAAACAGATAGCCCAGCCCTGAAAACCACATAAAAGGCCCCATTTGGCCAGAGCCTTAAAATCTGGCCAGCCACCTGCTGCTAAATGACTTCAAAAGAATCAGAAGAATCTGTAAACACAGACCAAAAACTGACTGGTGAAACAGCATGTGTTAGAGGAATGCTTTGGTTTTTTTTCCTAATTGGCATTTAACTTCCTTCCATTTCCTTTTTAACAATTGAGTAATAAAAGGACATTACATTGAGTTAGATAATATTGAATAGTGATTGCATACCTGCACAATTTCCAACATCTCTGCCTTACTGATGTATCCATTCCCATCCAGATCGTACATACTGAAAGCCCATTTCAACTTTTGCTCCAACTTCCCTCGTGACGTTACGCTGAGTGCGATGATAAACTCCCTAAAGTCTATAGTGCCATCTCCGTTAGCGTCGAAGGTGCGGAACACATGCTCAGCAAATTTGGAGGCATCCCCATAGGGAAAGAAATTCCCATAGATCTTCTTGAACTCGTCCATAGATAGGTGGCCACTGGGGCAGTCCCGCAAGAAGCCTTTGTACCACTCTTGGATCTCGTGTTCAGTGAAATCTGTGCTCTCTAACAGATCCTGCATCACCTCTGGCCGCAGTTTGCTGTTCTGCTTCCCCATGCTTGAGCTTCACGTTTATACCTTGAGAAAGACCGAAAAATTTAGAAAATTGCCAAAACACATGTAACATGGCAAGACAGCTTTTCTTTACAAAGTGAAGAATTCAATAAACTAATTCACTGTATATTCCAAGAAAATAATATATCTTGTATATAAGGAGGAGCATGTAACAGTCTGCGTTATGATATACAATATACTGATGTATTTTGATTAATGAGGTTACATGCCAGATAACACACCTACAGTAATGAGACTCTAGCATGGCTGTACACAGGCACATTATGCATACATTACTGCTTTGTAAGTCCAATGCGCCAAAAACCCACAATATCTACTGATGTAATACTGTGTGGTGACATGAAAAACATTTATGATGGTTCATGTCCAAATGTGACATTTATATTTGGTGCTCTGATAAAACACCAAGGCAATTTTAGTTGGAAAAGTCACCATTTAAAAAAAAATATTCTAGTTCCTACAGGCAGCCAATTTTGGAAAAATATTTGGGCTGGTTTTCAGGAAGACAAAAATGTGATGCTTTTTAAAAAATTTAACTTAGAATTTTGTTTTGATTAACATAGTCATAATTAGGTCCCAGCTGATTCTCAGTCACCAAATCTTATTATGGCAAGTTTGTCTAAGGAATTTAAATTTAAATATATAAATATAAATTATTAAATTCAGACAGACACCCAAGAAACCAGGAACCCAGTTGTTTGTTCTTTTGACTCTATATTCAGTTATTGTCAAGTTGTGTCTTCCAATATAACTTATCCGGCCAAAGAAAGCATCAACTCCATAATAGGACTTCATACAGTATCTGTTTTCAAACCCTCTGAGAACAAATAAACTCATTATAAAGTAAGAGAGCAAAGTGGTAGCTCAGTGGTTAAGGTGTTGGGCAGCTGACTAGAAGACTGTGGACTCATTCCCACTGCTGGGCTCCTAGACATGGTCCAACAACAATAACAAGCACCAACCTATCTTGCAGATGGTCAATAATAACAACACACATTGCAATAGATCACTGCGGGAATGACGTAAGGCATAAAGATACCGTAATTACTGGCACATCACTGTGTTCCCACTACATACCATACACTGGAAAAAAAAAAAAAAAAGTTTACATGAAACACCATGATCAGACATATATATATTCTTTTGAAAAAATGTAGTTCTATTAATATATTTTATCATTTTATTTCAAACAACCCAGCCATTAGGGTTGCACAAGCCAGTGCCTTCTTAGTGCTGGTCCCAAGCCCGGATAAATGGGGAGGGTTGCATTAGGAAGGGCATCCAGCGTAAAACAAATCAAATATGTGGATCACAAATCAGAAACTCATACCGGATCGGTCGCGGCCCGGGTTAACAAGGACCGCCACATGTACTGTTAGCCGACAGGGTACTGATGGAAATTGGGCTACTGTTGGCCAAAGCAGGAGGAGGAGAGGAGGAAGACGTCTACAGAGACGGCAGGCGAAGGAGA
>JAOTRA010000035.1:9999275-10022402 GCA_026260255.1 Pseudolaguvia tuberculata
AGAGAAAGAGAGAGAGAGAGAGAGAGAGAGAGAGAGAGAGAGAGAGAGAGAGATAACAATTAAATGTTTAAAGATCATTACCTACAACAATTATTTGGGGAAAACAACACATCAGAGCGAGATAGGCTTGAAAACGAGAAGTGACTTCCTACCTATGTTAACGCTATGAAAAAACATAACAGTAAAATATCATTCCTCAAATCAAGTCTTTCTTCTAATCCCATTTCTTCTATGCGTGTAGCTGATTAGAAATGAAGTGTGTATACGCATGGGGCAGGTGTGTCAGCCCTGTAACATCCACCTGCATTTTAATTAGACTAGCAAGCATTTCTCTCTGGGATATTCTACATACCAAGCCATCACCATGACAGCCTTAGCTCAGTGCTGCCAGCTAACCAGACAGGACACAAATGTTTAGCTTCAAATCTAGCCCCAGACTACTTATTCTAGTCCATGGTTCTTCTCCGGGGCCAAAAGATGCTGAATAAATGATATTCCTTCAACTAAATTTGCATTAATGAGGTAAATTTCAAGTTAGAAATAGAACTAAATGCACTATGGAAGATTAGCATTGCCAGTAGAGCTTCTTGGCTCTGTCAGGTACCCCTTATTATTGTTTCTTGTGTGTTTTGTTTTTTCAGAAGTAAGAGATGGTAAGCAGCAGCATTGTGTATCTCAGTCCAATCTTTTCTATCACCATGCATCACTGCGAGCACATTAATCATGGGCCTGTCTCACTTCTGTCCGTCGGCTCAGTCTACTCATGTCCCATTTCTCTCCCTGACCACCAATCACACTTAATTAGGGCCTCCAAGTGGTTGATGCTTACAGCCGTGTTTTCCTTACAGATTTTCAACTCAACCTCTTTTATCTGATAAAAAAAAACCTTTTTTTTTCAACTCGCATCATGAGGAAACAATTTTAATTGCCGCTTCAGTTTAACTCATTTTCTACTGTCTTGCAAGTGCAGAAAACTGAATCCCATTAATTATACTACAGCAGAGTAAATTAAAAATGATTACTGTGTGGCATAAGCTCTGTAACATACTGCAGAAGTGTACTTATAAGACAGACATAATAAAGTATATAGCAGTTTTCCTTTAAGACTGTAATGAGAATATTTTCAATTGTCACTTCTTCTAATTCATTACCGATAAAGATTCATATAAACAATGTAAACATTTTAATTGCTTAAGCAGCTACTGGAAGCTATTACAGTTTTATTGTAATACATTTTCAATTCACAGAAAACTTGTAATTTTGTAAGACTCCAGTGGTGGATATAATGTCTGTTTCTGTATTTGGGGTACGTCTCCAACTATGGAGTGGAACGGATTTATTTAAACTGACTATATCAATGTCTTTTTTGTCTGGGACAATCCCCCCCCCCCCTGCACATTTAATGATATTATTTATTTGTTCATCTTCTAACCTGCTTATTCTCTAATTCGGAGTCATGGGGGTCTGCTGAAGCCTATACTAGTGCACATAGGCTCAAAAGGCAGGGGTACACCCTGGATAGGTTGCCAGGCCATCACAGGGTCACACATAAATGAACGATCACACACACTTGCAATCAAACGCAGGGAGAGCATGCAAACTCTGCAAAGAAATACCCCGGCCCGGAAATCGAACCAGAACCTTCTTACTGTGAGGCAGCCGTGCAACCTCTGTGCCATTGTGCCGCCCTTTAATGCTATTATTGCTCTGAATATTTCCTGCATTTATTGTTTTCTGTATTGTTAGCACTGCAAAACTAAATTAATGGGAGCTTCTTCACCTGGGTCTAGTATGTTTGAGTCATTACTATCAGCCGCTGGAGTAAATCAGTGAGACAATAGGATGGTTAAAATCATTTTGCCACTTAATTTATTTATTAAACTTTTCCTTTTATTTTTGGACCATAAGCAACAGATTGAATATATTAAAAACAGGTCTATTGACTCTTCTCATGTGATGACTGAGCCTCGCAAAGTAGTGTCAATTCCTTTTCATTGTCTTACACAGTTTCTAGGCCCATATTAAATGACTGCCTTATTCTAACTGGCATCTTGTTTCTGCACTGGCATGTTGCCCAGATAAACCTTGGAGACTGGAATAGAGCACAGCATGGATTTCCTACAGGTCTAGGGTTATAGATTATGCACACAGAGCTCGTCTATGTAGTGACAGACGACAAATAAGAAAGAAATGTTATGCTGCGAAAGCATTTTGTTTCCATCTTCTTATTGGAAACTGGACCTATAGTACAGGATGTTCATTCAAGACATGTAGATGGAATCATACTTCTGCATGAACGGGAAAAAATAGCAGTCTCAACAATTATTAAACTAATGAGATCTTTCATGAGAATCCAGTTCACTCCTTCAGTACAGTCTCAGAGATTTACCCTGGCTCACCGCATCTTTTTAAGACAATTTTGTTTGGATTTCAATATTTGTGCTCCATGGTTATGTATTATAATTTGGCTGAATCCAGTCATTATCAAAACAAAGTTAGATGGCTTCTCTGCAGAACTATTTACACCAACATCATAAACCAAGCAGCTGTCACACAAATAATAATAATAATAATACTAATAATAATAATAATAATAATAATAATAATAATAATAATAATAATAAAATACTTTTTAAAAACACTGATATAAATCTGTTTTTATTATCTGGTTTTATCAAACAGGTTTTTGGTTTAGAGTTTAAGATGAGGCTAATAAAACAATTCATAATACATATTTTTGCCTTAATGTTTTAAACCAGATATTTTTAAAGGATTATTTAGGGGTTGTTTGTAGCTTAGAAATTACTCTCACACAATATCTTGTATATGCCTTGTGGTAGGAATTCTGCTTTAGGAATAGGGATGAGCAAGTTTGTGCAATTAATTTTATTTCTTCTTTCTACCTATAGGTGATACTAAAATTGACTGTTTTATCCATTGATTTTTATCATTTCAAAAGAATCTGAGTAACAAAATATCAAGGAATCTTCACATGTTTCAAACTATCTTTGCCAGTCTACATTATATCTTAGAGCACTTCTAGATTTTCACTCAATGATGTTGCACCAAAACCATTTAGCAGCAGACTAATTTAACTGCGGAGAAAGTAATAGCCTAGAGGTTGAGATGTTGGACTAATACCAGAAAGACTGGGGTTCGAATCCCACCTCCACCAAGCAACCACTGTGGGCCCTTGAGCGAGGCCCTTAACCCACAATTGCTCAGTTGTAAAAAAGAGATCAAATGTAAGACTGCCAAATGCCAAACTGTAACTGTAACTACATGCTTAAAAAAATGCTATCCGTCAGATGTTTGCTTTCATGCTTACAATCAATTTAATAACTAACTGCATCTTTTTTCGGTCAAATATTTGAAAATAGCCAGTTTGATACTGAGTGGATCTCTCACTCCACAGAATGAATCTGATTCATAATGTAAAATGCTGAATTCGGCTATGCTTCATTGGGGTTTTTCCCTAGCAATCCGAAGCCAAACAATAATTGGGTGCATTGCGCCGCATCCAAATAGAGCAGCTCTCCATTTTCAGACATGGTGTTGCATATTTTTCCTCTCCACCTCTTGAGTGGCGTCTGAACGCGGTAAATTATTTACACTGGGTATAGATCTACAAGCACTCAATCGGCTGCAGTCTCTCAGTAGGATTGCCCCGTGGGAGAGGAGTGTGGCCAGACATTTTACAAAACAGCAAGCATGCGTGACGAAAATGCGGCAGGCTGATAAAGGTCAGCCTTCTCACATGGCTTTTACTGTGATATTTTCATTATTGAAGCAAAGAGGCTGATAAACAGTGCACATTTCTTGCACACATAAAGAAAATCAGAGCACAAGACAAACAGAAGATGACGACAGGACAGGGGAACAGAAATGAAAGGCAAAGAAAGGAGTCGCCATTAAAAAAAGGTGCAAATAAAGCATGGTATAGTGGGTGGTGAAATAAATGAATTGCAAATGTAAAAAAACAAGAGAGAACATCTTCATCAGCTATGTTTGTGTTCCAAAATTGACTCCACAGCTAAAGCCTACAATCAGATAGCCTTTAATTGTTTTTGTTAGATACAGAGCAATCTTGGATCCATCTCCAACACACTCGGTAATTGAATTTTCCAGAGGTCCTCAGGCCATAATTGTACTTATAGTTTGCTTTTTTGCAGTAGTTTTAAAAGTGTCACAGATTCACAAACAAGCATTAAATAAAGTGATTTAATTTATCTAATCAAAGCAAGCAGTGTTAATTCTGCCTATCCTTTTTTAATGGTAGTGCAAAAAGAATTGATTTATATTTTACATTTAAATAAATGTCAGTCAAAAGAAGATTGCATAAAAGAAGAAAACATTGTAATTGTTACGATATAATTGTTTTATGGTTTTGATAAAAAATATTTGTCAAGTACATCAGCATTTGCTAACAGTTTTTTTATTGTCAATAAACTGGTCTATTCTTTTTAAACAATTTCCTGTCCACTGAAAAGAGATGGAGAATGTCCAGGAAGTTCAATTTTCCTCACCACACTCTATGCCTCTGTTCCAGTCTTTCTGTTCTGCTGTCAAAAACATAGCAACCTTTCACCCACTTGGTCTGCCGTTAGTCTAAACGGAGCCGCTCAGAGACAGTGGGCCCTTCTTGTTTAAATACCTCAATTAAACACATCCTTTGGGATTCAGAACCCGGAAGTAATTGCATTTTACTGGTTCTGGTTTTTATAGAGTGAGTGATTGGCAACATCTTAGTCTAATAACAAAGCTACAACTAACTTTAACCTTTTAGTGAAAATAACATTGATGCGTATGAGTCCCTTCTCTTTGGCAGAGCCTTTTGTTCCATTGAATGGTAGTTCTGGCTTGACACCAGCATTGGCACCGCATAGCTCTCAATGTTTTGAGTGCTCTTAGGCTCCATGGCTTTCTCTGGATTGGCTCTCAGTAACACTGCAGGAGAGGAGCAATGCCACTGGCAACACTTACCCTACGCACATTTGTTTAGAAATCAGAGACTTTGAAGAACAGGCTTTGAGGCCATTATGTCTCTCAAACGCTTTAGGAGCAGGCTAGAAAAACACAAAAAAAAACCCTCTTAATAAAAAGAGCTCCAAAATTTCATTTCAAAGATCATTTTACAGTGATCTGTCTGGCATGATGGCTGGACTAAAATGAAGACTAAACACGGTGCTATTATTTAATTATATATATAAGACACACTTACTAAATAGAGGATCAAGTCATGTCCTACAGAATTACATACCTGTAAACTATTTGAATGTACTAAACAATTTAAACTTCCTCTTCATATATTTGTTGTATACGCAAATTAGTCGCAGTGCTTGTGTGCATGTGCTGTAAATATAAAAATCTAGATCGCTGTTACAGATTAACTTGATGTCCCAGCTGAACACAGCATTGCAGCTTCCCCTCCTTCCACACAAAGAAACACAATGCAAGTCATGCTAAGGTCATGGACCCCTTGTGCCTGGCATAGTAATACTACTGGTGTTTAGAGACTGGAGGAGTGAGGAGCAGATCAGCAATAGACCTAATTCCGCCTGAAGCATGGATGAAATGAAAAGCCATTAGTGTAAATGTAAGAGGAATTTTAAATGTGTGCTGACTTATGAAATAGTGAACTAATTGAAAAATATTTTCACCAAATGTGTGTTATCAATTAACATGCATTAGGTTTTACATGACATGTTTCAGGTTGGGGTTTTTTTTCTTTTTTAGGTTTACATATTGTAATAATTTACTTCCCAGCCTGCCATATTGCCTTTATTACATGCAGAAATTCTGATCAGTGACATTTTAAATGCACAGCAACCTGGCAGCTTCCATACTGCTCTTATGATAGAGAGGTCCAAGTCGATTGAGCCTGTCCATCAACATGACATGCTTGTCAAATGTATGCGGTGCTGTCATTCAAATAGCAAGGGACAGAGACAGCAGACACAACAGGCTAGGCTCAGATAAAAGACAGGACTTCCTCTCCACTGATAATGGTGACTAGAAAAGTAATGCAATAAGACACATCTCTTGCAAGCTACCAATCTCTGACTTCAGTCTCTAAGATGAGATCTCTCTTGTCTAAAAATATATTTTCAAAGGGTACATCACAACCTCCTCAATGAATTCCTGAGGGAAATGCCTTAATGCCGCTTTAAATGGAGGAGGGGAAAAAAACAGAACTGGTGGCATTTCGCAGCCAATCCAGCCCACAGCAATATGTTTACTCATGTCAAGGCAGAGTCAATCAGAAGCGTTTGGTTTTTGTTCTATATCCTAGGCTTAATGGCACAAGCAGCTCATTAAAACTTTGTATTAACTGACATTAAACCTTGTCTCTCTCCTCCCACTGCCATTATTAGCTGTTGTGGAGCAGCTCTGAGATACAGGCTGCATCTATGGCTCAGCATGTGATGAGTGTGTCATTCCGTCACCCTAAACATGTCTCATTAGGAGTTCTGTAGAAGCACCTCTAGCACGATCCATATCCTCTCGTTCCCTCCACACATGCCGCCTTTTTTCAGCTACTAATTAGGGACCCCCTCCTCTTTCCACCCTGTGTGTCTTCTCAGTTACATCTTACAGAAAGACAGATATGATTTTTTTAACCTAAAGGCCAACTTCATCAGATGAATTAATGACTTTATTACCCAGACTACTCCAGACCATGCAGCTCATTTTACAGGATGTATACACCTCATTTTTGCATATTTTTTAATTACATTATCTATTAATTGTACTTTTGCAAATTAAAACTGGTATTTCTAATAATGAGAGAAATATACAAGAATATTAAATATATACACTTAAAATTTGTCACTCTAAGTGGCCTATTTTTGAACTAAATGCATAATCTGTAATATCTTTTCAATTTAATCCATTAAACACTCTGGCAATCAACTAGTTCCATTGTCTATATAAATCTTCACTGATTGCATTGGTACTGGAAAGCATTAACAAGTCAGTGAAAGATTCCTGTCACAGGAGGTTAATCGTTTTTAGCATAACAGGTGTTTCTATGTATTTCACTGTAACAAAAGCAATCATTATTTCCAAACATCATTTTCACATACACATTCTATAATTGATCCCCTTAAGCTAATGATGAAAAGGTGGTGCACAGATTTCACATCTCATCAACCATGTGTTGTGGTTTTGGTGTGATTTCCTTTTCTGTATTTAAATGGCCAAACATTTGCATTATGTTCATTTCGACGTCAGCATTTTTACTATGTTTTAACCATTATAGTATTATTCTATAGCCTGACATTTACTACAGGTAAATGTAGTAAATAGTCAAAAGTAGGTAGCCAAACGTAGCCAAAAGTATCAGGACACCTGTGTAGCAAATCCATGTGTGGTTTATTTTGTCTGCTATAATAACCTACACACTTCTGTGCAATGTGTTGCATGACTGTGGGGTCACGATAGTATTAGACACTAACAATGTGTGAGGAGGTCTGGGGTGCATTCTGTGTTCCAGGTAAAGATCTACGGTTCTATGCAGGACACTCAAGTTTTTCCACTCCAACCAAAACACACCATGAGCTCCAGGAGTATTTATACACATAGCTATTGTCCTGCTAGAACACTGGACCACTGTTTCTATTGTGAAAGGACAATTCTAATTAATTATAATTCATGTCTTATATGTAATTCTAAAACATATAAGACATTTTGGACAACCTGTGCCTCCGATTTTTGGGGAGAAGAAATGTATGTGAGTGTGCTGGTAAAGCGTTTGCAAACTTTTGGGCGTACAGTGTATTTGATGCTCATTGTTAACGGTGCAACTCAAGATGCATAGTAAACCATGCAAAGTTTAACTTTCCTGTGTTCCTCCCTGAAGACCTATTAAACAGTTACACCTGCAAACAAAGAGGATTAACATGAGGTGTAGAAACTACCTGCCTATCGCAATAAACACTTTCTTTTACACACTGCAAATGTGATGAAGAGTGAAAGTGCTTCTTGGTTTCAGTCAAAAAGGAATTTATTCATTAGACCAAACCAGCACCTTTTTCCTCTGCAGCTCAGGGCTGAAGACACTAATGAGCAGGGGCTAAAACAGAAATAATTGGATATCCTTCCACACACACCCACACACACACACACACACACACACACACATACACACTGCAGATTGACGCTGATGTGCGATTACAATAAGTTGTGGAAAGATAACAAGATCAGGAACAACGTTTGAAAGAAAATATTTGAAAATAAAAACTAATTAGTTAACTACATACTATTTTATTAATAATATATAGGGATAAAACCTTGCTAAAATAGACTTTCTTTTAGAAAGAAAGATTGCAGTAGAATAAGGGAGCAAAAGTGGTCTATTAAATTATTTTCTTTTACACCTCTGAGACGCTTCAACATCGTATATGAAAAAATTATTATCGATATCCGATGGTCCCGGGTTAAATTTTTAAACGTCTTCTTGGTGTAAATGTCAGGATCAAGTAACACCAGCTACCATACACGATGTCTTAATGGACATAAGGTGTTTGTGCACAGAAACATTGTCATGTGTGTGTTTGAGTCATTGAGTTTGCATGATCTCCCTGAGCGTGCGTGTTTCCTCCGGGTACTCCGGTTTCCTCCCACCATCCAACAACATGTACATTAGGTCGATTAGTGATTCTAATTGCCCATACGAGTGAATGTGTGTGTGAATGGTTGTTTGTCTATGTGTTGCCCTGCGATGGACTGGCAACCTGTGCAGGGTGTTACCACTGCCTCTCGCGATATGTGCGCTGGGATAACCAGCAGCAGACCCCATGTGACCCTGAATTAGGGAATAAGCGGGTAAGAAGATGAAATGAATGATATAAAATCCGATTTTGCTTGTTTGTCTATTAAAACGACGCTCGAGTCTAACGATTTATAGACTTTGTCTCCCCCTTGTGTACAGAATGAAAATTTACAACAAAATCGGAGGTTATTAAATTTGCATTAAATGTTTTTGCCAAGTAGTGTATAAATCCTTATTTGGTTAAATAAACATAATGAATCAACCATGATACAGTAACAATGAAGCCAACAATCTAACCACTGAGTATCTATTGTTCAATCGTTCAGTCATTTGTCATTCACTCATGTAATAAAATGTTTTTTCCAGATGTAGATATATTTACATTTACACTATTTGGCATAGCTCTTATCTTATGCAGAGCGATTTACATTTAGCTCCTTTGTACCACTGAGCAATTAGGGGCTAGGGGCCTTGCTCAAGTGCCCACAGTGGTTGCTTGGTGGAGATGGGAATCGAACCCCGGTCTTTCCGGTATCAGTTCAACACCTTTATCACTAAGTCACCACTATTAAAAGCAAAGCACCCAAGATTTTGATAGTACTTTACAGGGTTGACTTTGAACAAAAAAATCTGATCCAATAAGCCTTTTCTGAGAACATTTCTTTCGAATTAATAAAAAAAACAAAAAAACAGTCAATTATTTAAACACTGGTATATAGATAATATAATACAAAATTCAGTTTTCCTGGCTTAGAAAACCTCAATTACCCCATTAACATATTTTCTGGCCTCCAATATACACGATATTCCCAAAAGTTTGTAGCCTGTATGTGGTTCCTCTCCTAAATGTTGGTTGGAAGTTAAAAGCACACAGTTGTCGAGAAAGTTGTAGTATTACGTTATTACGTTAAGAGACTCGAACACCTGCATATGACAATGTTTCTGTGCACAAACACCTTGTGTTCATTAAGACATTGTGTGAGGTAGCTGGTGTTACTTGACCCTGACCTTTACACCAAGATGTTCTGGATTAACATGAACACCGACTGAACCAGAGACATGCTTACCTAATAAAAATTATTGTAGTTGAACAAACATATATCCAATAGAACATATATCTCATGATCGAGCTTCAAATTGCATTGGGACGTTGCAGCTCAATGGTTAAGGTGTGGGCAGATTATTGCCATTGTTGGGTCCCTGAGCAAGACCCTTTGCTCAGTTGTATAGGAGATAAATGTAAATCAATCTGTATTGATCTGTAGACCTCCTGTCAAATGTTGTTACCATAAATGTAACAAATTCTTACTAGAAGAGTGACCCTTAATCTATAACCAAAATAAATTTACAACCACTGACCAAAAGGACAGCGCAGTGGTTAGCACGGTCACCTCACAACAAAAAGGTCCTGGGTTCAATTCCCGGGATGTTGCATGTTCTCCCCCCGCAGCACACCCTTGTGACCCCAAGTTATGGAATAAGCGGGTTCAAATATGAATGAATGACCAAAATTGTGGTCAGGTGGTCGCATACATAAAATATTCATAATTTCAATAATGAATTTTTTTAACCTGTGTGAAGCTTTTATATTACTAATGAACAACAATAATTCTAATTGTTTACCACATAAGGATAACAGCACAATGAAATTCTTTGTTAGTTATTTTTTTCTAACATTTGGCAGATCAGAAAATGTTGGTTAGAGGACAGAGGTGGCCCCAATGTAGCGCCCCTGAAGCAGAGAGGATTAATAACTTAATGGTGTGAGCTACAGCTTAGACCCTGATCCTGCTAGCATTTATTTATATTGGGTACGTATTAATTTTGATAAAACCTAAAGGCACATCAATATGTTCCAACCCCCATGGACCCCATTACCCATAAAACACACAAACACTCAGTCAACAGGAAACAAAGACACAGGTTTTAATACAAATACATCCATGTAATGAAAAATAAATATACAACAAAACACACAATGTTCATGGGCTCATTTCCCCTGGCATGTCTATCATTCATTACAAAAATAATCCTAAAACTTTTATAACGCTTTATAAAATTCATATTACTTTTGGGGCCCTTGGGAATAAACAAATCCCCCCCCCAGCACCCTCCCCCAAAAACAATCACATATTACTATTGTTATCATACAGACACACATATACACACAATATCAAGTGTTGATCATAAGACTGATCTATACTTGCAGGCAAACATGATCCAGACGGCACAGGCTGACTCGATGTAGGGAAACACACGCACCCGCACCGCCAGACGAACACTATCTCCCCGACAAGACAAAACCTCCTCACAGAATGGTGATCTGTCCAGACAAACAGAATAGCTGATATCTCTTTATTTGGTCTATAATGCTCACCTAATAAACCAAAATAAAATTACTAGAACTTGAAAAACATAAATGTTGCATTGAAATTTATCAGCTTTCTGTATAAAAGGCATAAGGTTTTGTGATAATTTGAATATCATTCATTCTATTATTCATTCATTCATTCATTCATTCATCTTGTCAAGGGAAGATTTATTTATTTATCATTTGTGCTCACTGGGGTCTATTGGAACCTATCCCAGCTCAAACAGGGCAAGAGGCAGGGGTACACCCTGGACGGGTCACCAGTCCATCGCAGGGTCGCACATGGACAAACAACACAACCATACACATTCACTCCTATGGACAATTTAGAATGGCCAATCGACCTAATGAGCATGTTTTTGGATTGTGTGAGGAAAGCAGAATATCCAGAGGAAACCCACACAAGCACGGTGAGAACATGCAAACTCTGCCTGGGAATCGAACCCGTGACCTTTTTGTGGATATCAATGTAGTGCAATTAAAAGTAAGGGGTTGTGTGTGTACCTGAGACAGGTAGCAAAAGCTCTGCGTGCATTACGGTGTAAAAACTGAATAGGAAAGCCTTTAAATATGTGACCATCAGGTACAGCTCTCCGAACAGCATCCTGAAACTCCTCATTTCCACATGAGATGCCAGTACAGCGCTCCAGCTCATAGGCTGCTAGAGCAGATGAAAGTAGATATGACAGATGATCATCCCACACTGTAGCCAGACCAAGGTCCTGAAGCAAAATGACACAGAGAGATACTTGTGTTTTCCAGTGTGGATAATCTTGGCACCCCTAAGGCTGGTCCTGTGGTGGGTGCATTTTCCAGTCCTATTTTTTACAATTACCATTTTTCATGCATTGTGCTGTTTCAGACTAAACTGTAAGTATAAGTGGACCTCTGTTTTTTTCCACAACTGTAGCAGTCAATGACAACGACAATGTCATTGCAGAGCCAATTATAAATGTGAATGCAGATTGTGAACCACTGGTGTAGTCTAGTGTATGATGCTTTTAATGCCCAATCTGTCAGATCCTGCAATTTATCTATTTGTGTGTCTATACTGTAATCTTCTTTTCAGGATCACCCAGTTCACAGAAATTTTTGGTCCATTGTTTTAATATATGGCTCTAGTATTGCTATAAAAGTGGTTTAGACTGAACTACTGACATCCTTATAAAAACAATCAAGGGACTGGGTAGACCCCATATTTCAACAAACAAAATCATCTTCACTCCTTTTGACTATTTTGTATTTAAAGACAAATCCAGAGTGCAAACTACTGTTTTTTTGTGATAACATAACCAAAATACATAAGCCTTTCCTAAAACTTTATTTTAAACTTAAGACTTTTGAAAGACCTGCAGCCAGTCTAGTGTTACCTTTCTGTGCTCAGCAACCAATACACGTAACTCAACCTCCAGCAGATTGCTGGCATCACTGGCTTGCACTGACGGAGGACACAGTGGAGGAGTAAGAGGAAGTGAGGATGTGGAACTTGGGGCACAAACAGAGCTAATAGCCTCTTCACTCATAGCCTTCCAGCGAGAAGCATTCAGAAAGTCAAAGACACACAACTCCACCAAGTCAGAAGGCTGGCAGTTAGCCAAGAATGTCTTATTGTTGAAAACACAACCAATTGTGCGATAGGGGTATGTGGGTTTGGGCTGAGGATCTAATGGTGGAGCCTCAGGGTCTATTGGCTGATGTAGGTACCTAGAATGAAAGAAAAGTTAAAAATTAAAGTCATGTTTTGAACTTAAGGATATAAAGAGAAATAAAGTGATGTGTTTCTATGATTGTAACCTGTGTGCCGTCTGACTCTCCCAAAAAGTGATGCTGCCGTCAGTACCACAGGTCATTACCCAGGTGTGGGGGGTGTTTTTGGATTTGGTGCCTACACACACATAAGCATCCAGACCAAAGCCAAGCAGCAGGCTACATAATAATGTAGCATGGTCCTCACAATCCCCCTTATAAAAGAGAAAGACTTTAAGAATGTGGACTTCTTAAAGAGCTGTATATTTGCGAGGAAGGTAGCACTATTATGGTGTTCAGTGATTTGATGTATGGTCCAGTGTATGGGACTATATGTAATTACAGTTTATCTAGCGGAACAAAAAGAACAGCTACCTTGTTCCTACATAGAAATGCCATCATAGTGCACCACTGCTCATGACGTGACCCACCCCCAAGCACCGGCGCTTTCTCCTGAGCCAACAGACTCACAAATCGAGCCGCCTGCCGAGGAGTTTCCAACAGCCGGCCAGCACGTAACACACGCACGTATGAACACACTGGTCGGTTTACTCCATTCTCATCCTGCAATACAAATACATTCCAAGTTAAATAATAAAATTTATTCCATGATAAATGAAAAGCCAATAAAAACTATTTCAAAGGGTTTTTAAAAAAATCTAATTATTTACTTGGGCAAAGATCTTAACCAGCTTTGATTGGTGAGATGGTCGTATTTCTAAAAACTCCCTCCACCACTGCTTAGCATAGACCAGAAACAGACGCTCTGTCTCTGCAGTCTTTTGCCGCTCCAGGGATCGCTGTAAAAAGAGAGATCATTAAATATAATTAAAACAGTAGGACAGTTTGGCTCCCAAACAGGAGGGATGTGAAAAGACTGATGTGAAGTTTCTAATCCACTGTATTAATACAAGTGTAGACAGTACAAACTGGCTTCTTATAGTGATACAATAATTTTACTGAAACTTCAGTTCCTGTTTGGCAGGAGGACCCTGCTGTGTCTCAAAGTATGTGAAGTGGTGGCATAGTGGTTAAGGTGTTGGACTGATATCAAAAAGACAGGGGTTCGAGTCCCACCTCCACCTAAAGCAACCACTGTGGACCCTTGAGCAAGGGGCCTTTAACCCCCAATTACTCAGTTGTACAAAATAGAAAAAATGTAAGGTCGGGATAAGCGCGTCTGCCATATACTGTATCCATTCAAAATTGAGTTAGTACAGACAGAAACTGCTGACACCAACAAAAAGAATAAATAAATATTTTTCTTTTTTCATTAAAATATACACAATTTTTTCCCCTTCTTACTTTTTTCAGGAATTTGGCTGCTGGTACAGTTTTAACCCGTCTGGTTTATACTAAAGTACTAAAATGGTGTACCACAATGAAACAGAGGAAATACACTTCATATATATTAAAAAATTCATATCTGCTAAAAAGTTGCTACATGGTTAAACATTTATTATTAAATAAGGAAAAGAATAAATGTAGAATGGTCAACATTATACCTGTGTACTGATGACTTCAGGGCTCAGAGTTTCAGTCAGAGGAGGATACAATTCCAACTTGAGATTAAGAACACCAGCAGATACTTTACTCTCAGTGCCTAAAGGAAGTAGCACACAATATGTAATGGAAATCTTAGTGATTCAAGCATGTCATTGAAGCTATTTGAAGCTATTAAAGTTTCATGATGTTTACTCTGAGTGGTGGGGGGAAGGGGGGGGGGTTGAAGTTTCATCTAAAGTTTATTTCCAACCCATGGTTACTAATCTGAGATAGTATCTAAATCCACCAAAACCCTCTCAACTATAATGTATATAGTCCTACCTACACCAAGCAGCTCCACAGACACTGATGTCTTTCCATTGGAAGCACTGAGAACAGATCGCCAGTCCAAGAAATAAGACGAGAGTAGAGTCGTGTCTCCTGCTGTATCAGTCCGAATCAACACCATGTGCACAGGATCACACATGGACAACATAGTGGTGGCATCAGCCATTTTACTGGCATCACCTAAGACACACAAGAATAAAAGAGACCAATGCATTTGTTTTTCTGGTTTATTCTAATAAAATTGGTACTTATACATATTTAAATGGTATTAGATATACCTGCACCATCTCGGTGTACTTCTAGAAGGAAGCCCTCTTGTAAGTCTGGTTCACAAGCACAGGGCACAGGTTTGGAGTGAAAGCGTTGGTTTCGGAAGTGAAGGTGGAGTGTGAAGGTAGAACACACTTGACCAGGTAAAGGATCTGGCTCCTGCAGGTGCTCGAGGAAGGCCTTACCTCCCAGAATCTGCAGGTATAAGTATCTCCTGTGTGGACTAATATTTCCTAAAAAGTAAATACAGACCATGCATGATAAAGCATGATAGTTATTGATTAGCTTAATTTACATATCATATCATACTACAGATTGTTTGGAAACATTATTAACAAACCTGTTTTAAGCTCACTAAATCCCTTTTCAGTTACACGAGCTGGAATCCTATCCCGATCCTCTGCATGTGTCTGTGAAAGCGCCTAAAGAAAAATTACATTTGTTTCCATAGTCACAGTAAAATATGGCGGCGTATACAATATATATAATATAAGGTCTTAAAGGATGTTATCCCCAAACCCAATAATTAGTCATAGGGCTTTTTTTTTAATCAAATTGGTATATACAGTATAGAAAATCCTGTTACAAAAAAGGCCATCTGAGTTTACAGTCAAGGGTTATTATAATGTAAGCTACAAATTATAAATACAGCATTTGGCAGACACCCTTAGCCAGGGCGACTTACAATTGAGCAATTTGGGGTTCACGAAGCCTGGTCTTTCTGGTATTAATCCAACACCTTAACCACTAAGCCACCACTTCCCACTTGAACTAACAATGAGTTTTACATCCAGGTGGTTTAAGTTATTGATAAGACCTCCACTTCTCTTAGTGGGCTGGCCAGTGGATTTGGGGAAAGTGGTTGTTAGGAGTTGATTATTATTTGATTATTAAGCAAATTACTGAAAGCAGGCCATGACATTAGGGGTCTGGGTGCAGTCAGCATTCCAGTTTATTGAGGTTAAAGACTCTCAGGTTTTCCCCACCATCAATAACACACCATGTCTTTACGAAATTCAGTGGCTTTGTGCGGAATTGTCATGCTGGAACAGTTTTGGTTCTCTTTGTTCCAATAACGGGAAACTATACACAGATATAAAATATGTACCTCCAACTTACAGGAGCCAGAGCTCTTAATGTTTTTGTAGCTAGTTATCATTTTAACATTTCAATAAATATCTTAGCAGATATGTTTGCCATCTTTTCTTATTTTTCATTCATTCATCTTCTTACCCGCTTAGTCCCTAACTCACAGAGGTCCATCCCAGCGCATATAGGGCAAGAGGCAGGGGTACACCCTGGACAGTTCGACAGTCCGTCACAGAACCCCACATACACAAACAACCATTCACACACACATTCACTCCAATGGGCAATTTAGAACCACCAATCAACCTAATCTGCATATTTTTGGACTGTGGGAGGAAAACAGAGTACCCGGAGGAAACCCATGCAATCGCGGAGAACATGCAATCTCTGCACAGAAAAATCTCGGGAATTGAACCCGAGACCTTTTTGTTGTGAGGCGACCGTGCTAACCACTACGCCAGCGTGCTGCTCTCTTTTCTATATTTATTCAAGCTATAAACTAAAACTATTTTATAACAATGCACCTCACCTAAATTGGCTTAGCATTACTACTACTCTAACATTTTGCTGTTAAATTACAAAAAAATATATATTATAGTAAGGATATTATATTCTCATATTCTCAAAGATATTGTAACTCATGTTTGTCCTACAGTAACATTTCTGATTGATTTAATCAGCCAACCAACAGCTCCTCCTAAATTGCAGTGGGTGTGTTATAGGGTCCACCATCAGACCTTCACCTTGAAGTTCAATGTAAATGGCACAGAAAAGTGAAAAATCTTTCAGAATTTATGGTTGGTTATTGCTGCATATTACTATCAAACGACAGTAAATTCCAGTTTGGTGTGGTCTTTTAGGAGAAATATTTCATACACTGATAACCTCTGACTGAAACACAGTGAACTCTTACCGCATCAGAGAAACTGAGCTGCTTCAACACGTCCTCCACAATTCCCCTCCGCTGCAGTGCCTTCAGCAGGTCCTCCTCAGACAGAGGCTGTTCCTGATCATCGTGTCTCTCACATCTCACTGTCTCTGCCACCACATCCCGGATCTTCCTATGGATGTCCATCTGACACAGAGACATCATGTTATACAGTGCAACTGAATATAATGCAATAGTGCTTTATTGGTATAAATGAGGAAATCACACTTTTCACATTATTAATATTCTCCTTTCGGCTGCTCCCATGATAGGTCAGCACAGCGGATCACTCTTCAACTACCTCTACAACTGCCTCTTTCACCCCAACTGCCTCTTTCACCCCAACTACCTGAATGTCTTCCCTCACCCCATCCATAAACCTCCTCCTTGGTCTTCCTCTTTTCCTCCTACCAGCACCTTCCTCCTCAGCATTCTTCTACCAATATACTGCATGTCCCTCCTCTACACATGTCCAAACCATCTCAACCTAGCCTCCCTCACCTTGTCTCCAAAACATCCAACATGTGCTTCCCACTAATAAACTCATTTCTAATACTGTCCATCCTCGTCACCTCCAATGAAAATCTCAACTACCATAACATTAGGGATAGGGGTTAGCACAGTCGCCTTACAACATGAAGGACTTGATTCCTGGGCAAGGGGTCTTTCTCTGTGGATTCTTTCTCTGTTTGCATGTTCTCCTTGTGTTTGTGTGGGCTTTCTCCAGGTACACTGGTTTCCTCCCACAGTACAAAAAACATATACATTAGGTTGATTGGCAATTCTGTGTAATTCTAATAGCCCATAGGAGTGTGTATGGTTGTCTATGTGTGGCCCTGAGATGGACTGGCGACCTGTCCAGTATGTACCCCTGCCTCTCGTCCTATGTGCGCTGGGATAGACTCCAGCAGACTCAAGTGACCCCGAATTGGCGAATTAATGAATTAATAATTTGGGGCAGAAGTGGGAATTGAACTAAATAAAATCCTGCTGCAAACCCGAATAATTTTCAATAATCCCTAGCCAAAAAGATCATCCATTATGACGTGTTCTATTATGATCCCGTGTTTTCTCTTACGTAAACACATACCTTAATCAAGTGATCCTGAATGATCTGTTTCAGCTCGGAAGCTTTTTCCGGAGGCAGAGACATTACAGGACCATACAGACAATCCAGACACACGCAAACTCCACTGACTACTTAATTCAACTCCAGTTCTACTGTTTAACATTAGTCGCGCTGTTTAGAATAATAAATCCGCTCGGTGTGTTATTGTCATTATTACTCGCTGCGAGATAAAGAATTCTACAGGCTTCCGGATGCCGCCATTAAAGCGCGAACAGTTCAAATGTTGGCGGAAAACGACGCGGTACACAAACACTTGACGCGTTGCTAGCGATTCAACGTGTCCGCCATATTGGAAAGGGCCAACGTTCGAATCGAATCTGATGTTAATGACGTCACACTATTATTATTATTATTATTATTATTATTCCTTCTTCTTATTATTATTATTCCTTCTTATTATTATCATTATTATTAATATTATTATTATAATCATCACACGTAGTTGATCAAACAAATAAAAGTTTAAATCCGGATATTAATTAATTATGTACACATGCATGGAAGCCATTCTCGAGTAGCTTTTTATATTTCTCCTAGTACTATAAAATGCCTATAACAGTAAACAAATTCATTCATTCATCATCTTCTTACCCGCTTATTCCCTAATTCATGGTCACGGATGTCGGCTTGAGTCTATCCCAGCTCACATAGCGTGAGAGGCAGAGGTACACCCTTGACAGATCGCCAGTCCATCACAGGCCCACACATAGACAAACAACCACTCTCACTCACACACACACACATACACACACATTCACTCCTATTGACCATTTAGAATCACCAATCAACCTAATGTACATGCTTTTGGACTGTGGGTGGAAACCGGAGTACCTGAATGGAACCAACGCATGAGCGGGGAGAGCATGAAAGCTCCGCACAGATCGAACCCGAGACCTTCTTGTTGTGAGGCGACTGTGCCAACTACTATATAGGTCAAATACTACAAGAACCGCTTTTATTCTTACTGAATAAGATGTAAATCGCAATGGATGTTAATTTTGCTACTATTTAATGTTCAAACTGGAACTGTTACAGTACATGCAGTTAAGGTGTTTGAGTCTGTCAGGGTTTGATTCCCAGCACCACCAAGTTACCACTGATGGACACCCTGAGTAAGACTCTTAACCCTCATTTGCTCAGGTGTATAAAAGAGATAAATGTAAGTTGTTTGGATGTGCGTTTCCCAAATGTACATTGCATACAAGACATGTATACACTGCACATGCACATAGTGATGCTAATCTGTGTTTATTAGCACTAATAGTCATATATGCAGAATAGCATGATTTTAAATCTGGTCTTTTCCCCTTTTTTTGTCCTTTATTCTTGGAGACTCCTGGGGAAATTCACAAAAGTACAAATCTTAATCTATGATGAAACAGTTGTGGGAGGGTGGTGTTTGCCCCGGATGTGCGCCCTCTTGTGGCGGTCGCACGCTACTACAGACATATTAAACTTAATTTTCATTTTCATTAATTTTTCTTACCCGCTTTTTCCCTAATTCGGGGTCACGGGGGTCTGCTGGAGCCTATCCCAACTGGAACTTTAGTACAGCACTTCTGTTTATTGATTCGCACTTCTTCTGGTGACTGTTAATCAAATTAGTTTTTTATTATCACAGTTTTTACTACTTATGTTTAAGGCTCATTTATTGATGTAATTGTTCAGTATTTATTTTATGTAATGTTCTATTAAAGGGTTTTTTTAAACCTGCATACAAAGGGGGTTGTACAGAGGGACACAAATCTACAATCTCACCTAGGGCACCACCAGAGCCTGAGTCAGCCCTGTCTGTACACATAACAATAAACTTCTGAATCTTAAATGGTTGGATATTGTCTATAATTGTATAAATCATGGTTCAAAATTATACACGATCCATCTTTACAATTGGTGATGTTTTATATTCTAACAATAACAATCTCCTGAGAACATAAGGAGCAAGTACAAAAAAGCAGGGATTTTGCATACTGGTGATAGCTAAAAGAAATGTTTAAAGACTTTATTTACTAAAAACAATTTTCAGTATTATTAATATCTTACCGGTGCAGATGAATTCTATACTAGTGCTAATGGACAAAGCTTTTAAACACTGAAAAAGTAATAGGATTGTAAGCTATAAATAACAGGAATTAGGTAGAAGGACCTAACAGGCAGCTTTAATTTGCAGAGAAAATCAAAAATCAAGCTTTTTAATAGCAGAGGGTGTATTGACCTGGATCTCAATGTGAATCAAAAGTCGAAATGTGAAATGTTCAGATGATTATGGAGTTGTCTTGTCACTGGGAGAGAAAAGCCCAGCACATAAACAGTCCAAGCGCTAAAGCTGTTCCAGCTCCCACATTTAAGAGAATGGGTCTCCAATACAGCCAACTTTCTTTCTTCTTCTCTGCTTCACTCAGCTTCCGCTTTATCTGCTGGACCTTCTGTGCTGTGCTAGCTATCCGCTCCTCCCGATGACGCTTTCGTAAGCTACCAGAAGAAATAATGTTCCGTTAAATCTAATCGAATATTTCATTACAACTTGAGTAGTGTTACAGTTAAGTTAAAAAAAATGTAAAAGTTTTGAGTTTTATTAAAAGTTTAATTTAATTTCCACGTATATTTTAACATACACGTGGAAAACATGGAAGTGACGTGTAGATAGAAAAACAAATGTACACATAATCTATATACTTTTCTATTACTTCCAAGTCTTATTTCCTTTGATTCATTTTGTTTAAATGTTTATCGCTGTAGTTTGCCTGAGCCTCACCTAAGAATTTCATCGTACAAACGTTCACTGATGTCTATTCATATGACAGACAAACTTGAAACTTAAAACTTCAGTGTCACTGGAGAAGTCATGAGTAGGGGACGTACCTATCTGGTTTGAAATCTCGTTGCTTATCCTCCTTTACTGAACTCGTTTTGCCTCCTAGCTTTGAGTTCAGTCCAATCAGTTTATCTGGCTGTCCTGCTGTGTCCTGCAGCACAGGATCCATTTCAGTCTGGGGCTTCATGTTCTCTTTACACATCCTTTGCCATTGCTGCTGCTTCAGTACAAACAAACACAACAATGTCTTACGATGTTTGCTCAAATCACATTTTACCATCATGTCTAAGGAACATATTTAGTAGAATAATTAATAAGATACCTGGCATTTCTATGTACATGCATTATCCTACCTTCAGAAGAGAGTCACCCAAGATGTATTTGGCTCCTTCCATTATGGCCATGTAAGAGAAACGAAGCTGGTTTGGAGTTTGTATCAGGCCCATGCGATATTCCCTCATGTCCAACAGCACTTTTTGTACATCTACAGATGAAGCATCTTTCCTCTTTTCCATCTAAATACCAAAAACATTTTTAAAGAAAATATACTGACGGTCTGAAGGTCAAGAAAATGGAACCTTTTCTGTTAAAATATTACCAGCACTAGGCATGTGTCAACCAAGGAGAATGTCCCTGATCGTCCAATCCCAGCACTGCAGTGGACCACAGCTGGTCCATTCTTAGGCTCCAACGAGCCAGACTCTCGAACTTTAAACAAAAAGTTGAGGAACGATGCAGGGGACTCAGGCACACCAAAGTCTGGCCAAGTGGTGAAGTGAAAGTGGTAGATATCTCTTTTCTTGCCTGTCTAAATAAGTTTAAAAAAAAACATCACATTTACAGAAATCACCGTTAACCTCAATCATGTAAAGCGTTAATATTATTCCAGATTTACTAAGCTAGTGAAAAAAAAGCACAGAAGTACTAGATTAAAGGTGAAGCATTCAAAACCAGAAAATCTTGAAGACTAATCTTACTTTGATGTTCTGAATCTCGAGCACTCTTGTGGTGTAGTACGATTCAACATCTTCAGATACTAAAGTCACCACAAACCCATCGTCACTAAAATACATTTGTCCGTCCTCATCTGAAGGCCAGTACTGAGCACACTTCTCCTGTTAAAAACAGCCAAAACATTTGAAATAAACATTTTTAACATTAATTTAACTCAGAAATGTCTTTATGAAAAACATTACTTACTGAGCCTTTCTCGATGACTCTGTTAAGCATGATGACTGCTTTGGAACGCTGCTCCCAGATCATTAACCAAAAGTGACCGCAAGTATTAGTCAAGGGTCCCTGAGTAATACATACAAAAAACAATTCACTGACTGTAAGCTTACATTAATGCTTTAACAGAAATTGTGTCCCGGTCAGTGAAAAGGAGGAAATAACAGTTTCAATTATATTTAAACTGAATAAGCAGGTAAGAAGTCAAAATTGTTGTATTTAAAGAAAAAGAATTAGAATCAATTAGAATCCTAATTGATTAAACAGAATCATTTGTCAAATGATACTTAACTCTAATTATGTGTCACACCAAGAAAAAAGAACTGAATGACTACTTACAACAAACATGTACTGCAAAAAAAACCATTCATTGTGTATTTAAACGATAAAATGATTCACATATTAACATTTTAATGTAAATACGTTTTTTACATTGACAGCATTTGGCAAACGCTCTTAACCTTACATCGACTTACATTTGATCTCTTTTGTACAACTGAGGAATTGATGGTTAAGGGCCTTGCTCAAGGGTCCACAGTGGTTGCTTGGTGAAGGTGACAATCAAACCCAGGTCTTTCTGGTATCAGTCCAACGCCTTAACCACTAAGCTACCACTTCTCACAGTACTTTGTTGAACAATTTATTTGAAACAACTCAGTTAAATGTAAAAATAATAATAATAATAATAATAATAATAATAATAATAATAAAAGTTATTTTCCACCACTGAAAATGACATTTATGTGGATAGAATGCCAAAAGAGTCTTCATTTTAGCACATTCAAACATAAAAGGTCTGGTTTATTCATGCCTACATTCATTCATTCATTCATTCATCTTCTTACCCGCTTATTCCAGAATTCGGTGTCATGGGGGTCTGCTGCGCCTATCCCAGCACACATAGGGCGAGAGGTGGGGGTACACCCTGGATGGGTCGCCAGTC
>JAOTRA010000035.1:10026525-10049701 GCA_026260255.1 Pseudolaguvia tuberculata
CATCTCAGGGCAACACATAGACAAACAACCATTCACACACACATTCACTCCTATGGACAATTTACAATCATCAATTGGTCTGCATGTTTTTGGACTGTAGAAGGAAACCGGAGTACCCGGAGGAAACCCACGCAAGAGCGTGGAGAACATGCAAACTCCACACAGAAAGATCCCGGCCCGGGAATCAAAGCCGGGACCTTCTTGTTGTGCTATCCACTACGCCGCCGCACCGACCCTCATGCCTACATTACATGTTAATATTACATTGTGTCATTTGCTATTTGATAGATGCTTTATTAAATAAATAGATTTTTGCTTAAATATCTTTGAAGATGATATTACATTCAAAACCTCTTCTCCTTTCAGCTGCTCCCATTAGGGGTCGCCACAGCGGATCGCCCTTCTCCATACTACCCTGTCCTCTACATCTGCCGCTTTCACCCCAACTACCTGCATGTCTTTCCTCACCACAACCATAAAACTCCTCCTTGCTCTTCCTCTTTTCCTCCTGCCCGGCATGTCCCTTCTCTGCACATGTCCAAACCATCTCAACCTAGTATCCCTCACCTTGTCTCCAAAGCATCCGATGTGTGCCGTCCCTTTAGTAAACTCATTTCTAATCCTGTCCATCCTCGTGACTCCCAATGAAAATCTCAATCTTCAACTCTGCCACCTCCAGCTCCACCTCCTGTCTTTTTGCACACGCCACTGTCTCTAAACCGTACAACATTGCAGGTCTCACTACAGTCCTATAAACTTTCTCTTTCACTTTTGCAAAGACACGTCAAAGACACGTCGATCACAGATCACTCCTGCCCCTCTTCTGCATCCGCTCCACCCTGCCTGAACACTTTTCACCACTTCTCTAACATCTTTGTCCATCTTTCTAAACTACATCACCTTTTATTAAAAAAAATAATCCAAAATATTTTGTTTCTCCAAAATATTTTTAAGGAGCGCTGTGGCAAAAATGCTTGATCGTACAGCCACGATCGTATAATTAAATCTGTAATGAGTTTTGCTACAGAAAACTACAAGGATGAGCTTAAGTGCAAACAGAATTATTCTGTTAAACTCGTCTTGGTACATAAGCACATGTAATCATTTTTACGATAGTAATGCTTTTTGTTCCACTACAGCCACAATTTCAAAATCATTGTATAATCTTGATCTTTTTTCAAGCACATTTTCCCTTAAAAGATCTCAAGTTTGACAGGGATTAGTACACATCGAAAGCACAGTTAATGTGTTTTCATACCTGAGTCAGGATGTAGTTTCTTTCAGCTTCCTCCATGCTTATTAAGCTTGCATTTATGTAGTCATTTTCTAAATTTTCTAATCTTACCCGACTGTGATCATCTGAAAAAGGACACCAGAAAATATGTGCAGGAATGCAATTGTATAATAATAATAAAAGTGCATAATGTCAATATCTTTTTAAGCAACAGATGTCCTCATACAGCGAGAGCAGCAGTACAGAGAAAAGGCAAGACAATAACGCCATTCAATGTCATATGACTGTGATGTACAGAAAGTTTAAAGTACATTAAAACTACTATTCTATGTTTCCTTTTAATAATTTACTGACCTGTTTTTAAAACCCCTTTACTTTTCCATCAAAGTAAATATTCTCCATCAAAGAAACTAAGAGCACAGCATTTCTTTTCTAATGTTGACTATATGTAACATTTCTTGAGCCAGAACTACATCGATTTATTTATATCCGGTGTAAGTGTTCACCCATTTCTATATGACTTCTTCCTCTCCTTACGGTTGCTCCCGTTAGGGGTTGCCACAGTGGATCGCTCTTCTCCAAACTCACCGTGTCCTCTACATCTGCCCCTTTCAGCCCAACTACCTGTAAGTCTTTCCTCACCACATCCATAAACCTCCTCTTCCTCATTTCATCCTGCCCTGCACCTACATCCTCAGCATTCTTCTACCAATATACTATATATATATATATATATATATATATATATACACACACACACACAATATATATACACACACACACACAATATATCTCACCTTGTCTCCAAAACATCCTATATTCACCGTCCCCCTAATAATCTCATTTCAAATCTTGTCCATCCCAATGAAAATCTCACCACTTCTATATGACTGTTATATGTAAATGTTTGATGACTTACATGGGCTGACATCTCTGTATCTGTTCCTGTTTCGATTTTCTGGGAATTTTGCCACTTTGAAGGAACATTCCTGAGACTGGTTACGGATTTCCTAAAAAGAAATGTTTGTCCAAATGAGAGTTAGAGACCGTCCTCTACTTTTAACTGACAACGTGTTTATTTGTACAGCAAATGCATGCTGATGGGTGGTCAGGTATTTATAATAATAAAAAATATCTCTCTTAGAAGTGGATGAAGCTGTGGATCAATCATGAAGACTGTGCAGAACAGAGACTCATAGTAATTCCTATGCTGTTAGTTTGCACTGTAAAGGAGAAGAGCTGTCGCTCAGTTTAGGCTCACAGTTCTTGATAAAGCCCCAGGCAGTTCTAAGAAAAACAGCTATCTACAAGCGTTTCACAGGAAGCGTCAGTGTGTTATTGCAGCACAGCCTGTTTCACCTCTGCAGTCTGTTCTACACTATTCACTTTCTCTTCTTTTATATCCCTTTTTGTATAACTCCTTTTATTTCATAAACACGTATAAAATCGCTGTAGGATTGTTATTATTTTTACTATTATTATCATATTTTTAATAAAGAACATGATCACACACATGGTTTAAATGAGAGATATGTATTCTGGCTGTCACAAATTCTATCTGTATCCCACGCATGCGCACATTCAGCTAAATACTGTAAACCAGGTTAACAGCTTAGCACGGTATTAAGTAGCGTATAAGAAGAAGACGTTCGACTAACTTACGTTATAAAGATTTTGCCATTGTCCCTGTGAATCAACGTCCTCGAACTCATCCTGCTCCATTTTTACTTTGGTTTTGTCATTTAAAAGGCTGTCACACGGAAGCAAACAGCTCTTCGTTCTCAGACGTAGGGATGAGAACAATTAAGTAGGAAGGAGCCTGCATTTCTGTGTTCACTTGTGCTCAAAGGAATAAAAAATGTGTTACGTTTCGTGTCCCTCGGCTACTTCCGTAGCTAGGCTAAAGCTCAGAGACGCTAACAAAAAGTCCCGCCCACTTCCACTAATAGCCAAGTCCCGAATGGCTTCAGTCAAAACAGACGGAGGAAACCTTGGTCTAATAACCAAGGCCACTTGAACGATATAGTAAATAGGAAGTTGTTCGGGACGACGGAGCTCCACAGGATAAACATTCACCAACATAATCTGCCGATTTATTAAATTATTTTACTACATTGTGTGCAGTATTAATGAGAATGTGACGTAATTGTCACGTGATTTAATGCAAACACCTATCCTGCTGCTAGTAATAGTTTAAGAATACGTAATAATATTCATTCATTCATCTTTTTACCCGCTTATTCCCTAATTCGGGGTTACGGGGGTCTGATGGAGCCTATCTCAGTTCACATAGTGCGCAGGGGTAAACCTCGGATAAGTTGTCAGACCATCTAAGATCTGCATATAGACAAACACGCGCCGTATGTGTGCTGGGATAAGCACCAGCATACCCCCGTGCAAGTAATGAATGAAGACGAATGAATTATTATTATTATTAATAATAATAATAATAATATATGATTCATAATTAATAATGATTCATAATACGAACTTTTCTTATTGTTTAAAATATTGTAACGTTGTTATTGTCAACTTTGTCTTTCATGTGATGCTCCTGTTGAGGGGTATTCCAGAGAGCAGAGGGGTATTCCAGAGAGCAGAGGGGTATTTCAGAGAGCAGAGGGGTATTCCAGAAAGTTCCAGGTTTTGTGACTTACCGAGATAAGTTTACTTGGATAACCTCAGCTTTCGGTTCCAAAAACGGAAGTATCTTTCAGGATAGGTTAAGTTACCATAGCAACTTGTGCTGTGACCATAACCTGATGGTTTACTTCAGGATTAGTTGGTTTCAGAGCGGTGACTGAACATGGCGTGTCCGTTTGAAGATGATTTAGTGGACGAAGAAGCACAGATTATACGGGAGTCTTTTTCGCCGTAACAGACTGATAACACCACATATCCATGTGTTTTCTTATCCGGATGAATATTTGCTGGAGCAATACCGGTTTTACAAAAAGTCATTTATTTATTTAAGGAATCTTTTGAAGCCGTTTATATGGAATGTGACACATGGCGGAGCAGCGCTTAGCACCGAGCAGTTTCTGTATTGCCCTTCGGTTTTTGTACATGTACATTTGGGAAAGGCGACTGTGTGTAGGGCAGTTCGGACAGTAAGTGTTGCACTCAAACGCCTTTTAGGTACTTTATAGTGCAGTTCTCTGTCCATAAACCTCTGATAGTCATTAAAGAGAATTCCACACAGGAACAGGATGTCCTTTCCATTATTTTACTTCACAGTTACAATTACATAACAATACTTATTAATATACTGAATACAGTCACAATCATTACAATGTTTCTAACTATATATCCTCCAATTTCAGGGTTCCCAAATGTGATTGGGTGAATTGATGGAACCCACATTCCTATTAAAGCTCCTTCAGTCAATGAAGCTATAAGACTGTGTTAATAGGAAGTCAATGCATATAGCATCAATGTGCAGCTAACCATAGATTAGATTTGTTAAATCTTAAATAATACTGATTACTGTTCCGCACTAAATAGGTCATATGTAATGCCAACCACATCACAAACATTAAAGCCAAATGGCCAGGATCTGTACATGATGCCAGACTTTTTAGGAAATCATTGTTGTACCCCAAATGTCACAGTATAACTTTCTTTTGATTCACTGTCATGCAATTAATGTTATGTAAATTATACACTTAATGGTTACTTGCTGGGAGACAGAGGGTATCCTTGTCTGCCATATCTGATAACACCCTACCTTGAACCTGAGCCTGGACCACAGGCACAATTCAACCTGGCCCAATGCAGAACACAGGTCAGGGTGGAGATGACTATTGGCATCTTGAAGGCAAGATTTCAGTGCTTACGTGTGCTCAGGGTCAGGTCAGAGAGGGCATGTGACATTACAGCTGTGTGTGTTGTTCATCACAACATCGCCACAATGAGAGGTGAGAGGGCCCCGCTGACCAAAGTGTTGGCAAGGTGGTACGAGACATGATTGGTATGAGTCAAAGGCTGTTTGTTCTTTCTTTCTTTCTTTCTTTCTTTCTTTATTTGCTGTATTAAAAAAGTGAATTTATTGCTGAATTTATACTGTTTCCCACCTTAAAGCTGGTGCTCCAGGAATTCTGTTTCACTGCTGGCCTTTATGACACTACGTTTTCTAAGGTCCATCTCAAGGTAAATTTTTTTAAATTTGGCTTAGAAGAAAAGCTCTTTGGCAGGCAACTACAAACACAAAATAATTCAACATGATTGACATTTGAAGTTTTAATACAAACACAGACTAAATATTAACATGAGAAATGATAGCTGCAGAAATGTTCTTACACTGCCAAGATTCTTGGTGGAGGTAGATTGACCCTCATCTTCATTTAAATCCCCAGCAATGTCCTGTAAAATTGCAATGACAATGTCTCATTCAAAAAAAAGTGGCAAGTGTTGATTTTATCCATTAATCATTGATATACAGTGAAGTTATCAATACATCATGAGTAATATTGTGATATACTTACTTTTGACTAAACCACTTGTGTTGGTAGCAGAGTCTAACGAACTGTCCCCCTGGAATCCCATCTATTACAGGTCGTATTTTACTAAGGGACAGTGCCATTATTATTCATTTATTAAGGAACCCCACCTGTTTTACGGACCTCGGCCTTTTTTCTATTGACTACATAGAAAACGACATTAAATGTAATATTTTATTACATGACAGTTTAGTAAGTTGTTACCTTGATAATACAATATTATCTTGTTGGAGAAGGTTTATCTTTCATTTTGATCTGGTTCACCTGATAAAATAAGAACATTATGTATAGAAACTCGTTCTTTTGCTGATGCAGCCGTGTTACTTTTTTAGTGACGATGGTTTATTATTAAAAATAGTATTTTTGTGTCTTTTACTATGAATGTAAATTCAAATCGTTTAATGATTGTTTTGTAGTTTGAATAAGAGCGCTAATAGACTCAACTGTGTTTTAATTAGAATTAAATTTTTGGCATATATTAAGATAAGATGTAGTTCACAAGATCTAAAATCAAAATCCGTAAATCCGGGCGGCGCAGTGGCGTAGTGGTTAGCACGGTCAGTTCACGGGCTTTCTGTGCGGAGTTTGCATGTTCCCCCGCATAGGTTTCCTCCGGGTACTCCGGTTTATTCCCACAATCCAAAAACATGTACATTAGGATGATTGGTCATTCTAAATTAGCCATAAGAGTGAACGTGTGTGTGAGTGGTTCGACCTGTCCAGATTGTACCCCTGCCCCTCGCCCTGTGTGGGCTGGAATAGGATCCGGCAGATCCCCGTGACCCAGAATTAGGGAATGAGGGGTTATGAAAATGAATGAATGAACGATTGTAAATTTGCACAGTACTGACTGCGCGGTTTCCACGTCATGCCGCTAACGTTTCAAACAAGTCAACGCTTCACACGATTGGTTCTTTATTTCCATTATTGAAACCCGTTGCGCCAATGAAATTGTAGAATACTCACAAAGGCCCGCCCAGAAAAAGAAATTTAGAGGCGGGCTGCTTCGGGGTACAAGCTGAACTTTGTTTGATTTTTTGCAGCGTTGTTGTCGACTGTTGGTGTAAATGAGGTGTTTGCTAAAAGGATCTCCTCCACGATTAAAACAAATCCTACAATTGTCTAAGAGTGTGTATGCTGGAGCAATTCTTTGCATATCACACGTTCTTTTGAAATCTTTTTTCTCTGAAACCGATCCTATGACATAATTTGCGGACATTTTCCGAAGCTGTTCGCTGCTGCATGTCGCTGAATAGACAGTATTGAAAAGAAATGTTTGTATCGTCAAGGTGAGTTAAAATCAACTTTATAATTAGCTTATAAGCTTGTAAGTGATTTATGCAGCCGAATAAGTTATTGATAATAATAATAATAAAAATAATACCCAATCTGTGCCTTTCTGTCATGGCTGAATTTTAAGCTAACGGCAGCTATGCATTTATCTTAGCCGACAAACTGTAGTTGGTTCGATTTTCACGCTCTTCTACGTTTTAATATTTATCAAGGTTAGACATATTTACCGATTTTTTTGTACACTTTTTATTATTTACTTATTCGTGGAAATATTGTTAAAGTAGCTATTAAAAAATGAAAAGCAAAGCTTTTATGCTGTAATATAGTGCCCGTGTGTATGCATGTGTATATAAACAAATGTATTAACCAGCGAACAGTTAAAAGCAGGGCAGACTTGTATCATATTTCATTAAAGACAACAAAATAAACCCGTTGTCTACTTTTAAAACTTTGTTACTCATTAAATGAACCAAGTTTGGTTTTGTGAACGGCTTTAATATTTAAGTCACCCTTTTTTGTGTATATTTATTTGCAGTCTTTACCCCATGTGACATGCTGTTGTGCTGCTGAGTCACAGTCATGGATAATTTCCGAAACCTGGAGGATGAGACATTTCCCAGCTTTGACACGTCTTTAGGTAGCAGCGGCCGTACCACCCTGGGAGATGTTTCGCTGGGCTCCAATCTGGGGTTGCCTATAGCTGCTTCTACTGTAGCTAAAAGTAGAGCTTCAGCAGACAACAGGTGTCAGACTCAGTTTTTTCTGTTTTCTATGGATTACATTGGTGTGAACTGTGCAGATGCAGCAGTCTAACATGTTGTGTCAAACTGAGCAGTAAATTAGGTTGACAAATGATCATGTGTTTTGGTTTGTGAACATCTCTAACTCTGTAGCTTAGGGTTTAAGGTGTTGAGCTGTTAATTGGAAGTTTAAGGTTCAAGTCCCAGTACCACAGAGCTACTACTGCTGGGCTCTTGAGCAATGTTCATAACCTGTAATTGCTCAGTTGCATAAAGGATATGGGAAAAAAAAAGTCACCACCTGGATTTATCTAAGCATAAGATCTTGGGTTGCTGCAGCTGGTCAGGTCAAGGTTCAGAAACTGTATATGCTCAAAGAATGAGGTCAGCTGAATACACTGAATGACCAGGTTATTCAATCAATGGATTCTTTCTTCTTTGATGACTTTGGCAGATTCCAGGATTCATCTGGCTCAAATTGCAAAAGAGTGGTTCAGGAAGCATTGGACATAATTTTTACTCATGGATTGGCCACCACAGGGTCCAGACATTAACCCCATAGAGAATCTTTGGAATGTGCTGGAGAGAGCTTTGCTCAGCAGTCAGACTCTACCATAATCACTGCAAGATCTTTTAGTGCAAAATTGGATGAATTAACATTGGATGGAAATTAATCTTGTGAGATTGCAGAAGCTTATCAAAACAATGGCATAGCGAAATAAGCTAAAGGCGGTTCAACAAAATATTAGTGTGACCTTTTTTTGCTGGTGGAGACTTTTTTTTTTGACAAGCAGTGTATTGAAGTCACTGGATAAGGGTAAATGTAATGGAGAACATGTCTTGAAGGGATTAAAATATAAATGGCCACTTAGAATATTGTTGAATATTTTTTTTTTCCTTCGTCTGCTCCCTTTAGTGGTCGCCACAGCGGATCACCCTTGTGATCCGCACATTCTACTTGGCGCCTTTTTACACTGGATGCTCTTCCTAACACAACCCTCCCTTTTATCCAGGCTTGGGACCGGTACTAACGATGCACTGGCTTATGCTGGGTTTTCATGGGCAATTTAGACTCACCGATCCGCCTAATGTACATGTTTTTGGACTGTGGAAGGAAACCGGAGTACCCAGAGTAAACCCACATAAGTGTAGGGAGAACATGCAAACACTGAATAGGAAGATCTCGACCCAGAAATCGAACCTGGGATCTTCTTGTCGACCACAAGAAGGCCATGAGGCGACCGTGCTAACCACTACCCTGCTGTGCCACCCTTTGCAGCCATGTTTATTATGTTGCATAACATGTCTTGCATTTATTCTTGTGCTTGATATTGAGTCAATGTTGCCATACAAGTGTTGTTTTAATTCCATAATTGTACTTACATTTACATCAGTTCTAGAAAAGAAAAAACACGAAACAGAAAACAATGCACAGTTATATGGTAGCTATATTTAAGCCTGATAAAATTCTTTCTCGTTTGCTTTCAGGTTAACTGAAGTCCATGCCTCTTACATGGAGCCTAAGCTGCTTCCTGGCTCAGCTCTTGGAAATTTTGCTCTTAGCTTCAAAGATGATTTGTGAGTGTTTACTTCAGATTCGTGCTGTACCCTTATTTTTAAAATAATTTTAGAGAATAATAATATAATGGTCTTTATTTTTTATTTTATTTCAGGGACAATGCAGATGACTTTATAGCAGCTAATCATTTCTCTGGCCTGTTGGTGAAGGTTAATTTGGATGAGTCTGAATGTGTGTCCCCATCTAAAGCTTCAGCTGTGGTTGGTGCGGGAGCTTCCATTATGCCTGCTCGGCCATCTAATTACCCCTATGGTACTAAACTTGTGACAATGAACCTAGACTCAAGTGTATGCCAGTTTGAGCTTTTTTAATGGATAAACTAGATTATCACTAATATTGCCTTTCTTTTGTTGAAAAAAATGTTTTACAGATATTTCCACTGGCCTATTGACATTTTCTCATATTGGAGCTAAAGAAACTAGTCAGGTAACATGTCACATTTGTTAAATAATTTTGTAATCTGGTCATAGCTTTTTCTGTATGTATGAATTAATTCCATCATGTTTTAGGCTGTGTTGGCTCCAATACCTATAGAAGAGGGCCCAGATAGTGAAGCTGTGGACAGTGACGGGATGAGTGGCAGTGTTGCAAGCTTCCTGTTCAATGAGAAGCTTATGTCACTTGACAGCATGAACAGTGATGTTACAGGTAAATCAGTATGTCTGCTTAAATTGTTTAATTAACTGAGTTGATGCTCAGAGAATAAAAAGATTAAGAATAAGAGATTTTGCTTTATGCTTTATAGTTGTTTTAAAAATATTACCAAAATAAATTTATTGCAGCACAATATTTGAAATAAAATTGCGATAATGTTTTTTGATATCCACACTTGACAGGGCACCTGCTGCAAGGAATGTGCTTGTTTAATGTTTATCTTTTTTTGTGTTTAATGTTTCTGTTCTTACATAGATGATGACCTTGATTTAGAAAACCTTCATGATGATGACTTACAGCTGTATTTCAACAAGCTCATTCCTCCCGCTATGCAAAGGGGTCGAGTGGAGGGCCAGGAGATTCCAGCTGCTGTAAGTTGTCGGTGTAAAAAAAAATTGGTTGTGGTGCATCCCATGATGGCTTGTTGGCTATTTATATAATGTATTCCGGCTCACTAAACTGTAGACAATTCAGAAAGCCTGAAAGCTTGTATGCAGTTTTTGTAATTGTATCTACACTGCATGGTTTTATCTTTGTGGTATCCTGATAATCACACACCTCTGTACATTTACTTTCTATATTTATTCTTTTTTGTTGTTATAACAACCACTAATATTTCCAAAAACAGTCGATGAGACTTTAGAATTTTGTACATGTCACCCTCTTTTAGGAATTAACTGACAGTCAAGCTAATTCACCTCAGCCTCTTGTTACTGAACCAGATAAATCACCCAAGAACCGAAGCAACTTTCTAAATGAATCTGATACGGTAAGGATTTAAGAGTTTTTCAATTAATTATGGCAATATCATCAACTAATTAAATAGATCTGTGGGGTTGAAGAAATGTATAGTGATTGTTAACTGGTCATGGACATGAACTTCAAAACAAGCCAGTATTAAAAATATTTTTTTTTTGTATAGGAGGATTTTTGCATGCCTGATGTGCGCTTAGCTGCCACAGGTATGGATTCATGTCCCGCTAGTGATGAAGACACAGAAGATGAGTTGGAAGCCTCTCAAAACCGTAGCAGAGCTCGGCTGTTGCCCAGCACCTCTAGACAACTGGTACATTTAAATGCAAACTTAATCATTTTTTAAAATAATGTAGAACAGCAAAGTAGATGTAAGGACAGTTAGTTGGACTAGCAGTGTTGATTAGTGCGATTTCATAACCAGGATTTGATGATTGATTCGCAAGCATTAATGTGTAATATAGAAAGGGGTAATGAAGATATTGAATTGTTTGTTAATTTCAGTCTCTTACAGAATTTAACGGAAAAATAATGACAAATTTTGCTATTCTGTGACTGTTTGTACCCACTTTATATGTTGTATACATACAGGTGGGTGAATGCCATCAGCCTCATTTTAGGCCAGGCCTGGAGGGTGGGAGCTCGGATGATGAGTCTCAAATGAGTACACAATTTACATTCCCCGGGACAGGCATTGAACAGCGGTGCTCTGCTGAGGGACAAGTGATTGACTTGCCAATAACAGGTAAATGTAAAAACAAAATTCTCTGCTCATTCATTCATCTTCTTACCCGCTTATTCCCGAATCCAGGGTCATGGGGGTCTGCTGCGCCTATCCCAGCACACATAGGGCGAGAGGCAAGGGGTACACCCTGGATGGGTCGCCAGTCCATCTCAGGGCAACACATAGACAACCATTCACACACACATTTGCTCCTATGGACAATTTAGAATCACCAATCCACCTAATCTGCATGTTTTTGAACGGTGGGAGGAAACCGGAGTACCCGGAGGAAACCCACGCAAGCACAGAAAGATCCTGGCCCGGGATTCAAACCTGGGACCTTCTTGTTGTGAGGCGACCGTGCTAACCACTACACCGCCGCTCTGCTGATTTATTATAGTAAATGTACCATTGAACAAGAATAGTTATACTGTATGTAACCTGACATTCATGAAACACTTTTGTTTTAGGTGATGGTGGAGGGGGTGATGGGAGCAGTGGTAGTGAGGAAGATGGAAATGGAGGTGTATCTACAGTCCCTCCACCCAGTGGTATCCAAACCACGTACGATGTGCTTCGAGGACTGGGAATTGTGGGAGGAAGTGAAACGGGCAAGGATGCACATCAGATGTGCTCACAGATTCCTGCATTTCTCTCAAATCTGCACAGCCAGGTAATCCAAGTTATAATATGTATGCACATTTAAATTGTAGTTGCACTACAATTTTTCTTTAAGTAGTAGATTTGCCCTGTATTTAATAATCCTGATTCATTGTAATCTTTTTAATAGTTAATGCATGTTGAACCATTGACCTTCTCATGATGCCTTAAATAAGGTTGTGGAAAGGTTTATGGAAAGATTTGGTAGAAGCCAAATCTGCACCTATAATTTTTGTGGTTTTTCTAGATGGGTGACCGGGTGGGTCCAGTGGGTACAGTTGAAACGGAATCTTCTATTCAAGATGCTGGACCAGCGAGACCTCACACTCCATACCAATGTGTGACTTCATATATGGAAGAAACTCTGGTGAGCTTTGAATTATCTTTATCTAGTAACCTGTAAAATCTTTGTGGAATGTAGTGGTGTATAAAAACTTGTATTGTGACCTTATATAGTGACTTTATTGCATAATCAAGTAATGTTAACCATCTGCCTTTGCTACGCCACTGTATCAGATGTTTTATTATGCCAAGTGAGTTTTTCTTTTACGCAAGTGTCATTTAATGAATGCCTTTTTTAAACCAGAATGCCATGGATGGTTCACTCCCGGGTGCAGTAGCTTTGGAGGAACATTTTGACTCCATGTACCTGAGACCTCGTGGTGCGTGTGCCCTACGGGAGGCTTTTTCCCTTCAGGGCACTCAGAATGAATTTGACTTCTCTTTTGACAAACAAGCTCTTGAAGAGAGCAAAGTTGGCGTCGGTCAAGGGCATACAATCAACTTTAGTGATCTTGGCCTTCACAATTGTAATGAAGCTGGACAAAATGATATTTGGAATCAAATATCACTTTCTGGTGGTGCTGAGTTTCAACAAGGTTTGATACACTTTCACAACAGAGAAATTCTAGAAATAACCTATAGCTCAAATGACTAGTAAAATCTGTTTTCACTGTTTCTGACCAAATAATAACCTTACATTAATAGAGTTGTTTACTATTGTTGTGCGTTATGAATTTAAGCCCTGTACTACTTTTGGTGTCAAACCATTTTAAATCTTGTGCTCAAATCTTCTTTTATAGGTGCAAATTCTACTCATGTTGTCTACCAGAATGAGGATGGGAAGTGGGTGACTGATCTAGCCTACTACACTTCATTTGACAAAGAGACAAATATTCCTAATGATATTGCAAATCAATTGCAGTCTGAGAACTTTGTTGGTGGTGGTAAGTACAATTGTCAATTAATGCCTTTGACACTTTTTTAGTTTTTCCTGTATGTTCTAAGCTTTACTGATTTGTTTAGACCAGGCTATGGAAAAGATTATTGAAGATCAAGAAGAGTTTGAGAAAGAAAACCAATTCATGCAGGTAAGACTTGCTACCTTTGCTTCTCCCTTACTAATAAACCATAATGTGATCTGAACCTTGAGTTTTGCGATTCGTTGCACCACTAGTACGTAGTATGTATGCATGCATAGTTACAAAATTTTCTTCCTCTAATAATAGGAGGAACAAATTGAAGCAGTCAGTGAAAGTGTACTTCTTGGTGACACTTCTTGGAAACTTCCCACTAGCAGCCACGTCCTGATGAGAGCCTCCCAAGTCTCAACTGAATTTGAGAAGGGTGACCAAAGTTATTTGCGTATATCCCTGGGGAATTTTTTTGAGCGGAGATCTGAGGCATTGGGCTGTTTGGGGGGCAATGACGAAGACATTAAAAGGGTGAGAACAACAATATAGGTTACAAAAATGCTCGAATAAATGCATAAACCTTCATGAGTAATGAATAACTAATGTTTACCTTATTTTTCCCGCTCAGCCTTCATTTGGTTATATCATCAATTCTCCTGAGAAGAGAGAACCGTTTGCTTTGATCCGGCCCTCTGATTTCTCTTCCAGAGGAAGCTCTGTTCACAGTGAAACACTGCAGCTCAGTAATGCTGATGATACCATGAGTCCAGGTATATTTTCTTTAATTCTCTGACTAGAATGGAATCCTGATTTTTTGCAAATGCTAATTTAGCATTTTAACCTATAGAAGATTTGGAGAAGACTCTTGAATCTACACCAGTTGAGCAGCCACAAAAGGCAAAAGATGTCCAAGTATGACATTATTCACCGAAAAGTATAATTGTCAAACTATTTACAGTGCAATAAGCATTTAACTGTTTACCTTTTTTTGCAATAGAATTCAGAGGTGTTACCAATGGATACTAATGAGAACTCCAATCCGAATTCTGAATCAAACTCCAGTGGCTGTATAACACTTAGTATCAGTACAATTGCTTCAGCTATTGCAGATGCTTCAATAAGCTCAGATCCTGCCCAACTTGCAGCAATGATTCTGGAATTATCGAAAAATAGTCAATTACAAAGGAAGAGAATGGGCGAGATTTTATTGACCCCTGATCCTGAAAAACTGCATGAAATGAATGACCTTCAAAAAACCTCATCACTGGGTGACCTTAGTGCTCTTGACATGGAAAAATACCTGAAGAAAGCAGAAGTATCCAGCAGTGATAGTGATACTACCAGCTCTCAGTCCTGTCTTGATATTCTCAGCTTGGCAGACAGTCTGGGTAACTCTTGCAGACCTACGCAGAGACTGACTCCTTTACCTTTAACCATAGGTTTTCATGCAGAAGAGCAATCGACATCTAAAGATGTTGCAAAGAAAAATCATATTTCACCTATTAACACATCAAAATCTACAGACATTGTGTCTGAAGTTAAAAGGACTGATGGCAGAAGAAGTTTTATTCCACAACTGAAGAATACCTGCATTCCAACAGCCACAACTCACTCTGGGAGGAGATCAGCAGGTGCAGGGCAAACAAGTGACTGCTCCATACCAACAGCAGAAATCAGGAATAGCTCAGAGTCCAAGGCCAAAACAAGCACAGGACAGGTTTCTGATTCAAGCCACCTTTTCAAAAGTAATGACACCATTTCAGATTCAATAGATGGCCCGAAAAGCTCTGACAGATGTTCAGAGTTATCTGCACTAAGACACGTGCCACACAAACCCCAAAGTAAAAATGATATGTGGCAAACAGAGATGTCCTGCGCAAAGCAGACACAATCACCAGGAAGTCCAAAAGCTTCTCAGTTTAGTGCAAAAAAGAAACATGATGGACAGAATTTTTCAACCAATGATGCAAATCTTAGTAAGTTTGTTTCATATTTTACTATTTAATATTTACATCATTTACCATTGTGATTTTAGTTTAATAATTCTTATCTGCTATGAAATCGCAAGATCATCGTTTGATAATTTGGTGTGATTTTTGTGGATTAATTTTTTGTGTTTAAAGGCTCGCCTGAGCGTCATGCCTCTGGTTTTGTGGGGGCTAGCCATTGTAGCTTCAGACCATCCACTTCTCCACTTACTCATTCCAGCCCGAGCCAGACTTCATTGCCTAGTGTATACGGGTAAACTCTTCTGCTCAATGGTTGTTTTTTTTTTAAGCCTGTGGATGGGCAGCAAAAATAGCATTATGTACTTAAATTTAATGTAGTATATGTTGCATTTTAAATAATGCAACCCATTTGTATTGTAGAGACCGGTCTCCTCCTTCTAGTAATGGTATGTGTGAAAAAAGTCCTGGGACTGACCCACTCTCGCCTCAGTCTCACTGTTCTAGTCCATCCATCAGCAGACTTACCTACCTGTCTATTAATGAGAACACTTTACTTCCTACACCTAATATTCATCAGGTGAGTTTTATATTGAATCCTTAGGCTTGTATGTTTCAGCAGTGAATGTTTTTAAATAAAAAAGAAAAAAAAATCTTGAATGTTTAGGCTCAATAGGTTATAAAAGACAGCTTCCATATACAACTGTTTTGCATTTTAGTGACCAGCTATTTTATTGTGTCAAACTTCGAGGGAGAGGACTGTCATATTACATGTCATTAAATACAAATAAAAACTACGTTTAGTCTATGCAGACTTTCATGTTATTAAGTTTTGTGTTTAACTGCATTTTTTTTTCTGCCGTAGAATAACTCCATGTCTTTGAGTACCACCATTGTCAGGGCAAGTCCCACACCACCAGTGGAACCTGTTGATGCAAATAAACGCCAGACTCATAATGGGGAGACAAATTTGCAAACATTTCATGCAGAAATTCCTGTCTCAAAGCAACAGACATCAAAACATGGCTCGTGCGTTCAAAATAAGTGCAATACTAAAGGACTAGAGGATTACAGGCGTGAGTGCGGGCCAATGAATTGCCAGTCCAAGTCTCACCCAAGTCTATACATGCAGGTTCATACCAGTCAGCCTGGTGGAAAATTGGAGCAGAGTAATACAAACGTGTCTGGATCACTGAGTGAGAGGTGCCCTGGTTCACAGTATGGTCCTTCCCCTACTTCTTACAAATCGGAAGCTTTAAGGTTGGCTCCAAACTCCCAGGGTGCTTTGTCAGACCTAAATTGTGGTGTACCAAACCTTCTAACCAGCCGGTCACTCTTCAGCAATCACGTATCACAACAGTACCTGAGCACAGAAGGGTCCTTGCAGGCTTCTTCCTATCATTTAGGGCCTTTAGCTGGATCGTATGGAGTGCCAGCTGTTATGCATGGTGCTAATCCACAGATTGCTCATGTCCCTGGATCAACAAGTTCAGTCTATATGACTGCTGGCCAACATCCTTCTCATCAGTACCCCATAAGCAAACCTTATGGACATACCATCATGGGAGCATGGTCTGCACAAGATTTGGCTGATCTCCGAAGTAAGTGTTTGTTTGTTTATTTTGCAGGTAATTCTGTGTTCTTTTTAGTTTTAATTGTAGCTGTAATAAGATCATTTATTGTTGATCTAGTATCTAAACAGACAAACATCTACTGTTTTTTTTTTTTTTTTTTTTTTAACTCGCTCATGTGTAATAGTAAAATGTTAAATAACATTGCTGTTACTTGCATTCCTTCAATTGTTTTAACCTACTTCTTTTGATGGCCTTATATCGATTAAGTATATTTTCCTTACCAGGCCAGGTGGTTGTTCCAGCTGAATTAAAGTTTCCTGGTTCATGTTGTGTGGGCATTGCGTGCCAGACATCACTAAGCATCTTTAACCCCTCTGAGCGCTGGCAACAGGTGGCGATATCTGTAGTAAATCTGTCCATCGATGGAGAGAAGGTTTGAACTCATTTCAGTCATGACTTGCCATTATTGTATTTCTCAGTCTCAAATGTTTTAACTGCTTGTGTTAGTATGAACTCAAATGTATGTTATTTCAGTTTTTACTTTGGAACTTTTTGTGCTTGTACCATTTAATTCAAGTCTTTAAGAAAAGATATTATATACCACTATAATAATTATTATGCAATACGTTTTATCTATGACAGGTGAACTCACTCCCGTACCAGTGGTTAATTGTGAAAAATAAGACTGTTATTGGGCCTAAAAGTACAGAGGAGCAGAAGGTGCTGTTAATTGCTCCAAGACCTGGCCTCTACCAGTGTACTCTCAGTGTGTCATCATGGCCTGCTTCTGCTGAGAGAGAGGCGGTGGCACAGGCTGAAGCCTTTGGCAAGAAAGTAGTACTCATTGCTGTGGCTGAGAATCCTACAATAGAAGTGTGTTTTCTGTGTTGTTACTGTAGATAAAAATAAAGCTGTAAATTCTAGTTTAATTTGCAGAAGATAATTACTTTTTAACTACTATTTTATATAATAGGTTGATGTTGGCAAGACTGGTTGTCTGGACTTTGGAGACCTTGCAGGTGGCAGTGTTAAGTCTCTGCCACTTAAAATAGTGAACAGGACCCGAGCAACTGTACCTGTTCGCCTTGTTATAAGTGCGGTTAGTGAATGTTATGTATGTCTTGTCGTGTAAACTGCCTGATTATCTACCCATTATTTGTATTTGGGTTTTTTCCCTACAGAATGCTTCTGCCTGGCATTGCTTTAGCTTCTCCAAGAGTCCTGTCTCTCTGACACCTGATGGCACTCTCCATTCTGGTGGGAATTTGACCACTATTTCTGTTATAAACCATGTGATGCATTCCAGCTGTGGAGATGTAAGTATGTAACCAAAGGAAAAACTCACCCATGCTTAATTTTACTGCACTATGCTAAGCTAATTGTATTTTTGTTAACAGAATCTAGACAGCTTTATTGTTTGGGTTCACTTTAATGCACCGCAAAGATTCAATACAAAAATAGGTACAGTGCTGGCTTTATTTAATACGTTTTATTTGTTTGGTATTAGTTCACAATGCTTTTTTTTTTTTTTTTTTTAATTAATTATGCATTTGTCATGTTACACAGGTGAATTAGGTCCACCAGATAAATTCAGTGCTCGTGTGGATATCGAGGTAGACAGTCCTGGTCCCAGTCATGTGATCCAAAGTGTTCCTGTCAGAGGGAGGTCTGGGATAGCCAGAGTTCATGCTCCTAAGGATCTACAGGTAGAAAGATGCCGTTTACTCGATTTGGACCAAGCTTTTTTCCCCTACATCCAAGCTTAAGATTCAAATAGTTGTGCAGATCTAGAAGTAGAACATTCAGGTTGACTGGCTTTACATTATGCCATTTGTGGTGTTATTACATTTATTTGTGCTCTGTTTGTCTTTTAACTGTTCTTTACAGACTGTTTGTCTTCAGTCTCAATTGGGTCAGTCAGCCAGCCAGACTTTACCATTAAAGAATGCAGGCAACATAGATGTTCAGCTTAGACTGAAGGTACATTTTTGTTGCCGTCAATGAATTTAATTAAGCAAGCAACTTTTACAGTTTTAGAAATATGCATTATTTTACATTTAATTAGATATTGTGTGCTAGTAGTAAGTATGTGGTTTAAATTCACAGAGTAATGATTGTGACAACTGCTTCACCCTGAAACCAGAGGAGTTATTCCTGCAACCTGGTGAGGAACAGGGAGTTGTTGTTACTTTCACTGGCCAAAACAACAGAAAATACAAAGAGTGGTATGTCACTGTTTCACAGCTTTTAAATGTTATGATTGAAGTAATCATTTTTGACCTTTTTCTGTGGAGCATTTCCACTGCCCAAAACGGATTCAAATGATTTTATAAAATTCTTTATTAATGTTTTGACCCTTTCTTAAACAGTCTACAAATATGCACAATCTTGACATTTTTAACTAGCAGTGTAAACTGGAAGAAAACCTCCCACCCTTTGTATCAAGTAGCAGCCCAAATTGGCTTAACCAGCCCAATGTTTATTTTTGGTTTTTTTGGGGTTTTTTTTCTCCTTTCTCTCAAAACACAGCTTGGGGGTAAGTCTAATCAAACTGGTTATGCTAAGCTGGTGGTGTCTGGGTTGAGTTAATCAACAATTGCAGAAGCAGTATTGGTCTGTGTGGCGTCACAAAATCGAACATCTAAAAATGCATTAATTGCAGAAAAATGAAGTTTAAATTTCCTTTATTTATTATTTTTTTGTAGTTTGCTGACGATCCTTGTTCTGCCCAGTGGACCACAGTATGAGGTTGTCCTAAAAGGAGAGGTGGTTCAGGGAAATTCTGGAAATGTGACCTCTGCTCAAGTTTTAGTGCCGCATGGTGACGTGCCACCAATCCTGTCCAACAAGCAGTTCATGGCTTGGGGAGGAGTAACCCTAGGCAGAGCGGTGTAAGTTTACCAGCATCATCAGATGCAACCACACAAAAAGTTCCTTTTATGTAAAAACTTTAAATATCTGTGCCGTAGGCAGCAAAAGTTGGTACTGAGAAACAATTCCCCCACGATGTCACAGCAGCTGCGATTACTTATCAGAGGTCAGGACCAGGATTGCTTCCAGGTTCGTTTTCTGTCCTAGTAACATACACAAGTGTGTATTTTAAAAATATAGTTTAATTGTGTATACACGCAATATACAAGAAGATTCACAGATTCAATTCACTGTTCGAAATTTATATTGAGAATTATTATTAGATCCTCTGACAGCGTTGGTCCCTAATTAGTTATGTGGCTCATGTTCCATTCTCAACTAATAAAAATCAACTAAGTAACTTTTAAGTAAATATTTTTTTTTTTTAGTTGCAAAGTACATTTGGTCCTGATGAGCGGTTGACCCGTAGCCGAGAGCTATTAATTAAACCAAAGGAAGACGTTACAGTTCAACTCCTTTTTGCTCCCACACGTGTTGCTTCCATGCTGGCCAAGCTTGAGATTAAACAATCTGCTGTGCGACCGTCTCAACCTGGAGTCAAATTCACTGTAAGTGAACATCAACTTTTAACCTTTCTTTTCTATTATTTGCAATGAAGAAAAGTAATTTGTTTGTTTGTTTTTTAATTTAAGGACCTAGTTGTCCTACAAATAAGGTTACATTATTTGACCAAATATTTCCTTGTACCATATCAAAAGATTTTTTGTAATATTCATTCATCTTGCCCACTTAATCTCTAATTCGGGGTCATGTGGGTCTGTGGGTGCCTATCCCAGCGCACATAGGGCGTGAGGCGGGGGTACACCCTGGACAGGTTTCCAGTCCATCTCAGGGCAACACATGCAACCATTCACACACACATTCACTCCTATGGACAATTTGGACTCTCCAATCAACCTGACTTGCATATTTTTGAACTGCGAGAGGAAACGGGAGTACCTGGAGGAAACACATGCACGGGGAGAACTTGCAATCTCTGCACAGAAAGATCCCTGACCCGGGAATTGAACCCGGGACCTTAATGTGTGGTGACAGTGCTTTTGTTTGTGTGTGTGCGTGTGTGTAATAACTAACCCTTATTATTAAATAGTCTGTAGCACGGTGGCATAATGGGTAGCACGGTCGCCTCACAACAAGAAGTTTCTGGGTTCGTTTTACGTGTTGTGTATGGAGTTTGCATGTTCTCCCTGTGCTTGTGTGAGTTTCCTCTCACAGTCCAAAAACATGTACATTAGTTTGACTGGTGATTCTATATTATCCATAGGCGTCTGTGTGGCCCTGTGATGGACTGGCAACCTGTCCAGGGTGTACGTTTGTCTTGTGCCCTAGAAAATGAGCGAATTATTATCCTTATGTTGATTAGTCAATGTTATTTTTGTCACTAAACAAAAATTAAAACTTCATCTCTACAGTATACTGTCAGTTTTTGTTTTCTTTTACATCACTGTTTAATTAGTATCTTATTCTAGAGGTTTAAAATGTACACATTTAATCTAAACATTCTGAGACTAAGATATGTGGCTAAATAAAATTTATCAGCACCTTCTCACAACAAAACTTGCTTGCTTAAAAGAAAATTCATCATTCATTTTTCTTCTAAAGATCCCTCTGTCTGGTTATGGAGGCACAAGTAATGTGATTTTGGAGGAATTGAAGAAGCGTTCTGATGGTTATGTGGCCACACTGAGTGCTATTCAGACTGGCAGAGTTAGCAAACTGTGTGTTTGCGTGCGAAACACAGGCTCCAGAGCTGCGTTTATTCGGATTGTGCCATACAGTGACTTGGAGAAACGCATAGTCATGGATACGACTGTGATCAGCCTGTCGCCGTCACAGTTTATTCTAAAAGAAAGGACTCAAGAGGTGAGTTAATATAGCAAGAAATAAGAATAATTTGGTTTTGCAGTTTTATATGAAATGTGTTTAAGGAATATGGTCACAAATATTTGGTAAGTGCATAGCATGTGTGTGTGTGTATAAGCACTTACCTGTTTTGCCAACATTGTTTTAAGAATGCTTTAACCTTTGTACTTGCAGGTGATTACAGTGGTTATGAAGGCAACAAGTAGAGAGCAGGCTCTGTGCCAGTCAAACCCTGCCCTTCTCGCCACAGTCTGCTTCTTCTGTGGAGATGAAGTTTCCCGCCAGCAATTTAGAAAGTAAGCACTACTTTGTAATAACTTGATTTTTTTTTTTTAAATTTAATGTCTAACAAGAATCTTGGCAACTTGAAGGTTGCTCCGCATGAAACCTGATGCATGCAAGAAGGTTCTATCAGAAAATAGCTTGCTGAAAAATATCAATTTCGACGAGCCTTTCCTTGGTGAGGAATTGGTTCAGGAAGGTAGGTCTTCTTTGTATTTTATGCCAAGTGCATTTTATACTACTGAATTTAAAGCAATGTTTTTAAATCAAACCTTGATGGCCGCTAAATAATCAGATTATTTTTTTTCTGCCAATTCCATAGCGTATGACCTTCCCCAGAGACCCAATGAGGCTCACATTTTTTATGGGAACATGAGTAAAGTTATTCTGTCCCTACTTGGTACAGTTGAAGCTTCTGATTTAGGAGAGAATGAACATATTGAGTTTGTGAAGGCTTCACATCATACCACAGACTCTGACAGGTATTATTTTAAAGTTTTGCATATTAAATGAAGTTTTATTAACAAATGTTACAATACCTAATAAATAAACATTGTTAGTTGTACTTACTTTAAATAATAAAGAATTATTTACCATTGGGGGAAAAATGTATTTAAGTAAAGGCATTTGTGGTGTGATTTTTAAAAATACATTCTATAATAAATTTATTAATCGGTTTCTCTCCAGTGGTCTGGGAACTTCAGAACGTAACTTCAGTAATGTTTCTCTGGACGTTCTACCAGTAAAAGGGCCATCTCTGTGTGTATCACAACCTGTGCTGAAACAGGATGATGATTCTTCTGTTGACAAAACCTGGAGTGTTCATCCTGAACAGCTGGTTCTTACTGCACCTACCATTAGTAAGTGCACTCACTTACTGTATCACTCACTCTGTGCTACTTAAAAGATAAAGAATAGGATTTGTGCATATCTGATGTAAAGTTACCTTTAATCTGATTTACATTTCTGTTGCAATACATTTAGTAAGTATAAAGTGTTACTTTTTGATTTTGATTTTAATTAATTCTCCTAATTTGTGATTGGTTGTAGATAGTGCAGCTGATACCAAACATGTCCGGATCCTGAACTGTTCAGATCGCAAACTGAAATTTGAGTTATCTTGGCCAGCCCACTGCTTAACCGTCACCCCTCAACATGGCATCGTTGAGCCTCAGTATGACCTGCACAATATCGCACACCTGCAGTATCGATTATTTGGTTATACATGGTACATATATTGTGTGTGTGTGT